>CM050169.1:195500568-195998606 GCA_027410445.1 Discoglossus pictus
CTCCCCTTCCCTCCTCTCTCTCTCCCCTTCCCTCCTCTCTCTCTCCCCTTCCCTCCTCTCTCTCTCCCCTTCCCTCCTCTCTCTCTCCCCTTCCCTCCTCTCTCTCTCCCCTTCCCTCCTCTCTCTCTCCCCTTCCCTCCTCTCTCTCTCCCCTTCCCTCCTCTCTCTCTCTCCCCTTCCCTCCTCTCTCTCTCTCCCCTTCCCTCCTCTCTCTCTCTCCCCTTCCCTCCTCTCTCTCTCTCTCTCCCCTTCCCTCCTCTCTCTCTCTCTCCCCTTCCCTCCTCTCTCTCTCTCTCCCCTTCCCTCCTCTCTCTCTCTCCCCTTCCCTCCTCTCTCTCTCTCTCCCCTTCCCTCCTCTCTCTCTCTCTCCCCTTCCCTCCTCTCTCTCTCTCTCCCCTTCCCTCCTCTCTCTCTCTCTCCCCTTCCCTCCTCTCTCTCTCTCTCCCCTTCCCTCCTCTCTCTCTCTCTCCCCTTCCCTCCTCTCTCTCTCTCTCCCCTTCCCTCCTCTCTCTCTCTCTCCCCTTCCCTCCTCTCTCTCTCCCCTTCCCTCCTCTCTCTCTCCCCTTCCCTCCTCTCTCTCTCCCCTTCCCTCCTCTCTCTCTCCCCTTCCCTCCTCTCTCTCTCCCCTTCCCTCCTCTCTCTATCCCCTTCCCTCCTCTCTCTATCCCCTTCCCTCCTCTCTCCCTCCTCTCTACCCCCGCTCTGCCAAGTGGGGCCGAGGCAGGGCACAGATTGGGAACCACTGAGATAGAGGATTGAAAATACACGAATCCCTCTGTGTCTGACCAGCTGCAGTTGGTTTAAACGTACACATTTTCTAAGCTTTTATCAATGTCCCCAGCTTTGTATAATAAGGACAATAGTTGAATAATTAGTGCATGCTAGCCCTGCATGGCAGAAGTAATGTTCTGCAGTGCTTTGCAAGTGGTGAAAAGTGATACTCTGATTCTGTATAGCAGGGAAATGAATGAACTTCCCTTAAAGTTTACCCCTGATCTAGGTCTTTTAATCCTTTGAACGCAATACAAAATATTTAAGAAATGTAGAGAGAGAGGGCCTCCTTCTGAATTGCTACCTTGTCATAGTGAAGGGGCTTGTGTACCTAAATGAAGTGAGCTATAAAACAAATTGAGTTTCACTGGATGGAACGAAATGGTAACCCATTCCAGTATATTTGCCAAGAAAACCTTATGGATAAGCACAACCAGTAACACAGACAGATGTGCCTGGCGTGATGCAGTCCATAAGGTCACAGAGTGTAGGACATGACTGAAGGACTGACCAATAACAAACAGAAAGGGCACATGGATTTGAATCCTTAGCATGTTGCTCTTCAGCTCTTTTTCTACATGGCTGAGAGTGAGGGTAAAAAGCTACACTGCCCTTTCCAGTGCCTTAGTGCTGTCCAGTGGTTCGGATTTGGTGCTTTCACCTCTGCACCTGGGTTTGATTCCAGTCAGGGAACCAAGAGGTCACACCACTTTGAAGCCATGCAGGGTTGGGCCTGATCAGTACATGGATGGGAGACCAGGAGCTGTATGCTGTGGCCCACTGGAGAAGGAACTGGCAACGCACTTCAGTATATCTGCCATGAATACCAGGTGGATCAACATGGATTTCAAACCTTTGTCTGATGCTCCGGTAATATCAACCAGAACATTTCAATACCAAAAGATTCCTAAGAATTAACTTTGTTTTGACGATCATCTTTTTATACAGACAAGTAAATTGAGCATAATCTGCTAATTCCATTATTACAGGTTTTATTCAACTGAACAACATATCCTGTTATATTTCATTGCAGGTGTTTGTAGCTACTGGCATGGGAATCTACCGCAAACCTGTCACTGGGATGTGGGACTACCTTTGTGATAAGGTAAGATTCATTATACTGTGTGTTTACAAAATAGTTCAGCGATATGTGAACCTGCTCAAGTTATAGCCCGAGGACAACAGATTTTTGCTGCGTCGTTGAATATTTAATAGAGAAATCCGATTGTGCTATCCGTTCATATGTTTTTAAAGAATGGGATTTAGAATAGAGTCATTACTTGCTTTGGGTATAAATTAATAGACCCCTGTGGTGCATAGAGGAGCTAGTTGTTTTAGTTAGGCATTGATAATTTATATGATTCCTATGTAATGATTTATAGTAGCAATCACTATTATAGTTGTGGATCTTACGAATGTTTGGAACGTTTGCGATGTTGATCACGCTTTTGTGCGAGGGCCGCAACTGCCTAAGCGAGAGAAAGAATGGCGGCGAAAAAACTTAAAAAAAATGAAAACGTGGCTGAAGGCAGTAAAAAACATCCAGAAGGAAGTAACACTTAACCCAGGCCAGTAACCCTTAACCCAAGCCAGTAACACTTAACCCAGGCCAGTAACACTTAACCCAGGCCAGTAGCACTTAACCCAGGCCAGTAACACTTAACCCAGGCCAGTAACACTTAACCCAGGCCAGTAACACTTAACCCAGGCCAGTAACACTTAACCCTGGCCAGTAACACTTAACCCAGGCCAGTAACACTTACACCAAGGCCAGTAACACTTACACCAAGGCCAGTAACACTTACACCAAGGCCAGTAACACTTAACCCAGGCCAGTAACACTTAAACCAGGCCAGTAACACTTAACCCAGGCCAGTAACACTTAACCCAGGCCAGTAACACTTAACCCAGGCCAGTAACACTTAACCCAGGCCAGTAACACTTAACCCAGGCCAGTAACACTTAACCCAGGCCAGTAACACTTAACCCAGGCCAGTAACACTTAACCCAGGCCAGTAACACTTAACCCAGGCCAGTAACACTTAACCCAGGCCAGTAACACTTACACCAAGGCCAGTAACACTTACACCAAGGCCAGTAACACTTACACCAAGGCCAGTAACACTTACACCAAGGCCAGTAACACTTACACCAAGGCCAGTAACACTTACACCAAGGCCAGTAACACTTACACCAAGGCAATAACACTAATCGTGAGGCCCCTAAACTACATGGGGGGAAAGGCTTGTGATGAGCACCAAAGGTGCTCAAGCGTGGGGCCTATAAAGTACACAGGGGTTCATTACAAGCCAGCGGTGAAGGGACTTCAACCAAAAGAAAAAATCTAAAGTTTTTTAAGAACAATCTTATTAGATGAGGCCAAATAATCATTGATAGGCTGCCCTCATATCAAAAACATGTTACCAGGGGAAACCACTTTAACAAAACAAGTCTCCAGCCAATGGAGAGCATTATATAAATACTAGCGACTTGCCCATCAAAATATGAGGGGCATGAAATCGTAAGTCAGGTAATGTTGTTTTATCCATTTTTTAGCGTGAGGACCTTCGGCGCTCATTGCGAGGCTTGCGCTGAGCGCCTTCGGTGCTCATTGCATGCCTCGCAATGAGCGCGTTAGGCGCTCATTGCGCAGCTGTTGTTTTTTTGGGGGGTTTGTTATTTGAGTTTTTTTTTTTGTTTATATGTATTGTTGTATGCCAATGAAATAATGAATAAATGAATATACTTTACCTATTCTTAAGTAATATATGCAGTAAGCATTGTGTTGAAGAGCTGACAATCTGTTTCTATGTTCCTGCAGCATCCACTGTTGTTTTGCAGGGTTCTGGAGGTGAGGTGTAAGTGTCAGCAATGTGTGCAGTGTGTAGTGTAAATGCCATTAGTGTAGCTGTGTCCTTCCGCATTGAGAAATGTGTGTTACACTGGTGTATATGATTTTCCGTCCTTAGTAAAAGTGTATCTTTACCTCGTACGGCTTTTTGGAAAAGCCGTATGTGCTTGGTGCTGTTTTGCGTGTTTAGGGTCCTGTAGCCTTGTTTTCGTTTTTTTCGGTGGCCATTTTTTCTCTCGCTTAGGGGATTTTCATGTGTCTAAACTCGTGAATTTGGACTTAAATTGAGATGTAACTTCCCTTGCCGCGGTCCTGGGTGCCCCCCCCCCCCCCCCCCCCCCCCCTTGCTGTGGATAAGCTTTTTATTTATTTTTTGTGTGTATTTATTGTGTTTTGACTGTTTTCTGTTGCGTGCGGTTCTGCTGTTAAGGTCATATTTTTGCGAGGTCGGAATGTTTTTTTTTTGTAAGTCCCGCGCCTCGTATTTTTGTCTGCTAAGTCCGTAAATGTCCTCGGTTTGTATTGTTGGTAAAGTGCCGCTTGTGTGGGTGTTTAACCGCGTGTGAGGCACGGTAGAGCCTCCACCTCCACAAATGCGTCCCCTCGCTCATTGCAGCCGATGTTAGAGCCTTCACCTTCTGCAAATGCGGTGCGGACAAACTGCATCCCTTGCTTCGCTTTGCAAGCTTGAAAGAACTGCTGCGCTCGCTACGCAAGCTCGCAAAGCGTGACCACGATTCGTAGTTTGACTATTTTATAATATGTGATAACTGTATCTGAGAATAAAGCACTGTCTGCTACATAAAGTTGCCTCCCCAATTGACCTTATAGTGGTGGTGATCTATGTAAGTTGTTTTTTTTTTTTAATAGCTCAATATGCATTTTGTTAATAAACAATAGGTAACTAAAACATATAGCCCCTATTCTTAGATAAGTGCAGTGGCCCTTTAAATATGTATAATATAACGTTTTACCATGTTAGATAATTACACTCATAATGCCTTGTATTCCTCTTTTAGGCTAATGATGGGATCAGAGTACAGAAGGAAGACTGTGTGTATGTGGGAGGTAATTTACTTACTGCTGTAATGTGTTTACATCATCATATTCCTATTACCCTCTAAACCTCCTGCAATGTGCTATTATGTTTTGCCTGATGTGCACTATCTAATGTGTCTTTTGCAGATGCTGCTGGACGACCTTCAAATTGGGCTCCTGACCGCAAGAAGAAAGACTTTTCCTGCAGTGATCGTCTGGTAGGCAGATACAAAATGCTGTATCTACTAAGGAGTTATTAACTTAAAGGATCACTGTAATGATCCAGATGTCATTATTTTAAATAGTCACAATCAGCTTAAATAACTTTACATTTTATTGCAATTAAAAACAATTTATCTTGTACTCAAAAAAAATGCTGTATTTTCCCTTTGACCCTTAATTTGGAGCTCCTCTAGTCTGTGGCAGGAAGTACAGCGCATTTCCACGAAATGTGCCAGTAAAGCTGTGCATTAAATAGGCAGCAGCATGGAAGTCAGTTGTAGTATTTTCCCAACGGTTAAAAAGATGGGCAGAGCACAAATTATTTTATTCTGATACAGGAATACATTTAACTCTGTAGATAGGTTTCGGGCAATAGGATTGTTAAGAGAAACAGCGCTAAACGCGGTCATTTTAAAATCAGGTAGATATAGATAGGGGAACTCATGGCAAAAAATGCACAAAAGCAATAGATTTTTTTATTTTGGGGGGGGGCTTTATATAAACTTTTAAGAAACTGCAAACATAGCAATAGCGGAACTTTTATTTTTTTTAATACATTTTAAAGCAATGGCAAACATTAACTAAACAGTTCACTTTAAATGGCAGATGTGGAAGCTTCAGGTTAATCTTGCATTCTCGTTTTTTTGGATACAAACTCGCCCAAGGACATCTGTCTTTGCTTTCTACGGCCATCCGGCAGATGCTGGTAGCAAGACACTGCTCCAAGATCGATGTGTCTCACATTTCTGCTCCTGACACTGTCTGGATCATTGGCCACAAAATAATCCAGAAAGTCATAGATGGACCACAAACTCTTGGTGAGGAACTCAGTGTAAAGTTGTTTTGGTTTCTCAGTGTCTGGGTCACTGCTTTCTTGGGCTTCCAGAATGCCCTGTTCTGCCAGTTGTTGTAGGTCAAAACAACAAAGTAAGAGGTGCTCAATCGGAGAACGAACTAACCTTAATAGGTTAGTTCTATGGACATGATAACTCACTCAGGGCAACCTCTTTTAGCTCACTTGTGTCCTTCACAGGGAGACATATCCTGTAGTATATCAGTCTGGTCCCACTCACTAGAGTGGTCCAGCTCCAAAATACCAGGCAATTCTACCCTGAACAGGAGAAACATCAAACCTCAGACATACGTTTCTGCCTTCAATGGGCTTCGTCAGTGAGGTGTAGCTGAACTCACTAAGGTACAGTGAGCAAGGAGTCCACGTCTGGAGTCCCCAATACCTCTTAGGGAGATTAATCCCTAAGGGTAATTTGCATAAACAAAACAACAAAGTGAGAGGTGCTCAATCAGAGAACATACTAACCTTAATAGGTTCGTTCAATGGACATGATAACCCACTCTGAGAGCATCCTCTTTTAGCTCACTGTTGTAGGTCCTCATTTGTAAGTCTCTCGTCTAAAGCACCAACTCCTCATTGTCCTGGACTTCTGCATCTCCCAGTCCAGCCATATTGACTAGGTCTACAATCTCGTCAATGATGGGCTGTTCTGGTTTCACATGTGTCCATGTCTTCCTCCACACAGCTTTCAGACATTGCTGTGTCACTTCCTTCCAGGACAAATCGATGTTAGTTATGGCCTGCATGATGGTATACTTTTTCTAAAAATCCATCATGGATTCTTTGTTCTTGCTGTCTGTTTGGTGAATGAGCTGGCAGAATGTGCAGTGAAGATAATAGCTGGATGAGTGAAGTAGTGTTGGGTGGCTGGAAAACTACTTCTAATGAAATGCAGCAATGGAGCTCAGACAAGTTGGTAGGGTGGCTTGGAGCACTGTCCATCAACAAGAGCGCTTTGGCCTCAATTCCTTTACTCCTTGCACAGATGGACAGAAATGTTGCTGAACCAGTTTTCGAATATGTCCATGGTGATCCAAGTTTTAAGGATGAACAGGCAAAGTGGATTTTGGAATCCCTCATGGCTCTCCTTTAGCCCTTGCCACTTCTCCTGTGATTCTGATGTTATATATGTTGTTTCTTTTCTTGAAGAGGTCAAACCAACCACTGCTGGCTGAGAAGCTTTCAGTCACTTTTGGTGTTTGGCTTTGGATGTGACTATAGATGCTTCTGGCCTTCTCCATGATGATTGCATGGCTGGGAGGCATGTTGCTCTCTATTTCGTCATCAGTCCAGATGGAAAGCCGCTTCTCCGTTTCCTTCGTAGCATCTGGAATTGGTAATCTTGAAGATGTAGTGCAGAAGACTTGATCTTCTCCTTATTTTTAAGGATGGTGCAGATTGTTGAGGTTTGCAACTTTAAATCTGCTCCAATGTCCACTTGGAGTTCTCCTTTTTCCAAGCGATCCAGCCACTGCATCTTCACACCCTGAGAAAAGCTTTGGCGCTTCAATTTGGGCCAATCTGACCAGTCATTGTCTGTAAAACAGTACCAAAAACTACTGTAGATTTTATTGGACAATTAACAGCCATATGATGAGAAACAAGGAAACATGAAAAATATTCTGTACATTGTCATGACTGAGGTAGGAACGGGTCTCTTTAAGGGGCCTTATGGTCATCCAGTCTGTCACTTTTCTTCTCCTCCTTTCTCAGGTGTGCTGATTTGTCTCTTTTAACACTGTGGCACGGTTCGGAGCATAAAATTGGGCCCCACGAGGAAAGAAAAGCCTTATATCGGGGCACAGTGTTAAGAGGAGATCAGTAGCCAAAAAAAGCTGTATAGCGGGGTTTAGCACAAAGCAGGAAATTACAGCAAGAAGAGCAATATAGCTAAAAAGGGTAGTGTTAAGTGGGGTACTGCAGGAAAGGAGGCAAATAAAGACTTCTCAGGACAGTCTGTGGATACCTAATATGTGGTGGAATCACATCTGTCTGAGCCTAAAATGCTAAAGTTCAAATATAAAAAAATGTCTAAATAATGTTTTATTGTACTTAAATCATTAAATAAACAAGTGAAATATTGTATAAGCTCTATGACTCCAGCAATCTGAACATTTCAGTGATAAACATAATTTTGAGTACAAATAAATTGGACAACTGTAATTTACAACATGTATCTTTTAGTGATGAAAATTTGATCGCAGATATGTTATTTTCCTTTCCCTGGCCTAGAGTAATGGATTTTATAAACTGCTGTGTTGTCCCATCTCACAGTGCTAATATTAGTGTTAATTGATAATGATTATCTTAGATTAGTCCGTTATTTTATCACACTCTGCCACCAACAATAAGGACATTGACACAAATCGGAGTAGCCGCAAATTCAAGATGAGAGGAAAAGGAGATATTTTTATGCATTTAATCACTAAAGGTCACTTTTTAAATAAATTGAATGTAAAATCTGTTTCTGTTGATGTTTGGCCATGTTCACATTGCTGGAGTGTTACACATGTCCTCTCATGCCCACTTACAGTATCTTCCTCCATTATTTTCTAGTTTGCTTTGAATCTTGGCTTGAAGTTCTTTACACCAGAAGAGTTTTTCCTTGGGTGGAAGAAAGCTTCATTTCAACTCCCTAACTTTGACCCGGTAAGTCGAGGAGCTTTCTTTCAGATCCACTAAATACAATACAATTAAGAATTACTTTTAAAATGCAATTGCATGTGAGTAAGCAGTTAACAATAGAAAAAAAAATGGAAAGGGAGAGAGCCTTATTCTCAAACCTGTATTTATTTAAAACTAGAGAATTGCCCGTCAAAAAATGACGGCAATGAAATTGTAAGGTAGCTAATGCTGTTTGGTGTATAATAATGAAATATATAATACATTAATAAATGAATATACATTAAGTATTTTGAAGCATTGTGTTGAAGAGCTGGCAATCTGTTTTGATGTTGCTGCAGCATTAGTGATGTGGAGCTGCTGTGTAAGTGTTATAAATGTGTGTAGTGTAATAGTGTGCGTGTGCAAGCCGAAACCGTTAGCGTAGTTGTGTACTTCCGCATTGTTCTAAAATGTGGTATGCGTCTGTAGCGGAATATCCGTAGGTGTTTTGTGGTGTTTTGCGAGTTTCTTGTGGTGTTTTGCGTGTTTACAGTGCTGTAGCCTCGTTTTGTTCGGCGGCCATCTTTTCTGTCGCTTAGAGAATTTTTGAGTGTTTAAACTCTTTTATTTTGAGTTAAATTAAGGTGTAACTTAATTTTCTGAGTTCCTGGATGCTCCCTCTTGCTGTAGGTAAGCTTTTTATGTATGTGTTGTGTGTATTTATTGTGTTTTTCATTTTTTCCTATTCGCGGGTTGCGGGCGATTTTTGCGAGGTCGTAATGAGTGGTAACGTGTCTCGTATGTTGTTTGCATTGCGACGTAAAGTTTGTGAGGGTCGCAGTTGCTGTGTCGTGTTGTTTGCGTTACAACGTAAAGTTTGCGAGGGCCGCACTTGCTGGCAAGGAGCGCCTACAACGCTCCATGGCCCTCATTCAATTGCAATTTGGTCCATAGCATATGTTTTTTTAAAGAAGTTTTTATTTAGTGAAAACCTTGCTTTTGCATAGATGCTTACTAACTAAAAACTTCTTTAAAAAATATATGTTATGTGCTTATTTAGTACCCTATTCAATTGGCCAAATTGCAATTGAATGAGGGCCCATGCTGCGCGAGCCCGCAAGCGTGAGCAACAGCTTGAGCAAGCTCGCCTGCTCACAACTAATATATATATATATATATATATATATATATATATATAATGTGTAAATATATATATAATATAATGTGTGTATATATAAATAAATATATTATATAAATATAATGTGTGTGTATATATATATATATATATATATATATATATATATATATATATATATATAAATATATATATATATATAATGTGTGTGTGTATATATATATATATATATATATATATATATATATATATATATATATATAATGTTGTATAATGTAAATAAGAAGCCATCTAGAGTATATTGATTTCACATAAAAGTCCAGGTCCTCAGAGATAATCCTCCCTACAACAATATTTAAATATATACATTAAATGTGACACATAAACTATAAAAAAACAGTTCTATCTTTCCATTTGTTTTTGCAGAGTGAGAGACAGATTTACATACACAGCTATATTATATATTAGACTCGCCCCCTAATGTGCTGAGTGGCTACTGCTTGTGCTGCTGAGCATTCTGGGACTTGAAGTTTTGTGCAGTGAGTTCTGGTACACCCACTTCCGGTTCTTTAATAGCGCTATGCGAGGGGCCGCGGGCTCGCTATGCGAGCCCGCAAGCAGGTAAATACAGTGATTCAGGTTCCAGTTGGTGACCAGGAGGGCCTCAGTTGCTGGCATGGAGCGCCTTCGGCGCTCCATGCCAGCAACTGCGGCCCTCGCAAGCATGAGCAACGGCTTAAGCAAGCTCGTATGCTCACAACTATATATGTGATAACCAGTCTGCTAAAGGATAGTGTTGGTTATTTGTACCATTGTGTACAATATCATCTTACTTTTCTCTTATTACAACACTATTATTGTATCTTTGCTTCAGAGGACTCTGGATCCAAAGGGCCCACTGTATGACCCTCCATCTGCATCTTTGGTGTCCACCTCTACAGAAGTTGTAGTAGCCGTGGGCTTTCCAGGAGGTGAGAACAATATTGTTTCTGATGATTGTGGATTATTCTGCCCCTGTTTGTAAATTACTTTATATTTAACACTGTTGTTTAAATGAATTTGAACACTTAATATGTTGGCTGTTTCACATAGTATAATACTTCTACACCCTGGTTGTCTCATTCCTCAGAAACATAGCTCCCAACTGTAGAGCTGTCAAAGATCATATTTTTCCTAATAGAGATAGATGAGATAATTCTGTAGGCACTTTCAGTAAGTGTGACGTGGCTTCTTCTCAGGTGCTCCTGGAATTCTGGTCAATGCTAATGAATGGCAGCTATTGTATAGTATCAAAAACGTTCCAGTTCCAGTGTGGCACCACAGTATTTTTGAGCGTCATCAAATATGACTCCTCTAATTGGCTGGTATATTTCCAGATCCAGGTATTGTTAATTGCTCCACACCAGAGCACATATTTCAGTTTTCTTACCCCATGCTTTTCCCTCCAGATACGGTGTCCTGGGATGTGCTCCTGGTTGGTACAATAGCACAGTTTTGACATCATCAGCAGGATCTGGAAAACTAACTGCCAGGGAACATGTCTCATTTTTTGTCTGTTTTCTGCAAATGTTCTAAAAAAACAAACAAAAAAAGCATTACATGGTCAGATTTGTGAATACTGTAGTAGCCCAATGGGTTAAAAAGAATGATTGCAAAGTCCCTTTAATATAATACCTTCTCCTTTCTGTTTGCAGCTGGAAAATCCACATTCCTGAAAGAACACCTCATCCCAAAGGGCTATGCATATGCCAACAGAGTAAGTATCCAGCAAAGCATCTGAAATCAATAAAAACTCAGACATCTATCACTGAACTGGCACTATTTGCATAATGTGCTGAAAGTGTGTGTTATAACTCTTAGAAGTGTGTTGGTTTGTTTGTTGACTTTAATTAAATTACAAGCACCACAAGACTTGTAAATAAAAAAAATTCCATTTGGTTGAAATATTTCTCATCCTAACTTCCAGGACACACTAGGATCCTGGCAGAAGTGCGTGGCAGCTTGTGAAGAGGCTCTGAAAAACGGGAAGCGCATTGTGATAGATAACACTAACCCAGATGTACAGTCCCGCAGCAGGTAACACAATGATCACTCCTTTGTGTATTTCCTAATGAAAAATAAACCATAGTATAAATAGCGGCACCTCTGAGTATAGTTATTCGGTAATATTTTCTCTCCTAGGTATATTGACTGTGCAAAGCAATTTAGTGTACCTGCAAGGTGTTTCTTCTTTTCCGCTCCTATTGAACTAGCAAAGCACAACAATAGAGTAAGTATGGCATGTACATTCTGTGAATATAACATGCGTCCTACAAATGGCGTTCCGTGTTAATATATAATGTAATGTTCTTGTTTACAGTTCCGTGAGATGACTTATACTGGAAAAGAACATGTTCATGTAAATGACATGGTTATCAACAGCTACAAGTAAGTGGAAAATGAGGAAGCGACTCTCTGCAGGGTAACTGTAGTCCAACATTTTCTATCATGTATTTAAAAGAGCATGTTTTAACCATTACAAAAGGCTTATTTATGAAAAAATAGTGTTTTCAGGCAAAAGTGAGACTGGAAAGAGACTGTTTTCTCAAAACTTGTCCTGACCATTTACAGATGCAAAAGGAATCTATTGAACATCCACAAACTTGAATTGCTATTACTGTTCTTTTTGTATTTAAAACTATAGTAAACACAGATGGAGGATTATGGAAGAACAAGATTAAATTTGCTCAGATATTTTTTGAATCATGAACCACAATTGCCTGTGTTTCTTTAAGCTGTCACGAGGATTGCTGTGTGTCACTTATGGCACATCTGTCTCTTTTTTTCTTCTTTTCTTCCTCTTGTTCTGACTTTCTCTCACTCACATTCTCTCTTTCCCTTTCTCCTTCTGTTTTTCTGTCTTCTCTTACTCTTTCTGGATCTTTTATTCTCTCGCATGTTCTCCTTTTCTTTCCTCTCACATACTGAGAGAGAGATCCTGGCACTCTTTATCTTGTTCTTTTTCTTTCTCTCTCATTCTGGCACTCTCTCTCCTAATTATCTCTCTTATTCTGTATTGTGTTCTCCTAATGTCTCAAGCTCATTTTCTATGTATATTTCATTCTCTTTCCTCTTCTCTTTACTTCCTCCCAAGTTCTCTCACTCTTTCATTCTTACATTCTCGCTCCTCCTTCTCCTCCATTTATGCTCCTCTTTTTCAGTACCCACCTAAACATCTTGTGATTCTCATGTTTCTCTATATCTGCAGTGGATGGACACATTATTCCTATATCTAATTGTTGTTTTATTTATTTGTGTTTTTTCTGCTTATTTGCAGGAGTAAGTTTGTTTTACCATCAGACAGTGAAGGCTTTAGCGAAATTGTCAAAATCCACTTTGTTCCAAGTTTCAAGGATCAGCAGCTAGAAGATCTGTACCGTCAGTTCTCAGAAGGATAAGCTGAAGCCTCCACCTCCATGTGAGACAACTTACCTGGGAAGAGGATGTTCTCCATGTTATAGGCTGATGTTTGACAGCAATGATGGCATTTATTTTTTTTAATAATATATTCTTAAGTAGATTAGACATCTCCTATTAAATATGTAACACTGTTTATTCGTGGTGGGTGCTATTTATTTTTGTAAGTTGGAAGAAAAGGTAAAGGATCACAGTATACCTAAATGTACAGTATACTACATTTACACTAATAATTGATTGTTTTTTGTGCAGTCACCTAGGTATGGGCAATATTTGAGACATCTGCTGTGACACTTGAATAGAGATCTTACATAAATACACAGTTCCTGACATTCCTCCCAGGTTTCTAACCTTAAGGCAAAAGCGCCTGCTGTCATTAAACACAACTGAATAGTATAGTTTTTATTTTAAACATTCTGAAAACATTTTGCTTACTATCAAGCAAAGTTCTTCATAAGATCATGCTTTAAATATGACACTTCAGCAGTCCTTTAAATTAATATACTGTATATACTCGAGTATAAGCCGACCCGAGTATAAGCCGAGGCACCTATTTTACCACAAAATACTGTGAAAAATGAGTGACTCGAGTATAAGCCGAGGGTGGGAAATGTGCTGCCCCCTGTGTCCCTCTTGTGCCCTCTGTGTCCCCCTCCTTGTGTACCCTTTTCTTGTGTCCCCTCTCTCTTCCCCCTCCTCAACACCCCTCCTCATCCTCCCTCCTCATCTTCCCTCCTCAACCCCCTCCTCATCCTCCCTCCTCAACCCCCTCCTCATCCTCCCTCCTCAACCCCCTCCTCATCCTCCCTCCTCAACCCCCTCCTCATCCTCCCTCCTCAACCCCCTCCTCATCCTCCCTCCTCAACCCCCTCCTCAACCCCCTCCTCATCCTCCTTCCTCAACCTCCCTTCTCATCCTCAACCCACCCTCCTCATCCTCAACCCACCCTCCTCAACCCACCCTCCTCAACCCACCCTCCTCATCCTAAACCCCCCTCCTCATCCTCAACCTCCCTCCTCATCCTCAACCTCCCTCCTCAACCCCCCATCCTAGTCCTCAACCCCCCATCCTCAACCTCCACCCCCCTCTCAACCCCTCATCCTAAACCCCCCCATCCTCATCCTAAACCCCCCTCCTCACTTTACCCCTCTAAATACCTCCCCCTCTCTTCTCACTTACCTCCATCTGCTCCTCCACGCTCCTTCCTGCGTCTTGACGTTGCGCGCATGTCACGTCATTAGCATATGCCGGGTCCCGACGCAGGAAGGAGCGTGGAGGAGCGGAGGAGCAGATGGAGGTAAGAGAGGGGGAGGTATTTAGAGGGGTAAAGTGACGAGTGGGCTTTAGAATGAGATTGGTTTAGAATGAGGAGGGGGGGTTAGAGAGACGTGGGGGGTTAGAGAGACACGGGGGAGAGTGACTCGGGTATAAGCCGAGGGGGCCCTTTTCAGCCTTAAAAAAAGGGCTGAAAAACTCGGCTTATATTCAAGTATATACAGTAAATAATATTTTTTTTAATTAATTTTTATTGCTTTTTAACAATATAGACAAATTACAATACAGAAAGAACATAATACCACCTCCCTGAATTAATAACATATCAATTTTCACTAGGGAGACATACACAATTATTAAGTCAGTATTTATTATTATATTGAATTATTAATATTTCATTTTAAATATTTATAGTTAAATTTAATCATTGATTGATCTGTTAAAAACTTGAAATTATCAGATTTTCAATAGATGATACTGTGGATATGGGACTACATATTAAATTTGACTTGGTATATGCTCTTTAGCTATAATCACATAGCTTTTCTCACAACTGAGAGGAGCCTGTTCAAATTCCCATGCTATTCTGTGTGGCCACGTTTTCATGTTATGGAAATCTTTTGAATTGTCTATGTAGAATACATTTGGAAATAGATTGTCATTTTGGTGATTAGGACCATTTACCTCACTATAAGTGCTCTTCATGGTGTGAAAGAGCACACGATTCTATGTTAAAATGATTTTGCTTTTTTTTTTTTTTATTACAAAATCTGCAGTCATAGGTCTGTTTACAAACACACTGCTGACTGTTCATGATTGTGAACTAGACTGTGATTTTTAGAGTGGGTTATCATGTTTATAGAACTAATCTATTAAGGTTAGTTCATTCTCAGATTGAGCACCTCTAACTTTTGTTTTTTGTTCATGATAAACAACACATGTTGACAACGGCCACAGCAAGCTCAGTAAATGCAAAAATTATGGTTTCTCCCTGCTTTCAGGAACGCTATCAGTTAACTCACAAGTAACATAATTTGGAGTTTCCACAGTCATTTCCCTGCACAGATGAATGTGTGAAGGGTTAGCCCTCTTTCTGTGTCTGTTCTCTGCACAGATCTCTTGCTGTCAGGCTGCCTGGGGGTCTTGCCTAATTCTCATCCAAACAGACACTTCATTTATTTAAAAAAATTCTGTGAAAAAGGCACCTATTTCAAAAATTCAAAAAGTATTTCAACATGTTTGTAGGGATAATAACAACGGTGTGTTCCAAGTTGTGCTGAATTAACTGGCCCTTTAATGACTTTCATTATGGATTGATCATTTCAAAAATTAATATTCAATGGTTTTTAATAGCAGTATTACATTTATTTTCACGGGTAAGAGTTTTAGCCTCTAGTACAACTGATTGCCTCCACTCTGATAAGATCATCAAGGAGGGACAGGTCTAACGAGATTTATAAATAATGTCATAAATAAGAGGTCAAACAAACTTTCACCGGCTGCCACAGCAGCAACATTGTATTGCCAAGCTATTTACTTTAACACTGCAAGTCTACAGCCAATGAAGACCACAAAGTTGGGTCTGAAAATTTAGCAGCTGCTTGTTCAATAAAGCTCCCTCCCCCATACACTGGGTTTATTGACTTTATAATGGTTTATGCCAAAAGCAGCTTACATACAGATATAATATAGGATATTTGAATATGATTTTTTATTAATGATCAACATGTAATTAAAACATACAGTGCTACTTTAATCATGTCTCTACTGCATGACTTAAACACTAGAGGGTGCTGCTAGCCTTCCTTTTTCTTTTGTGCTTTATATTGCTAAAAGAAAGAAAATGACCTAAAATGAGATTAAATGTCAACATTATAAATATGGAAGTGATTATACCCCCAGCCGGCTGACCCTTGGTTACACAAGTTAGCACAGACTGTGTGACACCTCCTGTCTTCTTGACATTGAACCCGTGTTGGTGATCTCATCTTTGGCTCCTGCACAAGCTGTTCAGTTCCTTCAAAGCTGTCCCCTAAATGCAGACAAAGTAATAAGTGCTGGAACTGGGAGCTTTGGCTCTTATGTGTAATGAAAATCTCCCCAAACATCCTAAGCATGATGTCATTGTTTGGTTGCAGTTGTTCTATGAGTCCTATTTATAATGTTCCCTCCATAACAAGGTTATAGGTTTTCTTAGCACATGAAGAAATAGAAATGTCTCAAGAAGTGGAAAGTGATTTTATGCATTCTTTTCAATTAGAGACAGAAGGCGGTGTAGTCATGTTACTCCCTTGTTCAGAGATTTGCAGATAAGGAGAAGGAACATGTTGTATAATATGCAATTGATATATATACCCTCCATGCTGTTCTTAGGACATCTCTCAGAGCCACCCGGGAGGGTGATAAAATGGGGAAGAATGAGAAAAAGTGTTATGAATAGTGGAGATATAAAATGGGAAAGGATTTAGCAGATCCTTGGAAAAGGCAGACAGATCTTGTTGGCATCCATTTGTGTAACAGGGTATAATTTATCTGAGCAAGTGAAATCATTACACTTTAGCACAAAGATAAAAGCAAGGGCTAATGTGGAAGATCAGAAATGTTCATTGACAGATTCAGAACTTATTCGCTCTAGTTTTAAATCCCACCATGAAGCCTCATTCAATTCAAGCTAAGTAAAGTGCGTTTGAACATAATTTTGACTGCGGGAGCTTTTATCAGTAATATTACACACATATTTATTGCAGTTCACTCGGAATATTATGTATATCCCCTGACATCCGTAAATCCTGTCTTGTCAGTAACATACTAGGGGCCTCATTCAATTGCGATTTGGCCAATTGAATAGGGCTCTAAATAAGCACATAACATATATTTTTTAAAGAAGTTTTTAGTTAGTGAAAACATTGCTTTTGGATAGATGCTTACTAACTAAATATTTCTTTAAAAAATATATGTTATGTGCTTATTCAGGGCCCTATTCAATTGGCCAAATCGCAATTGAATGAGGGCCTTGGTGTAGAATTATGTGTTCACTTGTAAAATTACTCCAATTCAGGCATTATATTTAAATTACTGATGAGACACAGCTCCAGAAACCAATAGAAAATGAGAACGTCATGATAACATATATATATATATATATATATAAGTTCAATGAGTAAGAAGAAACGCCTATAATTGCGAATAAACATTTTGCGAGTAGAAAAGTAAACTAGCCCTTCAATAGACAATGCATTAGAGCATCTGTTTGTAGCCCGTGTGGGTTTCCTGATGTGTATTAACCTCTTGAGTATTGGATTCTGTGTTACCCTGGATGTTAAATAATGACACAAACAAAATAATAAAAATATCATATTTTTAAATTCCACATATGTGACTATGAGAATGTTAAGCATCAAATTCTGCTGAACTCCCATGCTTTTTTTTTTTTTTTTTGGGTGATTTACTGAAAACTGCTGCAGTTTTCAGAAATTGTTTCCAAATCATTTGCGGTGCTGTTTAGTACCAATAAATTTTCCTTCAGATTTTTGATATTGCGAGTTATCTGTAATTTGCGAGGGATCAGTAAAGTCTCAATAAAATAACAATTTAGTGTAAAACCAAGAAAGAGCCACTAATTTTATTACGGATGTAAAAAAAATCAATGGGAAAGCTTGCCGTAAAGTGTGTGCCTTGCTGTGTTTCTTATTTTACGAGTAGCTTATTCGCAATCGTGAAAAAGAGGGGAGAATAGAATAGTTAGGGAAAGTCACTGACCACTTTTTAGTGGTGTAACTTTACGAAATGGGGAATTGAATGGAGTCCTATGCTCGGCACCTTTGCTGTGTCCTTTTATTTGGTTTGTTTCTTACATTTCTTTTGAATTTTGTATACAGTATTTCACTACCTAGTCACCTCTTGGCCTTGTGCTGAATAGAGATCTGGAGATATTGCTTATGTCAAATACCTTTTTTAAAGAAGCATTTCAATAGAAATTGTCATATAAGTACTTTTGGAACATGTTTCTTCAGAAAACGTTTTAATCAGTTGCAAATTACACCAGCTAATATAAGCCGATTAGAAGGAAATAACTACCGGGAGCCTCATAAATTATAGGGTCTGGGAATAGCTATTTGTGTGATCCCTTGTCATGACTTGTGTGAACTAACGCTTAGGAAGAACAGTGCGAATGTAGACCGCAAATAATTTGTGTCAGTATGTCTTTATAGGATCATTCATACTATATATATATATATATATATATCACATATAATAGTTATCAAACTGCGATATGTCGTCTCGCTTGCGAGCCATTGAAGACTTTCAAGCTCATTGAGAGGTGATCAGTTGAAGCACGCAGGACTTAGGCTGAGATGAGAGCTGAAGGCGCTCTTGCGAGGCGAGCAGTTGAGGCATTGAAGCACATGGAACTTAAGCTGAAATAAACAATTAAGCAGCCATGCAGCACTTGGGCTGCAATGAGCGCAAGCTCAGGGAAAAAAAAACGACTTCAGAAAAATATGAATTTAACGGCTAACCCGCGGAAATCGAAAAACAAGAAAAATAATTAAAAAAAACTAAAAACACACTCGCACACACAGCACAGGGGGGGGGGGGGGGGGGAGCCAGGAAGCCTGGGAGTGAGGTTGCAAGTGATTTTGAGCCTTATTTGACGTGTTGCGTCACACGAAAATCGGCTAAGCAAGAAAAAAATGGCAGACGAAAAACATAAAAAAATCTGAAACTGGATGAAAACGAGGCTGAGCAATGCCAGGCACGCTGAACTTAGAAAATACACAACGGCAAAAGACAGTAACACTTACACTAACAACGCCAGGCATGCGGGGCTTTGAAAATAGAGGAGCAAAAGCCTCACATAATGTGGCAAACAGCATTGCCTGGCTTTCAATTTAATGCCCGTCATTTTTTGTATATGCAAATCGTGGAACCTCTATACTCATTCACCCCTATATTCGTGAAATCCAATTAGTCAATTTTTTTAGGCAAAAAAAATATTTTATTATATCCAAAAATCCGAAATTTAAAAAAGACAGACAACATTGGACAAGATCTTTGCTAATTTATGTTCTAGTGAATCATCTGGAAAGTGACAAATAAGACATTGGTCACCAGAATTGGAGTTACCTGATGTTTAATGGAAGGTGACCTTTCTAAACAATCATTTCTTTGCTCCTCTTTAGCTTCTGCCATCATTGCTCCTCAGTAAAGGTAAAGTTCTGGTTACATTTTTATTTATTTATGTATCAGATTCGGGATTGGGATCGTATTTTTGCTGTTCCAGTTAATTCCTATGCATTCAATAGTCATCCAATTCAGTATCCTTTCATCCCTCAGGAACAGATTAATGCTGGATATAGAGATTCCACTGTATGTGTGTGTGTGTGTGTATATATATATATATATATATATATATATATATATATATATATATATATATATATATATATATATATACACTCTGAGTCTAACAGAATAAGTAGGCAGGGAAAGGATATAAGGCTAGTTCTTGATCGATATCTCTGCAGGACCCTCTCACTTTTCCCTCCACTCATATACATGTAAACACACCCATAGGCTCCAACCATCAGGAAATGATAAAATCAGACAAGATGGAACATTCTGTACATAAACAGAATGTTCTCTACACGCCCATTACTTACACAATTAACAACGTTAGTTTATTACGTACTTTACAGAAATGAGCATTTTTCCCTGCACTTCAATATTGCATTAAAATTACCCCAAAATATATTTTTTAATATGTATGCGGTCACATTAATAAAAACACGCTTTTTGTAGATGTATTGATATTATTAGTACTTATTTCTGCCCCTGGTGTTACTGACGCCTGGCCCGTGGTGCTTTCCCCACAATAATGGCTCTGTTGTAGACGGTTGCAGGAGTGTGGGTGAGTAACGTGGCTTCTGCGCTTGCATTAATCATGACATCATACACCTCGTGATTTTATTTGTATTCTATTTTGGGACCAAAGAAGGGAATTATTTATATGGATATATGGAAACGGTTATACTGGAGGCCTATTTTAATCATGTAGGTAATGCTGAATTCTGAGAAGAACACAGAAAAGCTTACAAAGTAGAACACTTTTAGATAGTTGCTAAAAGACTGATCTGCATTAAAGAAAACAAACCACACAAATAAATAATCTTTCCACGAAAGTGTATATAAGATGAAGGCTAAGGACTTGACGGAGAGACGCTCGCCCCACTACTGCCACACACTGAATATGTGATAAGCACTCAATCATGTCTATTTAATTACCATGCTGGATCTATCCTGTTATAGTTACAGCACAGGTCCGCTGCTACAGTATGGCGACCAACCACTAGATGGCGCTGCCAATATATTAGAATGCTAACCCTTAAACTAACCCTCACCCTAAACCTTGACTCTATGATATGGCACTGGAATATCGTCAGCGCCATCTAGCGGCTGGTCATGGCACTCCGGTTTCGGACTGGTGCCGTAGCCATAAGAGAATAGGACCACCATGCTTTTTGCACAACCATAGCAATAAAACAAATCAGTTTGTGTTTCAATGACTATGATTGGTTGCATGTACCATTCTAATTTTTATTACATTATGTCAAGGGGGGTGTACATATAAAAAAAAAAAATGGAAATGAAAGTGCCTTATTATTTTCATCCCAAAAAATAATAATGATAATAGGTTTTGGATCTCTTCTGTTTTGATCCCACCCGCAATGGCATGCATCGGCCAGGTGGCGTGCTGAGACTGTTCATATAGTGTGGGCTAGAGTTAGGGTTTAGGGTTAGGGGTTGAGTTTAGGATTAGGGTAGTGGCAGATGATAGTCAACCCTAATCCATAATTCTAACCCTAACTCTAGCCCTAACCCTAAGAAGAAATTGAACAGTGTTGGGTGCCAATGTTGCGACACCAACTGACCGCTGCACTCCATTGCGCTGGCGGGGACACAACAGGATAGATTGTACTTTATTTATTTTTTTAATCATATTGTTAGTGAACGTTTTTTTATGTGAAAATCCAGAATAACGGAGTGGCTTTAACAGGATGCAGCAAAAGGTGTAACTATGATATGTAAAACTATCGGTAGTCACAGTGAACAAATGCTTACAAAATGCATCTTCTTCCACCTGAAGATTCTTGTTTGTGTCTGTCGTTCTATCTATGTCTTAGAGTGTAATCTTTCCTTATTCATGCATAGCAGTTTGTACATTTGTCCCTCTAACTTTAGTAAAGATTATTTTTAATGCACAGCAGGTGTGTAGTAGAGGTCATAAGCACTCTGGGTAAAGTAATTGCTCAGGCCCTTAGTGCTGGCCGCTCATTAATGCAGCTGTGATGAGGTAGTGGCTCCTCTTGCCAATAGGTTGTGATGTCACTTTTGGCAGACAAGTAGCTGTCAGTTCCTTCATCCCCACTGATACACAAGAACTGTGCAATAAACCCTGCGGTGCATGGAGAAGAGGAAGAGAGCCTACTGGGACAACAATACAGAAAGGGAAAATACAAACATAAAGGGACATGGCAGGTTACCTGATATTACTGGGTATCAACTATAATAATTGTGGTAAGTGTGTAACGCTCCATGGGAGGGTACACACTTACTACTTCCTAAGGCTGTACAGAGGGGGGGGGGGGTTACAGGAGAGGGGAGAAGTAGGGGGGGGGAGACACACGGGAGGGGGGAAGATACACAGCGGAGAGGTGAGGAAGACACAGGGAAGGGGAGATGGGGGAGGAAGGCACATGGGAGGAGGGAGGAAGACAGGGGGAGAAAGACACATGAGAGGGGGGGTAAACACAGGGGAGGGGGGGAGACACAGGGGAGGGGGAGCAAGATTAAGGGGAAGAGAGAGGTGGGGGGGAGATACACAGCTGAGAGGTGAGGAAGACACAGGGAAGGGGAGATGGGGGAGGAAGGCACATGGGAGGAGGGAGGAAGACAGGGGGGAGGAAGACACATGAGAGGGGGAGGAAGACACAGGGGAGAAGGGGAGGAAGGCACAGGGGAGAGGGGGGAGATACACAGGGGAGGAAGACATGGGGAGGAAGATACGGGAGAGGGGGAGGAAGACACAGGGGAGGGGAAAGGAAGGCGCAGGGGAGATATACACAGGGGAGGGGGAAGGAAGACGGAGAGGGAAAAGGAAGGCACAGGGGAGTGGGGGAGGAGACACACAGGAGGGGAAAAGTGAGGGGAAGAGATACGGGAGGGGAAGGGAGAGGGAGAAAGAGACACAGGGGAGAGGGGGGAAGAGACACAGGGGAGAGGAAGAGACACAGGGGAGGGAAGGGAGGGAGAGACAGGGGAGGGGGAGACACAGGGGAGTGGGGAGAGACAAGGGAAGGGGGGGAGAATAGTTTAAAATATACCGTCAGTTTTGACGGGCAATTTACTAGTATAATATAATTATGTATCCATTTACTTTTATGTACTATATTTTATTAAGAAGTACTTAAAAGCTCTGTTTTAATGGCCTAAAATCAAACAAATAGTCCCTGTATGTGCCTGCCCACTGCAGCTCATGCAGACATTGACTTTGTAGGGCTAGATGTGCCATGTAGTGTCCTAGCCTATCAGGGACCATGTCTCAGCAGCACGTTGCTGGATGTGGTTAAGAGATGGTCACTGATTGGTTACTATGAAACACTGCACAGCAAGAAGTACAGAGTGTTTTTTCATGAGCTGCAGAGGGCAGACCCAAGAAGGTAATTTTTGTTTTATTCTAGGCAGTAAAATCAGAGCTTTTAGGGACTTCTTAATAAAATAAAGTACATAAAAGTAAATAGATACACAGGTACATTATATACCTAGTAAAACCTAGGAACCTTCTTTATCCCTTCAAATAAGTAACTTTTAACATACAGAATCTAAACGTTAATGTAATATACAGGAGCGTGCACCCTAATTTCTACAGAGCCTGAACAATTCAGGCAATTTGGCATATTTAAATTTCCTTGATTATGAATGCAACTGATACAGGAGAATCAGTAGTGTATGAGAACATTTTTTGCATGCAAAAAATACCCCAAAGTTTGCTAAATCTCTTGAAATCCTAGCTAAAATTAGCATAACATTCATAATTCATTTTGGTTAATCACAGGCAGCTAATGCATTGTTTCAATCTGTGATGGCAGTTTGTACAGCAAGGCATCATGGGATGTGTAGTCCCGTGCACAAGGAAGCAAGGAGAAGTTAGTAACATACCCAAATGCAGTGTTTCTATTGGTAGGTACACTGTGCCTATGTAAGAAGCTCTAAGGGTGTGGAAAACAAATTCTATTTTAAAATAAAATAAATCTGTTTCTGTATAGACTGACTCAATGTAACGTTTGCTTCTGATATAAGCAGCATTTACCTGCACAGTCCTGTACCTGTACTTGCCTTTGACTAATAATTGCAGCATTTATTGCTTTGATGAATCAGGATAATGTAATGAGGTAACAGGAAATTTAAACAAACCTTAAATTATAATCTATTAAAGTGCTTTTATCGCTTTCTATTATCTACTTTCCGTGTTCAGGAAAATCCACTTGCCGGTGACTTTAGCATTACCTCATACTCCTGACCAGATGATCTGTGCGCTACCTGTGAGTACAAGACATGATCTAAGAGACATTAGGTAATGTGCACGGACAGTATAATTACTCTCCATACACTGAATCATAATGTACTCATCCCACCTGACTGTACATACCGTATATTAAATGCACAGTGTATTATCAGTAATTAGTCTTTAGTAATATGTATATCATCAAAGCATTATGGTTTTAAAGAACATTGATAATTAAATCACAAATGGTGGCATATGATAATTAAAATCGAAACAAAAAAGTGTATTAATGAATATTTGTTTGAAAAAAAAATATCATACATCTAGTTCTTAATTAGAATTAGAAAAATATATATTTTTGATGCCTCTGAAGCACCCTGGAGAGATCCATGATACTTTGGTGGAAGATGTGTGTTCATGGACAGATTACCCATTAGGCCAACTAGGCAGCCCCTGTGAGGGGTGCCACTTCTTTAAAAAAATGGTTGTAGTTCATAGTCTGGCTACTTCTAGGGGGCCACCACCTAGAACAAGACAGTTACAACAGAAAAAGGGAACTTACACGTACAGAAAAGGAAAAATGGCTCCGTGCATACCCTGCGTACTCACTCACAGGGGCTACTCCACTTCACTGCCTAGTGGCTCCAAAAAGGTAGATACTGCCCTGGGGGTGTTTACATTTCTGGAAAGGTACTGTGGCAGTGAATGATGCAAGGGGTCTGCTTCTGGGCTAGTGAGGTTGTGCCTACTTTACTTATCCAATTAACTTAACAATGGCCCTCTGTTCCCTCCCCCATTCCCCTCTCTTCGCTGATAGTCAGGACACACACCCTCATGATTCAGCTCTGAGGAAGTGATGTAGCAAACACAAAATGGATTTCTATACTCATAAACAACTGCTGATATTGTTAGTTTGGTACATACTTCACAAACATTTATATTTTTTTCTTGAACTACAGTGGTCCTTTAACTTTTTACAAACTGATTAGTTCATCCTATCTGTAAATTCCTGATAATAGTGATTACAAAGTATAATGAAACCTTCCCAATAGAGAAATACTGAGAATACCAACTGACTCTCTCCAAGTTGCTCAGTGTGGAAAGTGTAATAATAATCAGGGAATCTGCAAACTTTATAAAAGAGAGGACATGTTCAGTTGAGACATACAGCTATAACCGGCCTCACCTAGTAAATTGCATTTTATAGGAATATTTCAAATGTAAGAGTTGTTTGTCATGACATACTAACTTTTACAATATTATGAGTCATACTAATTACACCTGTAAATTTCATTATAATGAACCACATACTTGGGCCTAATGTTGCATCTTAATATCTACCTCTCCGTGCAATGGGAGACAGATACAAGATGCTTATGGGGTGAAGGCAAGGCTCTAAAAACAACTCACTTGTCATTATTATAGTAATAAGGAATCTTAGTAGTCAAGGAGAGGTGTGGACAGATCCTCGCTGACCTCACCCCGCAACCATCTCCAAGTGTTATATGATGTGGCCAAATAGGGACACTCTGTTCTGAAATCAAACACACTGTTTGCTAGAGCTTGTTGGCAGCAACTTGGTCAAAATGAAATAAAAATACATTACAACCCTTCACTGTACCCACTAAGCTCTGATACTAATCGCCCGTCATCCCAGCACAACAGATCGGGGTGTTTTATGGGTGTATTGTATGTAAAACACTGTAATCACCATCACAGTATCCTCTAAAGCAGAGGTCTCAACACTTTGGTCTGTGAGCGCCATTTACAGATTACAAAATTATTATTCATTTTCATGTGATTTTGTTGTTATCCATGTCCCACTTTGGTGTTAGTTGCCTCAATGTTACTCAACACTTAAAATTAAAATATCATATATTCCATCTGCTGACTTTCACTAAAGATCATACATCAAAGTTATTATCTCCCTAAAATCTTATGGAAAATAGGTCAAATTAAAGAGACTGAATGCATAAAATGTAAAAAAATCCAAATTACAAGCATTTATTTTGGCAATGTAATAAAATTTGTAGATTTTGGAGGAAGGTTCAATATTGGTTAAATAATAAGTTAAGTATAGATATTATATTGAATGTACAATCTGTCTTTTTGGAGGCTTTAGTCACACAATACATAAAGAATGGAGATTTGTTTTTTGTTGTCTAAAAAACTCATAAGAAATTGGATAATATAAAAGCTCCCTCAATTATAGAATTAAAACAAATTATTTTGAAATAGATGATTTTGGACCAATGTGATTGAATTAGTAGCTTAGAAATAATAAACAAAGAATTCAAATGAAAGTGGTACAATTATTATGAAAAATAATTAAATTTGAAAATGATAACCACTGAAACCTATGTTAAAGTATGTTTTCCTAGGGATAAATAATTGTAGTCTCCATTATGGAATTGTTTAAGCCACAATTGTGACAATACTTGCTCCTTCCCATCCATTTCCTCATCCCCCCTCCTCCTTTTTTTTCTCATTTTTCCCCTCTTTCCTCCTCTCATTTATTACTGTTGGTCAAATTTATATATATTTTTGTTATTATTAATTCATGTTTTAGTATTTGATATTCAAAATGTTATATTAAGTGCTTAAATTTAATTCTGGAATTATAAATGCTCAGAGTTTTTTTTATAAGTGCTGTAAGATTGTCTATGCACTTTAAATATTGAATGAAAATCTTGTTGGTAAAGTTTTTCTATTTAGGAAGTAATTAATCTTTTGATATGTGATACTTGAATTTATATCTTATTTGTTTTTCTTTAAATTAAAATTGTGAATGTCTTTGTCTATTTAAATGATTTGTAAAATGTTTTTAAAGAAAATAAAGGAATTAAAGTAAAAAAAAAAAAAAAAAAAAAGAAAATATCAACATAGGCATCAAATGATGAGGTAATGGATCGCACCAATGTAGCCATCCATTATTAAAAGGAAAGGATGATAAATAGCAACAAATAAAATATACCTCATTTTTTACAAGTTAAATAAATAAGATAAATAAAAATATGTTAAAAAAACAAAACATTTTATCTGTAGAATTTAACTGACACCGCCACCAAGATTTTAGTTGTATGTAAGAGACATCACCGCCAATAACCATAGTGCACCCTATAAGTGGGGGAAGATGTTTATTTGCAATTACCTTACTTAAAGAGTTTGTTTGACTCAGTTTTGGTTGTCCAAATGTTATCTTTGACATTAATAAAATCATTGGTTGACTTACAAGTTACCCATTGTTTCATGATTTACTGATCAGATAATACACAAGAACAATCTCAATGACATCATTGGTTATAGAAGGGGAATTCAAACACTACAGCCCGAAGCATAAATAAATCATTGTGTTAATGTCCCTTTTATCTATACATGCATGGTAAATACCATTGGTATTTTGGGTGCTAGCTTTCCCACTATGTTCTCTTCTTTATCACAGATTATCACAAAGGTAAAAAATACCTAAAAATCAGAAAGAGTTTTTAAAAGAGGTTAGATCAGGATTGGCATGTCCACTGTCCTTTTATCCTACAAAATGTGTGCATTTAAAACAAAATACGTTCAGTGAGCCAAATGGCAGGTGATTATACCAATATTCCCCGACTGGATCGCTAACTTGTTGTGGTGAAGGGGCTTGTGTAGCTCAATGAAGCTGTGGGCTAAACCATGTAGGGTAACCCAAGATGGGCAGACAATAGCAGAGAGGTGAGACAAATTGCAGTCCACAGGCAAAAGAGCTGGCAATCCACTCCAGTGTCTTTACCAAAATTACCTTATGGATATGCACAACCAGACACAAGATGTTCATGGCATGCTGTGGTCCATAGGCTCACTGAGAGTTGGACTCGACTGAACAGCAACAATACCAGTATTACAAACTTAAAGGATGTGTCTGTGAGAATGTGAGTCTGTGAGTGAGTGAGTGTAAGTCTGTATGTGTCTGTGAAGAGACAAAGAGGATGGAGAGGGGAGGAAGAGGCACAGGGGAGGGAGAAGGGGAAAGAGGCACAGTGGAGGGAGAGGGTGGAAAGAGGCACTGGGGAGGGAAAGGGCAGGAAAGAGACACAGGGGAGGAAGAGGGAAGGAAAAAGACACAGGGGAGGGAGAGGGCAGGAAAGAGACACAGGGGGGGGGGGAGAGGGAAGGAAAAAGACACAGTGGAGGGAGAGGGCAAGAAAGAGACACAGGGGAGGGAGAGGGCAGGAAAAAGACACAGAGGAGGGAGAGGGCAGGAAAGAGACACAGGGGAGGGAGAGGGAAGGGAAGAGACACAGGGGAGGGAGAGGGAAGGAAAAAGACACAGGGGAGGGAGAGGGCAGGAAAGAGACACAGGGGAGGGAGAGGGAAGGAAAAAGACACAGGGGAGGGAGAGGGCAGGAAAGAGACACAGGGAAGGGAGAGGGAAGGGAAAAGACACAGGGGAGGGAGAGGGCAGGAAAGAGACACAGGGGACGGAGGTGGGGGAGACACATCTTATATTATACCGTCATTTATTATGGGTAAATGACTAGTTTATATATAGTGAGTGTGTGGTGAATAATCATTTATATCCAGTGAGTCCCTCCCATTATAATTCGCTGGGGGTTTCCATGCACATCACACGGTTTATGGCATTTTGGAAAGTTTAGTGACTGTGGCCGTGTGTTTTGACCATATGCTGAATGACATATTGCAGACCAACACATTACATATTGATCCCTGTAATTCACTCTTTTTGCTCATCTGGACACCGTCCAACATGATTTTTTTTCAAAAGCAGTATCTGTAACGTCACCCTTCAATGAAGTAATTGATTGTGGTAATGTCTTAGATTACCTCAGAGTACTCCAAGTACTATTGGTCTTGGAGACACACAAATTAGTTGTAATTAGTGGTATCTTTCATAAATAAAGTGCTGGGATTTCTGCTTGATTATAAAAAAATACCACAGCATTTTGCAAAATAAAGTCTATGCAAATAATGCAAAATAAAGTTTGTATTGTTGTTAATGTGACATAAATAATGTCTGTTTTATTGAAGAAAGTACATATAGAAATAAACCAATGGAATTCGTTGTTACTAAAAGTTCTACCTGGAAGTGCCTTGAAACGGATATACTGACAGTATATGTACAATTTAACGGAAAGATTCACCTTCTGAGCTAATGGCGTTGGCATCACGGAGTTAATAAAAATTTGCAGTCGTGGATAAGAAAGAAGCAGATCATATCCAGTTGAAAATAGGGACCGTTCCTGATATTTGCCTGCCACTTATGTTTCCTGTTATCTGCCTGGCTTGGGATTAGGGTTGGGGTTATGTGGGTTAGGGTTTGGGGGTTTGAGTTATGGGGGTTAGGGTAGTGAGGGCTGCGGTTAGGTTAGGGTGGGGGTTCGGTTATGGTTAGGGGGTTAGGCTAGGGATAGGTTATGGATAGGTTAGAGTTAGGGGATTCAGGTGGGGGTTAGGTTAGGCATAGGGGGTTAGGTTAGCTTACAGTGTTAGGGTGGGGGTTAGGTTATGGATAGGGGGGTAGGTTAGCTTACAGTGTTAGGGTGGGGGTTAGGTTAGGGATAGGGGGTTAGGTTAGCTTACAGTGTGAGGGTGGGGGTTAGGTTAGGGATAGGGGGTTAGGTTAGCTTACAGTGTGAGGGTGGGGGTTAGGTTAGGGATAGGGGGTTAGGTTAGCTTACAGTGTTAGGGTGGGGGTTAGGGATAGGGGGTTAGGTTAGGTTACAGTGTAAGGGTGGGGGTTAGGTTAAGGGGTTATGGTTGGGGCTAGGTTATGGTTAGGGGGTTATGTTAGGGTTAGGGGGATAGAGTCTGGGGATAGGGTTAGGGTTAGCTGTTCGGGTAGCGGTGGGCAGATAACAGGAAATATCTAAAATGTGTAATAATGACAGATATTGACCAACTAAACAATTAAATATAGTTGTTAAACATCTCTGCAACTATTACCTTTTTCAACTGTTCATGCACACACATAAACTACTAATATTAATTAGTTGCGGTTGATATGATCATATGCACAGGTGGTGACTGTTATTTATTTATACATAAACACGCTTATATATACATTCTAAGGCACTTCCAATGTTTACTTACAACTAGCTATAATTCTTATTTATATGTGCACTATATAAATATATATATATATGTGTGTGTGTATATATATACATATATATGCAATAACTTTTCTAGGTCACGTTTATATTATTATTATTATCCATATAATGTGCCAACATATTCTGTGGGGCTATACAGGGTTTAAATACAAGTCAAAAACAATTTGAGCACATTGCTAAGTATGGAGAGCCCTATATGCAGACAGGATCATATATGTAACATATAAAATGACCTATTTCTTAGCATTGTCTTTAGATCTGTATATTTGCAGTGCATTGGTGCCATATTCCCTGAGCATTGTTCTTGGGAGGACTCTGCTGGCTGGATATAGCTGCAGATCACACAAAGCCTGCAGAGCATTATTATCACATTATTACACAGTGGGCACACATTGTACATACACACAATAGTACAAATAAACTATGTCATTACATATTATGTTACTTATCCTTGCAGCACATGTAGCTGTGTGAAACACACAAACAAATGCATAGAATGCAAAAATGCATGTGTTTTTGTTGTTGTTATTTTGTAAATCTGTTTTATTTGTGTTGTTTCATATACCAGCCATGCACCCACTGCAGATCTCTGCACACACACAGGGACATGACACCCATTCATAATATCAGGGCTTTATTGGCATATGCCACTAGTTTATTGCAGTGATTGCATTCTCCCTTTCATGCTGATTCACTGATCCAGCCAGGAAGAGGTTAATTCTGTGTGTCAGTGGAAAATCCACCAAGGGATTGTTTTAATCAGGCTAAGAGGTGACATCACAGCCCTGGCAGAGGTCTATGCTGATTGGCTGGAGATGACATCAACCTGAGTTATTTTTATCCCTCCCCCCCCGGCCTCCCCCCTCACATTACCTCATCCTCTGTGCTGGCTCCAGTCATCATAACAATATAGTACAGAACACCTGGGACTGTGCGCTGCCTCCTCGCGCTCTGTCCGGGCTCGTGCAGGTGCTGCTGTCAGTGGCTGCGGATTGTGCTGGAGGCTTCCCGGCGTGTTATAAGGTAGGACCCGGTGCGGTGTGTGCGCGTGCGGTGTTTGCTGCAGCAGTGGCGCGTGCATTGTACAGGGTGCTGCAGGTGTGTATGTGATCCTGGGCATTGTGCAGGTGTGTGGGATCCTGTGCAAGGTAATGCAGATGTGTATGTGATCCTGGGCATTGTGCAGGTGTGTGGGATCCTGTGCAGGGTAATGCAGATGTGTGTGGGATCCTGGGCATTGTACTGCAGGTGTGATCCTGGGCATTGCAGGGTACAGTAGGTCTGTATTACCAATGCATGCTCTGTGCTTTATGGTTTGCAAAAAGCAGCTGGGTGCATATCTGTGGGAATGGCAGAGCTAATCCTGCCTAGCAGCTGTTAATATCCAAGATCAGTATTAAAATGACATTTGTGCATGAGATGAGCATGATCTATATGTACACCACATACAGCCAGGTCTCCTATACACTCCTATGCTGCAGTCTATATGCATCTATATTTGCACCCCATGCACTCATGCCTCCTATACACTCCTATACTGCAGTCTATATGTATCTATATTTGCACCCCATACACTCATGTCCCCTATACACGCCTATACTGCAGTCTGTATCTATATTTGCACCCTATACTGCCGTCTGTATCTATATTTGCACCCTATACTGCAGTCTGTATCTATATTTGCACCCTATACTGCAGTCTGTATCTATATTTGCACCCCATACACTCATGTCCCCTATACTGCAGTCTGTATCTATATTTGCACCCCATACACTCATGTCCCCTATACACCCCTATACTGCAGTCTGTATCTATATTTGCACCCTATACTGCAGTCTGTATCTATATTTGCACCCTATACACCCCTATACTGCAGTCTGTATCTATATTTGCACCCCATACACTCATGTCCCCTATACTGCAGTCTGTATCTATATTTGCACCCTATACTGCAGTCTGTATCTATATTTGCACCCTATACTGCAGTCAGTGTCTATGTTTGCACCCTATACTGCAGTCAGTGTCTATGTTTGCACCCTATACTGCAGTCAGTGTCTATGTTTGCACCCTATACTGCAGTCTGTATCTATATTTGCACCCCATACACTCATGTCCCCTATACTGCAGTCTGTATCTATATTTGCACCCTATACTGCAGTCTGTATCTATATTTGCACCCTATACTGCAGTCTGTATCTATGTTTGCACCCCATACACCCATGTCCCCTTTACTGCAGTCTCCCTCCATTCTCTTTGACTTCCCTCCAGAACATTTTCTGCATATTTCCTAACCGCTTCCCACATTTTTTCCCCTCCTCCTGTTTCCTGTACATGACTGATATGTTCTCATGTTGGAATTCCAGCTCTTTCACGTTTACTGGGTGCAAAAAAAAAAAACCTACCATTGCTGCTTGTTATATGCCTGTGGGCGGTAGGACTCTAATAGATATATCGCTTTTTAATCCTGAGCTGAAACCAGGCCAGCAAAAAACTGCAGTGGAGCAAATTCAATATTTCTAATGTTGAGAACCATTTTCAGGCCTATATAAAGGATTAATTATTCTTACGGTAGAATGGATTGAAAGAACAAAAAAAAAATATTGCATTATGTGATTAAAATTATGCAAAAAAATAACAAAATATGGCTGATGCATGCAGTTGTTATGAGACCGTTCTAGTCTTATTTTATATGGACATTAAAAGCAAGAGATGTGAATTATAGAGGTTGACCGTGTAAAAGTGTGAGTCGCTGAGCCATAATTAACTGCTCCAGTGAAATATATTTCAGAGCCATAACTCAGTGCCTTGGTATCTCATTACATCACAAATAACATGCCCAGATCTTTGCATGACCTCATCTGCAATCAGGGCTGTCATGTGTGACCTAATGCTCCTACCATAGAAGGCTGTTGTCGGGCAGTTAGTTATCTATAGTCTCCTAATCACACAATAGAAAATAGCTTTTTAATTAGGTACTAACAAATGAGCTCAAAGGCCAGATAAAATACATGTGATCAAGGGCTTTAAATTTTAAAAGGCAAGACTTAAAAACAACCATGCCCTGCACGTTGCTAGAAATGTGTTATTTGCAGTAAATAATACACATTAACCAGCAATTATATATATATATATATATATATATATATATATATATATATATATATATATATATATATATATATATATATATATATATAATATTTTTTGGTAATGCTTTTAATCTCACCATAATAGCCTCATAAATAAATTGTTTAAATAAATGATTGTGGACATTGTTGAAATTTTTTTTTTTTGCAATTGTTTACTAATTTTATATTATAATTTAGCGCAAATTAATTTTGTTACTTTTGTGGTACTCAAAGTTTGTTTTTACTTATTCTTTGCTTTTTGATCTAATCTTACATAATGGAAATTAAAAATAGAAATTCAGCTAAGTAAAAAAAAAGGATATTTTAATCATAAAAAGCATTATATGTCTACTAACAAAGCATTACAAAAAATGCTACTAGTCTTCAGTTGGTATATCTAAACCGAATTAGTATTGCTTAACAGGGGTGTAGGAGCCAGAATACTTCTGGGGGAGGATACAGCGCATTGTATACACAGGCAATAAAAATAAAAAAAAATTATATATATATATATATATATATATATATATATATATATATATATATATATATATATATATATATATATATATATATATATATATATATATATATATATATATATATATATATATATATATATATATATATAATCTCCACCAGATTTATTTATATTTGCCCCCCAGTTCCTACTTCCATGGCTGCACACTTGCTAAAGAAGAGAGGTCACTCTCAAAAGCTCGTCATAACTATGAATATGTTTGTCCAATAAAAAAGGTATCACTATATACTTCAATACTCTGATTATTCATAAAACTGTATATATATATGTACAAGTCCAAATCCCAAATAAAAACTATTTGCACATAAAATGTATACACATATATTATTACCAAATATTTATTGGCTAATGGAAATGTACCTATAAACCCTACAACTCCTCCCTCTGGGATTTTATAATACGATGAACTTTACCGGGGATGTCCTCCTGAGATACGCAGATAATAGACCCTCTTCTGTACAGTTACTTCCTGCAGAAATGCTGACTGAGGAGAGAGTATTTCACTTATAAAATATTAAGCAGTCCACTTTCCTTGCAGACATCTTCCTCCATCTGCACTGAGTTTATTTTAATGTAAAGGCATTAAGCTTTACCACAACAAAATCAATAAGAGCGATGTAACGCAGTGACCTGGAGACATTTAGGGATCACTTAGAAATCCAGTGTTTGGAAGACCATATAATGCAACGTGTATATGTTGGTTACCTCCATTATCTGCGTAACTCTACATTGTATTGTGGATATTGCCATCCCCAGGTTAGAGGCTTGCATTAATTCTGATTAAATAAGGAAAAATCGATTTTTAATTTTTTTTTTTATTTTATTTATTAATTTTTTTTTTTTTTTTTTTTTATACAAAGCTTTCAGAAAAGCCAGAAAGGACCAAATTCATGTTTATTTTCCTTTGTGAAATATATGTGTCCAATAAACAGATTCAAATGTATAACTGCCCGACCAACCAATGAACGATAATACAGCTGTATGTTATACTTATCTGCCGTGAGACCACATCCTGTGGTATGTTTTCACAGCGAGCACTTCCTGTTAGTTTTAAGGAAGTTCAAAACGTTTTTTCTTAATATTTTTTCATACAATAATAAACTTAAAGGATGATCATTTAAATCCGCTCTCATAATGTCCATGTGTCTTTTTTTTAAATCATTTTCTTAGTTGCTCCTTTTTTTTTTGGTGTGTGTGTTTTTTTTTGTTGTTTTTTTATTATATTTTACTTGCGCAAATCGCGAACTATCTTTTTGTTCACCAATATGAATTTAAAAGCACAATATCACTTTTTTTCATGTGTATATGGGGGTTGTATCTTTATGGATGGCCTGTAGAAAGTGGCTTGGTTTTACACTACCATAATTCTACCTCTATGTTCCTTCTCTCCATTCTGTTTTCCAGGGAAAATATATTGAAAGAAACAGATTGACACATTTTTTAATGTTTTTGGACACACTTTTGAAACTATTTAACGCTATTATTTCAGCATCTTCTTGCATTCCTGGCTACATGTCTAAACAAGCTGCTTACATGGTCCTGAAAGAGGCCTGCACTTGTGCACACAATTGTCCGCCACAATAGTGTTTTATGTTTAATTATTGTTATATGGCTTTGAGATTTTGCGGACCGTATTATTATTATTATTGATAATAGATTAATCTGTTAACATTTCCTTTATGTAGATTGTCCAAAATGGGTGGAGAAAGGAAGCCTCCCCAGGCCATACAGGCTCAAAAACTAGCAGGAATCCTACGGGAGGACAGTGATGGCGTCTTGGTGATTGACTGCCGCTCGCTCAGTGAATACAACAACCTCCATGTTGTGGGCTCTGTGAATCTGTGTGGCTCCAAACTGGCCCGAAAACGCCTTCTGAAGGAGCTTCTCGTGTTGCCACATCATCCTAAGGTCAGTATAAAGTAAGCTTGTGTTTGGCCACTTGGCACCACCTCTCGGCCAGAGCTGTTCCCACCCTATTAATGATCTCACATAGGGTGGAGACAAGTAGCTCAATTGATGACTGAGAAGCAGTACGTTTAATAATGAATACCGTGTTTTTAGACTTTTGAATAGAAATTAATCATCAATGTCTAATTAAACATATAGTTCTGATTCTTAGGGCATTATAGAGGTCCAATAAAAGAGTGCAGTGTGTTGGTACTTGTAATCAGAAAGGTATTCATATGTATACATTCCTATCATTCCAGAATTAAACAGACCTAAAGATAGCATAAATAATGTTAAGCCCCCATGTGCAAAAACATGTACCACAAGGATATTGCCCGACTCTCAATCTTTGTTTATATTCTGTCTCAAACTATAACACGGAAGGCGTCTTAGTGTGGAAAACATCTAGCACCCAGTTTGCTGCCTGATAATGATTTGCCAATTATTTCTAATTTAAGTTTTGTCCTCCGTTCTTTATACTCCTATTCTAAATATGTGATTGTTTTTGGCACTATTCCCTTTGCAATTCTGTATATATATTCCCAGTCCAGCTCTTTTGAGCTAGCTGGCAGCGATGTTAGAAGTAATGGGTATTGGAATCCATGAAAGGGAATAAATGCTTTCCAAACCTGATCTTATTTTTCTGTTCCAAAAACAGATCGATTTGTCCTTTGAGAAGCAAGTGGTTGTGTATGACCAGGGTAACCATGAAGTGTCCACAAGTCACTTTGCATCTTTGGTGGTAGGGAAGCTGGAGAAGAGATACAGCTGCGTGTCACTCCTAGAAGGTAAGAGGACATCATGTGTAGATTGATGCACAAAGAGGGATGGGATACTGGATGTTTATTTTATCATTTCATGGCAAATCCACAGTGGAGTTGCTTGGTTTCAAAAGACTTTAGACTTAGGATCCCACCACAAAGGTGCAAAAGGTATAGGCAAAAAGAAATGCTTAAATTGGCAAAAGTGTTTGTTCATTCTCAATACATACATATATTTATATTATTTTGTGTGTGTAATAATATATACACACAATTATTAGGAGAACCCCATGGTTGCCAAGGATCTCCACACTCTCCCACTTAAGTCTTCTCCAAAAATACCACATATTTGTACAGAATCTAGTTTGCTATTTGGTATGATTAACTATGTTCAGATGCATCTGTGTTTTTAATTACAGCATTTTACAGTGGTCTTACCCCTGATGTTTTTTGTTTTATACTATTGCAGTTTTCTTTGAGCATTTTTTCCATTTCGTATTGACAGTTTTTAAAAAAGGGGACTCGGACATCACAAAGCCCTGAACAGAACTCTAAATGTCCACAAAAAAATAAATAAATCTGAACAATCCAAAGGAGCCTTTTAGGATTAAACTTCATCTATACAACTTCACACAGAATAATATATTTTTAGCATAGACTGGTTGCCTATAGAAATTGTCAATCGGTTCACAGATAGCTGATGAGTTGTGGTAAAGGGAAATATCGGATGACATTGCTTTCATTGAAGAAAAAAATGTTGCTAACTACTTCATTGATTTATCTCTAGATCAGACATTTCATTCAGTCCAAAAATGTCCTGTTGACTAATTCTTCTATTTCTGAGTGGTATCGGGTTTTAAAAGAGGCCGTGCTCAGCAACTAAGTGCTTACTGGATTTCACACAGTGAGGCATGATACATGCATTTCTGTGTTAGGTCATTGCTCCAGAGAAAAACACAATGATATTCTGGAGGGCACAGACTTTTTTTTACCCTCTCCTTCCCATGCTTTTTCCAGTCTATTTTAAGATTTGTATTAACTCTTGGGTAGCAAAGATCCTAGTCTTCCTAATGGCACAATGTCTAGCTGGGATTCCTATTACACACTGAACATTGGCACAAGTCCAGTCTGGGTCAGAATCACATTTTCTCACACATACAAGTCATAATGTCCATGAGAAATGTTGTATTATCCATGTAGTCATCCTGCTTTAAATGACATATGCTGTAACCCTGGCATGTCCCATCCAAATTGGGTATCCTACCAAAAATAGTCCAGGAAAACATGAGTTAGAGCAGTTTAACATTATAGATGGCACTTATTTAAATAACCACCAAAGTTCCTTATGCAGTATAGTATATATTTAAGAACTAGACCATAATGGGGAACATGTTTGTACAGAGTAAAAAAAACATCTGACTTAAAAAATGTTTTAATGTCATTTCCTGCAATGTGGCAACCATTGCTTTCCATAATTGCCACCTCAGCTGTGATGGCAGCTTGGATACTGATAAGGATTCAGTTGCTTCTATTGAAAGCTCTCACTCCTTGGTGGAAGCAGTAAAAATGGGGGTGCCCACTCCAGATGAGCAATATTAGGATAAAAGCCAAGCAAATAATTTTCTGTGAAATGAAGCATGATAGCAGGGCTTAATGATTCTTCTGTTATTATTTTAAAATAAGGCGACTAGGTGGGTGGAAGTATATTCTATCCAGGTTAGGTGCCTGCAAGAGAGGGGAGATACGTGTCCAAACACTATATTGCCTCATAATAAAGTCATTTTGAGGTGCAAGTCGATAACACAACACAAACCTATAAGATAATCTAATTAGTGCGGTATCTTCCCAAACATGTTATTTATACACCTTTTATGGATTCTGAGATATCTTACCCATTTTTTTCTTTCAACAGGAGGATTTGCAGAGTTCTCTTCTCAATTTCCCACCTTGTGTGAAGGTCGCACATCGAGCATCCTGCACACCAGCATATCTCAGCCCTGTCTCTCCACATCTACGGTTTCTGTCACTCGTATTTTACCGCACCTTTATCTTGGCTCACAGAATGATGTGATGAATCAGGTATGAACCTGTCAATATACACAGGTTAGACTGCAAATGTAACTTGTATTTATGCTTTCATATTTTTAGTTATTACAAACATCTTAAACCAGTGTACACCCTGTGGATGAGCACTGATTTGCTCTGTAACAAAGTGTAGAAAAGCAAGCTGCCTGTTGGTGCCTTTCATGGAGAAATCCTAAGAGAGCCTGATTAACCTTACCAGCAAGTAAAGCAATAACACGAATAGTCCTAATTTATGTGTTTTTCGCTTTCTGAGCAAGCCCCCTTCCAAGAGCATGACTGACGTCAAATATGAAATTGAAGGATTTGAAGGTGGCAACATTTCTATAATCCCTTGGATAATCCTTTGGTTAGAGGCTTTCTCTAGTGATTAAGAAGGGAACGAAATTGGATTATTAAGTTGGAAGCCTCACCAACATTGTTTTATCTGCCAAGGAAACATGCAGTATCAATATGTATTACAATCTTCTACCATTACACCTGTAATGACCTAGAGTAGCCTTGTTCACTTTCTGTAGAAAAACAAAATGGCGTATGTTTAATGGTAGACGTTGAGTAATTTGAAACAAAACAAGTTCGCTAAAACAAATAGCAGTTTTGGTACATATTGTGCAGATGTTTTGTACCAGAGTTTCTCAACATTTTTCTGTAAATAGTACATGTGTCCCTTAGATATCACTCATGTGAAGTAAGGAACATATAATGTATCCCCAAGGCTTCCTGTGATTTCTCACGGTGGATAATAAAAGGGAAATTATCATAATCGACCCAACTTTCTACTAAAGTCAACAGTCCACAAGGCAGATCCTTTCCATACATCTGACCTTTCCATACAGCACTTACTAAAAAGAACGCATGTTGTGTTTTTTTTTTTTTTTTTTTTTTTTTTACTTTGTGGGAAAATTCTCTGAATTTATTCAAATGACATTCCTGAAAACGGTGCAGCCAAGATGTGTTTTTTTTATTTTTTTTATATAAAACATTTATTTGAAATGCATTGCTTAACAGGCCCATGCAAATAGTAGCATTTGTATCTCTCCGTCTTTGTGATCATATTGGTGGTTTAAAGGATCTTTTCTGATACTTATTTGTATGGGCATATAATGTGAAGGTGTACACAATGGTTAGGTGACACTAGACTCCTACACAAGTCTATTTTTTCCGGTTAGACATTGTCATAGTATAGACCTGTGTAGGAGTCTAGTGTCGCCTAACCATTGTGTACACCTTCACATTAAAGGATCTTTTCTGATACTTATTTGTATGGGCATATAAACCATCAATATGATCACAAAGACTCCTCCAACTTTTTATTTTTTCAGGTTAGACATCCTGTCATAGTATAAAGTTGGAGTCTCCACTCAATAGTGAGAATTTTCTCACCTTAGGGGTACAGGCCACATAGTCATAAAAAATAAAAAAAAATACAAAAAAAATAATAAATTCCAAAATGGCATTAGATTATCTAGTAGATATCTAACCTCTTCGAGAGTTCAAACTCCATAAATTGCCTGACACTATGTGAAATCCATTGTCGGTCTGTATTTCAGCCTTTATCTAATCTTTTATGAGTCATATGTAACATTGTGATTCAGCTGCTTCTCATAATTTGCATCAATTTCTATTTCTTGTTTAATGTCCTCACAGGAGGTGATTAATCAGAATGGAATCACTCATGTGCTGAACGTCAGTTACAGCTGTCCAAAACCAGCCTTCATTCCTGACAACCACTTCCTACGCATCCCCATCAATGACAGCTACTGCGAAAAGATTTTGCCTTGGCTCAGTGCAGCTGTTGAGTACATAGGTACCCATTGTTCCTTTTTATATTCCTGTAATCACATGCTCTGCTTGGCTGGAGGTTTGGTGATAATCTGTCATTTCATCCCGATCCAAGAGTTTCCTACTTCCTCCATGCCTATTAGGATTCTAGTTTTCTGGTGCACCCAATAGATAATTTCTTAATAATTTAGCACCATGCATAACATATGATGTTCTGTGGTTAATATGACTTTTTTTTTCTTCTGTGCTTTCCAGAAAAAGTGGAATTATTAAACGGAAAAGTTTTAGTCCACTGCCTGGCCGGTATCTCTCGCTCAGCAGCTGTTGCCATTGCGTATATCATGAGATCAATGGGACTTTCCCTGGATGATGCATATAGGTGAGGATACCCAGGATGAACATTTGCTTTTTTTTTTTAGTACTTTTTTTTTAGCATTTGAAACTATTTCAGTCCCTGAAATATCAATAAAAGTAGACAAAGAAACCTTACTTCTGAAGAAAGAAGTGCTCTAACATGAAGTTGTAAAGGTAGCTTAAGTGGGGAATATAAGAAAAGATCACTCCAAAAGCTCATTATGAGAAGTAAAGGCTCAAATAGCAAAGGGACTAAAAATGACACTATGCTAGATTTCAATTGTAAAGAACAAAATTCACTCAAAAATAAAATTTCATATTTTAAGTATTTGTTTGATTAACAATCTACCATTTTTCATTCCAATAGGTTTGTCAAAGAGAAGAGACCCACCATTTCTCCCAACTTCAACTTCCTTGGGCAGCTTCTTGAATATGAAACCGGTCTTGCAAATACTGTGCCATCAGACTCTGGTAAATCGTCACATGCGAATAGAAAGCGCTCTGATCATCAGTGTGTTGAAGAGCAAGACAGTGGTCGCCAAACTTGCCAAAACAACTGCAATGTCACCTCTAACACCCAGGAAATAGAGGTAGCCATTGATGCTGCAAAGATGGATGAAACCTGTGCAAGGGAAGAGTCTGGAAATAATTCATTGGAAGGTCGGTTTACCTCAATGGGCATCTCTTCAGACCAACGTCGTGAAATTAGTAGTTTGAAGCGCTCCTTTTCTCTGGATATTAAATCCGCATACACCCCTTTATCCTCCTCTGTAGACATGCACAAAAACTTTTATCAACCCTCCATGTCTCAACCTATTTCTTCCAAGCCAGTGGGATTGTGGGATCGCTTTCTTGGCTTTGGACTAAATTTCCTTTATTATTACTCTGAAGAAGAGGAGGCCAACAAAGAAAAACTAGGCCAACAAGAGAGACCGACAGGGATCTGTGAACAACGTGATGTCCCTGAAAGCTTAAAAAAGAGGCGAGCAAATACAAGAAACGTTGATGAAGGGCCTCAACGCCCATTCACTCTGAACATTCCCACCTGTAAAGGCCAAACATTTTTGAAGGAGAAAAACTTGGAAGTGGGACCAAGAGTGAGGACAATCTCCCCAGTACCTCTGTGAGGAATGCATCAGATCAGATTGTCCTCTTTAATTTATAACTTCTCAATGGCTGCTGTGTATATGGGAAAGAATAATAGGGATCTATTGAACCGAAGAATTTATAGAACGTTGTTGTTTTGTTGCCCGAAACCTTTTCTTCTCCGCATGTCCAAGATCCCAGGCAGACTTGAGTAGCATGCTGAGAAATTAACTGTTCTAAATGTTTCTTCATATTGAATGAATAAAGTTGGACTACAATATTTTCCTGGTGATGACAAGAGATTTTGTTAGGGTGATACAGGAATCGCCAGTTGGGCAGCATCAAAGGTCCGCTGTTTATTTTATCAGGCTTGAGGAACGCCTGCAGTTTGAAGCTCTTGTGTGCAATTCTCAATATTGAACTAATGAGACATCGACACTGTTACTCTGCTACGGTGTTATTGAAGCCTATTTTGCCAATGCCTGAACATGTCTTGTAGACTGGGCATGGGTTAGCACTGTATGTTTGTTAAGCTTCTCCACCAATAACTCTAAAACGAATGGACGATGAATGCATTGTTTACCCCATATACCTCCTGATTCGCCTTTTTTGTTGGTAATAATGTGGTGTGTTATGGACATCCTGCTAGAAACCTTGTTCCCATACAAATACCTTACAAAAAAAGGTCCATGCAATTTCAACCTTGTGTAATGTATAAAGATTAGTTTTTTTTTTTTTTTTCTCCTGCTAGGTCCTACATGAGTGTAAGTCCTAGAAGCCAAAACAATGTCTGTGACAATAAGTTCCTGCCCTTTTCCCCCAAACTTTTTCTGTTATTGCTGTGAAATTATTTAATGATCCCTATGCATGCTTGGGGTAACTCCCCTGCATACAACTCGGTATATTATCCTACTCTCAGGATAAGAGGACATCTGTCCTAATTATAAGCAGGTGTTAAATAAGCTTACTCTTATTTGTTTTTTCATTATTTATTGATATATTTGTTCTTGTTTCTTCTTGCTTCTGTTCATATCCATTGAAGCTGCTAGCTGTTGCTGTATTGATATGTTAGTCTGGCTGCACCTGAGTCTTTGTTACCTGCTAAAGGGAGAAAAAATGTAAAATCATGAGTGATTTTGATCCATGTTATGAAGGCGTACAAAAGTAGTGATTATTTATAAATGTAAACGCTAAAGAACACTCAGGTCCCCTAAATGGGAGTTGATAAAGCTCTATTTTCTAGTTATTTATGTCTGCAATCATGGCACGTTGAGGTTGGCGGTGGCCAATAATGTAGCAAATTGCCATTGGTTATTGATCATTCGTATATAAATCCACCTGGGGCAACCTGTCTAATGCAGTTTTAAACTCTGATAAAGCTAAAATTTAAGGGGCAATGTACTAAAGTGGTGCTTTTGTATACATTGATGCACAATTCCAGTTTTAATCCTATATCGAGCAATCCCTGCATCTAAACTGTTGTGTTATTACTCTGCTATTGTGAGCATACATCATATATATTGATGCTAGCATGACTCATAACCAAGCAAGCTACGTTTTATTCATGTATCATTGCAGAATGCCCATTTTTATAGTAAATAATCATAACTGGAAGTTTGCTAAAATGTAAGTATCCTGTTTCCCTGATTTATTCATGCTAAAAATACAATTTATATTAGAATTGGGTCATATTTATTCATGCATTATTTTATTTCACGAAGATCCAAACTTTTGTTTTTTAGGGGGCTTTCTGTAACAAGAATATTGTCGCACTGCTTTTGTACACTGCCCCTTTTTGTTTACATCTGCCAATCTACAGTCACATTTTTAATAACTCTTCTCTGTATATTTTTTTGCTTTATATGTGTAAAAGAATCCATGACTGATGTGTGGTCCTAAGGACAGACATTTTATTTTAAGGGATTTGCTTTAAAACTAACCATCTTTTCTAAAGCGATGGCCAAAGAATTTAAACTCACTGTAACTCTACAGAAAATACACCTATTTTTATAATGGCGTCCACTGACAAAGTGGTTTTGGTGTATATGACAAAGCAATGAACAGTCTGTTTTCTATGTTTACCACTGGTATCCAAAGACCAGTTGGACTGTCATGTAGGAGAATTGGTTTATTTATTTGTATTTGGCTCCCATATGATATTGCTATGTTTCTGCCGCCCTGGATTCTTGGTTTCTCAATGTGCAGGTACACAACAGTTCTGAGGTTCTACCAGGTGAATGTATTGCTCCCCAGCACTTCTCTGGTTGACAGTAATAAATATGTGAATCTTTTTTTTTTCTTGGTGCCTGTTTACTGTGTTGCTAATAAACATCAGCCTATGTTTGGCAGGAAGGAGTGAATCTGGGTCACAGCTGTTGTTGGCTTCAGGTCCCTGCCCAGCCAACAAGGATCAACAGATGGGAGATAAACTCTACATTACATGTGCGGCGCTGGTGCCCTCCTTTTACACTCATTTGTGTCATATAATATAGTACTGTGATTCCATAGCACGCATTTTGTCTCTCAATATTATTATTATCCTTTATTGCTAACGCGCCAACATAATCTGTAGCGCTATACAGGGGTTAGGTACAAGTATCAACAATTTCCCCACAATGGAAGACCCTGTTATTGAGCTTTTAATCAGATTAAAAATGCACAAACTTACTGCAATGAAAAAGGGCGAATATAGCTGAACTCAAGCCGATACTTCCCTAACATTTTATACTTGTGAACACATAACCTAGTACACATATTTGTGACTACAGTTATCTATTAAATGGTGGGCTGTATTAATAGCAAAGCAAAAGTTCACATTTTTATTTTATAGTTCTGAAACCTACTAGTTGCTTATGTGTCTAAAGTTTTGAGTAAATAAAGATCTGGGAATTATGCAATATTTTAACCATGAAAAAAAAATGCTTCTCTCTGATATAACCCACCTCTATCCTATGAGGTTACTTATCACCTCATTTGTTTTCTACGTTATATGTTTGTAATTCAGACTTCTGGAATACTTGATTGAGCAGTGCCATTTTGCTAGCTCCAACTCAATATTATGTTAACATCGCTGCAAAATACAAACCGGGCAATATCTGGAGTAATGTCCCACACATTTAGTATTTTAATACCGGGGAAATGTAGCGTAGATGGATAGACGAGGCTCTAGTGTTGAGCACTGATTCCGTTGGATGTTCTGATTCGTTACCAGTATTTTTTCTAGGATGACTGGTAATATAATCTGTTTGGCTGAGATTCATTTACAATGCTTGTGGTTTAAACACAGAGACTAGCTATGTAATTTTTATTTGCAAGTGTAACCTGCATATTTACATATATGATTTTATATATATATATATATATATATATATATATATATATATATATATATATACCGTATATACTCAAGTATAAGCTGAGTTTTTCAGCCCTTTTCTTTTTAAAGGCTAAAAAGGGCCCCCTCGGCTTATACTCGAGTCACACCTGCGTGTCTCTTTCCCTCCCCCCTCCTCATCCTCAACTCCTCTCCTAATTTTAACCCCCCCCCCTCCCCCTCATTCTACCTCTCTAAATACCCCACCTCTCCCTTTCGCCTTACCTGCATCTGAAGCTCCTGCTCCGGCCTACGCTCCTTCCGGGACATGGCGCGCATGTGACGTCATGGCATTAGCATATACCAGGTGCGGGGATGGGGGGGGGGGGGGGGGTTTGAGGTTGAGGATGGGGGGAGGTTGAGGATGAGGAGTGGGGTTGAGGAGACACAGGGAAAGAGAGGTAGACACAGAGAATGTAGCTGTACTAGTACTGCCCAGTTCAGGAATTCAAATCCAAGCCCCATGCACATTTGGAGATAACTATTCTGGCTGAGATCAAATATGGGGAGAGAGTGTGGTTTGTAAACAAAGCACACCCATGCCACTGTTACAATATCCCTTTGTGTGCTTATCTTTTGTTAAGAGATGTTATGCAAGTACATTTCTTTATCACCAAATAATAAGAACAAATATCCAAAACATATAAGGTAAGAGTTGGGAATTATGCAATTAGGAAAAAGTAAGGTATGGGAAAGCAAAAGAGGCTTGTGTAGAAAGAAAAATGGCTCAGTAGGGATAAAGAAGTAAGATACCCCCCCCCCCCCCACAAAGAAACAAAAAGAAAAGGTGTGGGGAGGGGACAGCATGGGTTAAGGAAAAGTTGTGGGCAACATACCACCCTCAGACGCTTCCCATATGGCCCTCAGCCTATTCCCTGGAGTGGGAGAGCTGGCCTCTCTTACACTGGACTGTTTCTTGTTATCTCACTATAACTAGAAAATGACAAGTGTATCACATGTAATAGTTGTGGTAATTGTGAATTGTTGTCAAGGGGCCTCATTCTATTAGCGGCCGCAGCCGTTGCGGGGCCGCAAGGACCGGCCGCAAGCTATTCGGCTATTCTATTCCCTTACGGCCGGGGATTCCGGCAGGCTTGCGGCCGGTGCCTTGCTATCTCTTGCGGCCGCTCGTGCCGGAGGAAAGCCTTTGATCTAAAACGGCCGCAAGAGATTTGCAATTCAATTGCTCCGGGAAACCTCTCTGCAAGGCTAAAAGCGAGCCGCAGCTTACTTGCAGGAAAGAGGTCTCGCTAGCACCAATTAAGCACATAAAATAGCTCAAATAAAGCCATCCTGCACTTTTAGAAGACTATAAAGGGATTTTTGGTGTTAGAAAAAATAGCACATAATTATCCTGTACTCAAATCCGTAAAATATTTTATTTTTAATATCCGTAAAATATCCATGTAAAAAGTCCAGAGTGCTTGGAGCACCTCAGACACACCCACGCCGCAGCCGGAAAATAAACAGTTAATTTGAACTCGGGTTTGGGCAGATGTGCAAGCTTGAGTGTGGGTTCCTTTTAATCCTCATGTCCCCCAATATGATCCCTAGCATTTACAGAGCTGTACAGTGCAGGCTTGAATTTATTTTTCAGTTTTTATATTTCACAGCTTACGGCCGGTTCAAAGATATGCGGCCGGCCGTAAAAGGAGATCCTTGCGGGGCCCTATAATAGAATGGCGAGTTAACTGAACCCCCGCAAGGAATCGCAGCCTTACGGCCGATAATAGAATGAGGCCCAAGCAATTTAAAATTTTAGAAACATGCACAATGAGCTCCCTGAATTGCAAAGCTTGCCATGAGCGCCAAAGCCGATACATCGCAAGGCCCGTACTTGACAGGGCTGCAATGAGCGCCAAAGGCCCACAATGGGGGGGCTCCAAACGGCTTAGGAGTTACAGGGTTTTTCCCCCCCCCCAAACCCGTAACTCGAAAGCTGTTCGGGGGACACCAAAAAAAGCCAACTGATTAGAAAATTAGCTTACAAAATCGCACACTGGGGGAGAGGCAGGAAGCCTGTAAGTGAGGTTGCAAGCTAATTTGCTATTTAATTGTCATTTTTTTGCCTGTCTCGGAATGGCTTGGCGAGGGGAAAAAAAATGACAGCCATAGAGCTGTAATTTATTTTCAAGCCTGTAAATTGGAAACCCATTTTGGGCTTGAGGAAAATGATTAACTTCTGAAGCCTGCAAATGATTTCACACCCGTAAATGGAACAGGAGCATCAAGGGGAGAGAGACGGGGAAACGGACACGGGGGGGAGAGAGAGGGGGGAAAGAGACAGAGGGGTGCGAGAGTGGGGAGAGGCTCACAATGAGTGCCAAAGGTGCTCATTGCAAGGCCCGAAAGTTGTGGGTTGGCCGACACCTAAAATGAGCAGCAAAGCCGCTCATCCTGAGGCCCGCAAGTTAGAGGGGGAAAGCCTCGCATTGTGTGGCAAACCGCATTACCAGGCTTTACATTTTATTGACGTCATTTTGGATCGGCATGTTGCTAGTTTCTAAATAATTCTGTGCGTTATCTGTACTTCTATTGGCAATTGATTCATTTTCTCCAATTATTTTATCATTTAACTTTGGTTAAAATAGAACATTTCAAAGCACTGGGAGGCACTTATAAGGGTTTCGCATCAATGTTGTAGATGATCAATGGCAGGAAAAAAAATAGAAGATAAATGGAAGGAAGAAATAGGTACAAAAAATGGTTGTGATGGGTGGGAAAGAGGTGAGAGAAAAGTGCGGTATGGATGAACAAAGGGGAAAGCTAGATTCTGCAAATGTGAAAGAAAGGGGTGAGTATGAGTGAAGCAACTGGTAGAAGAGACAAACGGATGAGAAGCAGACTGCGCTTAAGAGAAGGGAGCAGTGAATTTTGCGTGAAGTTATTTTGCCCAAAGGTGTGAAGCATGGACCACTTTGGAAAGCTTGTAGATTAGTAATGTTACCACACATGGTAATATGGACCTGGGTAAGTTCTCCGGGAGTTCTGAAAATGTCCCACTTTAGTATATCTAGTATGAAATATCCAAAAGCGGGTTGTGCCTTGACCTTCTATGTACAGTAACATTCTTTAGTTGCTATAAAACAGGCAAGTTAGTGGCTTATAGTTTATACATTTTCAAGGTTTATATTTATGAAGCCAAAATACATATTTTTAACATACTTTCATGATCTTGCTAAATCAAATATTTTAGGTATGTAATTACCATTAAATGAGCAATTGTTTACATTTTTCAGTTGCTGTTCCAGATATGAGCTAAAGATTATATTTTTTAAACAGTTATTTTAAGATGCCAATCATTCCACATACCGGTAAATATACAGAATTACATCATCACGAAAACAGTTCGGAATATGTTCTGCAGCTGCCAGTCAAAGCCATAATAGGTGAAAGGTATTTAACATTTTCTCTGTGTAGGCCCCTTCATGTGATTATCCTTATACACATTTCTTCTTTACTCATAGCACTAGACTTAAGGGCACTTTAATAGCCATGTTTCTTTAGTAAATGATTAGTAATACGTAATAAGCTTGTCTGTGAATTGTACAGTCAGGGTGCATCTCTATCCACCCCTATGAGGTGTCTACTGGGTTTTACTTAACTTTTTTCGTCACTCTCTATACCAGATACATCTTTATGTCCATGGTCATGCTGATCCACTTGGTAATCATGGCAAAGTGGGTTACCAGTTCCTTCTCCAGTGGGACACAGCATACAGCTCCTGGTATTCCTAGATGGTCTCAAGTACTAACAGGCCCAATCCTGCTTGTTTTCATGGTGGTTTGACCTCTTGGTTACCTGACTGTAATCAAACCCTGGTCACAGCAGTTAAAGCACTGAATCCTAACCACGGAACCACCAAGGAACATTTACAAAAGGCAAAAACATTTTCTGATCCAGGCACTGGATATATCAGGGAAGGAGGCAGATAAAGCTTCCTACCCGGATACCTTTCTGGGTAATTCTTCCTCTATATCGGCACCTGATAGGGGGTGGAGAGAAGCATGTCTGCTTTAATTTGACATAGTAAAGTTCAAATATAGGTTTTAGAAAGGTACATTGGATTTATTTTTTTAAATGCATATTATGTTGTTAATTAATTAATATATAAACCTATGAAGTCTTATTTTATCACAACCAGTGATTTAACTGCTTTGATGTTCTAGGCTATTTTTTCAGATACACCATCATTGTGCTTCTTTCTGTATGGTGAAAGTGACATACAGTGGTAGTAAAATAACAGAGAAAAAGAAAGGGAGCGAGAGGGTAAAGACTGGAAAAGAGTTGTAAAAAAAAAGAGAGAAAGGGAATTAAGAATAGAGAGAGGAAAGAGACAGACAAAGTTTGGGGAGAAAGAGTATGGAGAAAGAAAAAGGCTAATAATGAGGAAAAGAGAGGGGAATGGGATCTAAATGAGGGTAAAAGATTAAAATAATGAGTGAAATAGAGGAAATGGAAGAAAGCGATTTTTAATGTGGAGGGATGGAACCCTATTGCTGCCCCTTTTGATGTCCTTATGCCTTAACTCCTGGACTTGTTGAACTTTTGGAAAGTTAATCTCACTTTGTTCCCCTTGGCTAATTCATTTTACTTTTCAAGACTCTGCTGTAAGTCAAAATCTGACAGCTATGGCAAGTCTGGACAAGTTATTAAAAAGCAAATATATTACGTTATCAACAAAGGTATGCATAGTTAGAACTATGGTATTCCCAGTATTAACATATGGATGTTAGAGCTGAGCCAGTGACGTAGAATGTACTCCTTTGAATTGTGGTGTTGGAGAAAACTATTTATAGCTCCTTGGACTGCAAGAAGATCCAATAAACACTACAGGAAATCAAGACAAACTGTTCACTGGAAGGTATGATCATGAGTCTGAAGCTTAAATATTGGCCTTATATTGGACTCCCTAGAGAAGACTCTACTGCTACGAAAGATTGAAGACACACAAAAAAGCAGAGAGCAGAGGTGAAATTGGATAGATTAGGTTATTGAAACAATGAGCAAGAGCTTGATGGAGCTCAGATGGTGCAGTAGCTGACAGACTGAACAACTAAACTACAGCAAACAATACCATCTATATCTTTAACATCTTATGGGCGGCACAGAACATGAGATATACCTAAGCAAGCACACTGACAGGGGAGGTTATGACAATATTGCATCTAAGACCCTTTGTCCAAATTGTGTTTTGTCAGTAACATCCATTCTGTAATTCTTTGTAAAAGTGTACACACTGCTCCATGTTGCTGCATGACATATCTGGTGAAGCTCTAGCCCTCTCAGTCCCTGATGCTAACATCATCTTTGTGGAATGTGCTTTCACTTGCGTAAGGGGTATTTCCTTTGTGATGATCCATGGGTAGGGGCTATACAAGCCCAGAGCCACCTGCCATAGACTACAGGTTATCTACCCACAAGGACCGTTGGATTCTTTGAAATCTTGGCACCAGCACCCTGTTATCTGGCTTCTGTATCAGTCAGAGCCTTTGCATCAGGAATCAGCGTTTCCAGGAGTTCCAGTAACCTTCCTATGGTAGTGACAGGTTACTTGTAGGATGGGGATAGGTCCAGTATCGCAGCCACCAGGAACAAAATAAGAGAACAATAGAACATACAATTTCTATATGTCTCTGAGTGAACTGATTTATTTTTTTAAATGACAGCAGTATTTACAGTGGATAGATACAGAGGGGGTGTACACAGCACAACAATGAGAGGGTGTGGCAGACAAACACAAGAGATGAACTCCACATGGGATCTAACAGTAGCTTCCTGGGATTAATATGCTTAATCTCCAATACATATCCTGCCATCTCTAGCACATATCAGATGGGATTAACTTTATTTGCTAACAGTAGCCCGGAACAGATAACAGTACAATAGAGGTGTGCTGAGGTCTGATCACTGCAGACTCAGCACACCCTGTTTCAATCCCATCATGATCACTCAGTCACAGTTTAAATATAACACAGAATACACTAATATTAAATAGGGGTGTTTATGCAGATAATCCATTGCTGGAGCCAAGCAGTCTGTGCTCAATGGTCCAACACACAGGCAGAGAAAAAGGAGTCTGTGACACCTCAGCATCTTATAGGCCCTGGTTATCACCAACTAGAGCCATCTTGAAATTTTAGGTTTTGTCACTTGACACAGTTTTTTTATTGTTTTTTTCTTTCCATGAAAAGCCACAAACAATAGATTGTCAGACATCTTTTTTTACATTTAATGTGTAAAAAAACTCACACTTGTGATTCTTTGGCTGTGCAAAAAATCTAAATTATATGATAATGAGATATTCTGCAATCTATGGAAACAGGGGTGTAGGAGCCACAATAATTATGCAAGGGATAAACCTCAATGTATACACAGGCCGTAAAATAGCTTATTACACATACATACAAACATAGAAAATTCCTACACCCATGTATGGAACTCTGAAAACACCTCTGTCTTCAATTCCAGAGGAAGTTTTAATCAGACAGCCTGATCTTTCATTATCAAAAAGGGAATCTTCCCTACTCTGCGCACCGAGGTGGTAGCTACCAAAAATACAATCTTTAGAGTGAAACATTTAAGTTTGCAGTCGCATAACATTTAAAGGAAGCCCAAAATAAATACTTCAGCATGCAATTGATCTCCCAAGCTGGTAATATCTGTCTGATGGATGGCTTCAGTTTCCATGTGGCTTAAACAAATCTTTTTAGTAGCGCACTCTACGCCACAGGTTGTTGGAGAAAATATTCCAACTCTGCATTATGTACTTGTACTGCAATATGTGAAATTCTGCCTGTAGGAAGTCCAAGATGTTTGAAATCTCCACAGATGTACATTACCAGTTATTTTCATAGCACCATTGCACGCAACATTTTCAAATCTTCAAAAATATTTAGGTTGAGACTGTCTTTTTATTTCTAAATAGTGACTCTACCACTTTAAGCGATAAACCTCTTCAGAACAACCACTGCCTTTCAACCAGTCAGCTTCAGCTTGTGAACGTCTGTTTACCACAGTGGTACTTGTACCAACAAATTGCTCTGTTTGGTAACATAATTGGACCTGAGCTGGACATTTTCACCAACTCCCGAGAATCACAGCCTTTTGGGCCAAAATTAAGCTATCATGATGACATCAGCTCTGTCATTTCGACTCTTCTCTAGAAAGCAGCATCAAGTTGTCTACTTTCTTGTTCGAGTGGTTTTGCTGTCACATATGCTGGAGGCTCTCCACACAAGTCAGTTGAAGACTTCCTGATTCCTTTCCCATTCTTCTGGGAGTATCTGTGTTCGGCTGAGGAAGTCCACTATAAATATTTCTCTCCTATTTTTTATGTATTGCCGAAATTCTTCTCTAACAAATTCATTTTCCTTGCATTTAAAGTTTACTATGATTGGCTTCTTGTCCCTCCCTGTCTGCTGATGAATGCTATTACTTTGTTATTTTGTTAGCTCTCACGTGGATGCACTGAGTAGCTAGATACTCAGCCATGGGGAACAGAAAAGAGCTGTCAAAAGACATGCGTAACAAGGAAATAAACTTCATAAAGATGGAAAAGGATATAAAAAGTTATCCAAAGCCTCGAAAATGCCAGTCAGTACTGTTCAATCATTTATTAAGAAGTGGAAAATTCAGGTATCTCTTGATACCAAGCCAAGGTCAGGTAGACCAAGAAAGATTTCAGCCACAACTGCTAGAAGAATTGTTCGGAATACAGAGAAAAACCCACAGGAAACCTCAGGAGAAATACAGCTGCTCTGGAAAAAGATGGTGTGTTGTTTCAAGGAGCACAACATGATGATACCTTAATAAAAATGAGCTGCATGGTCAAGATGCCAGAAAGAAGCCTTAACTGCGCCAATGCCACAAAAAAGCCTGGTTACAATATGCCCGACAACACCTTGACACACCTCCTTGCTTCTGGCACACTGTAATTTGGAGTGACGAGACCAAAATAGAGCTTTATGGTCACAACCATAAGCGCTATGTTTGGAGAGGGGTCAAAAAGGCCTATAGTGAAAATAATACCATCCCCACTGTGAAGCATGGTGGTGGCTCACTGATGTTTTGGGACTGTGTGATCTTGTGAAAATTGATGGCAAGATGAATGCAGCATGTTATCAAACATACTGGCAGACAATCTGCACGAAGGCTGCGCATGGGACGCTCTTGGACTTTCCAGCATGACAATAACCCCAAGCACAAGGTCAAGTTGACCCTCCAGTGGTTACAGCAGAAAAAGGTGAAGGTTCTGGAGTAGCCATCACAGTCTCCTGAACTTAATATCATAAAGCCAATTTGTGGAGATCTCAAACGTGCCGTTCATGCAAGATGACCAAAGACTCTGCATGACCTGAAGGCATTTTGCCAAGACAAATGGGTAGCTATACCATCTGCAAGAATTAGGGGCCTCATAGACAACTATTACAAGAGACTGCGCACTGTCATTGATGCTAAAGGGGGCAATACCCAGTATTAAGAACTAAGGGTATGTAAACTTTTGATCAGGGCTATTTGGGTGATTTCTGTTATCATTATGATTTTAAAAAGGGGCCAAATAATTATGTTATAATACAGGGCTTCATATGATCAATGTCCTTCAATAAAAGAAAATGTTTTTTTCATATTTTCAAAATAAATGCCACAATTTCACAATTTCTAACAGGGTATGAAAACATTTGAGCACAACTGTATATCTTTCTCAACAAACACCCCCTTGCCTGATCTGCTGGCGTCTGTCATAATTATTGTTCATCACATTAGACTCTTCTTACTAGGTACTTCTTCACTAAACACCATGGCCCTCATTCTATTATCGGCCGTAAATCGTCCGCAAAGCTGCGATTCCTTGCGGGGGTCCCGTTACCTTGCAATTCAAATAGACGGCGCCGCAAGGCTATCCCCTTACGGCCGGCCGTATATCTTGCAACTGGCCGTAAGCTCAGAAATCTTTAAACGCAAAAATAAATTCAAGACGGCACTGTACAGCTTTGTAAATGCTAGGGATCATAATGGGGGACATGAGGATTAATAGCAACCCACTCTCAAGCTTGCACATCAGCCCAAATCCGAGATTACATTAACTGTTTATTTTCCGGCCGCAGCATGGGCGGGTCTGAGGTGCTCCAAGCACTCTGGACTTTTTACATGGATATGTGACATAAATTTAAAAAAAAATTACTTACGGATTTGAGTGTAGGGGAATGTTGTGCTATTAATGCTAACACCTACAATCACTTTATAGTCTCCTCAGAGTGCAGGATGGCTTCATTATGGCTTTATAATGTGCTTAATTGGTGCTAGCGGGACCTTTTTGCTGCAAGTAAGCTGCGGCTCGGTTTTAGCCTTGCAGACAGGGTTCCCGGAGCAATTGAATAGCAACCAGGATTTTCTTGCAAGGGATAGCAAGGCGCCGGCCGCAAGCCTGCCGGAATCTACGGCCGGAAGGGAATAGAATAGGCAAATAGCTTGCGGACGGTCCTTGCGGCCCCGCATCTCCTTCTGCCGATAATAGAATGAGGGCCCATGTAAGCGGTAATCTTGTCTCCTGTCTCATGAATCTAAAGTTTCTATGGTTCGATCCCGTTGCTGAAAAATATTCTACTGCAGTTAATGCATTTACACCTTTGCTGATGGGATGGCTCTTCGAATCTGTACGGTTTGTCTGCTCCTTAACCACCGTATTTGTCCTCTTAACCTTTCAACTTCCTGTTGTGGAATCAAATTCCAAACACAGGAATACATTATTGTAGGCTGGAACTAAGTGTGAGTTTTTGTAATTTATTAACCATTGACCAGTCTGTAGAACTTATTTTACTCTTTGCAGTCTGCGAATCATCTGTTACTATGATTCTGCTACTATAAAAGAGTTGTCAAATTAAGGCACAATTTCTATACCTTCTTCTCTGAGAAACACTACCAGTATCTTTGTGAATACTCTGGGGGTTGGATCCGAGTCTTAATGGCATAGCTGCCAACTGGCACTGTTTTCCTGGGAGGTATTTCTGAGCTGACCTGATATTGTCATGGGAATATGAGGGTACGCGTCCTTTGTAGCACATGACAACGCCACTTCTTAACACTGCCACTGTTTACCTTACAGATTCCATCTTGAACTTCCTTTCTGCCAATGATCTGTTCTTGAATAAATACCTGTATACCTTTGATGACAGTGAACTGGAACTAAAACTCCTTTTTCCACAAACTCTTGAACTGTTTGTAACAAGACTCTTCTCTTTTCTTGCTTGGGGATGCAAGACTTAACAAACTTTGGAGGAGGCAGCCTTCATGTTTCCAGACTGTAACCTTGACAAACCATCTACAAAATCCAATGATCGTTTGTAAATTGCTACCACTGATCAATGAAAAAAATCAATATTGCTCCACAGGGTAACTGGAGAACGGTGTCAGAAATTTGTCTTTTTCTACCTTTGATTGACTTCCTGCCTCTTTCTTTCTTTGAGAGAAATCAAACATTGTGAAAACCTGTGTTCAAATTGCCTTCCTCGAAAGGAATAATGTTTGTTCTTAAACATACGCATATCCTGTGGTAATATAGACTTGTCTTCTGACGACTTTTCTGTCATCTAATTCAAACCCCAAAAAACAAAGAACCTACAAAAGTATGGAGCATAACTTATGTTTGGCCGAATGCGCCTGCCACTCCCTAAGCCAAATAACTCTTCTTGATGCTGTTGATAATGTTGTTTCTCAAGCCACTATTTTGAGAAACTCCCAGGAGACACATTGCATAGAAATTTTGAAGCCATATGTAATATTGGCAACGTTTTTAGGGTTTCCTCTTTAGCCATTCTATCTAGTAATGTTTCTTCTAACCCAGGGTCCTGAAGGTCCACACACATTCCTGGATTTGATGGTATCCCTACTGCGAAAAGGTGAATCAATCACTTCTTCAGTCATCCTGATTGACTCACCTGTGCAAAAGAAAGGATATCTTCAAATCCAGGCTTGTGTGTGGCCTTCCAGGACCAAACTTGCCCACCCTTGTTCTAACCTTAACAGCCAGTATCGCATAAATCCTGCCACGTTAAAGCCCTATGTAAATACCAGCAAAACAATTACAAGTAGTGGGACTAAAAAATCTACCTATCTATGATAAAGGACCCTCTGTGCACCTAAAATTAACCCACATGCTGCAGGAAAGATCCTTAGGTGCAAGGAGGGTTCTTTAAGTGGGGAAGAGCGAGATCGGGCAGTGAGCAGGGGTATGGGATGCCCAGGAATTCCCTCCAACAGGGATTTAAATGGAAGGAATCCCTGGGGCATGATCTTGGGGCTTTCTATTGGCTCCTATGGCTGTTTCTCATTTGTAAAGCTTAGTTTGGGTACCTCCCATACTGAAATCTCTTGCTGACAAGCCAAGGGATTGCGCTTATGTTCTGTGTTGCCTCTGAGACATTAAAGAAAAGGTATTAGTATTACATGGACTAGGCAGATAGCAGTAGGACCCTGCACAATGTCCTCACTCAGCCCTGCACCAGAGGTTGCAATGCTTCTGATGATGAAGCCAGGGGCAGAGCTACTAGTGGTGCAGGCGGTGCAGTGCACCAGGGCCCTTTCTGAAGGAGGCCCAAAGCTGTGGTTTTATTTTCTATAGAGTATATCTACTGAAGCTCTAAGACAGGGGTGGGAATGTCAGACCCGAGGGCCGTATAAGGCCCCCAAAGTCGTTTGATGTGGCCCTTCTCCTTATTCCATAGCCAATGAGAAAGATAATGAGAAAGTTCTAGTGATACAGATAATGAGATAGGAAGAGCTGATGAGAAAGCGACAAATGATAGCAGTTCTAGCCATCACTTTAGGGTGAGATAATTCAATGTTTGACCAAATATACCAGGCAAATTTCTAAGTTGATAATTTTGTACGGCCCTCAAATGATTTTAAAAATATTCAAATGGCCCTCTGCAGAAAAAAGTTTTCTCACCCCTGGTAGCAGTGTGGAGGAGTTCAGTACACTGGGGCTGCATGACAGCAAAGAGCAGGGGGGTGGGTTCTGTGAGGTCAGTGCTGAGAGGTGTTGGGTGCTGTGTAAGGATGGATCCTGAGAGGGGTGGCTGCTCTGTGGAGGCGAATGTTGAGAGGGACTGGGTGCTATGTGAAGATGGCTGCTGAGTATAGATAGTATATGTATATATATATGTGCTTCATACAGGCAGGAGGTAAGGGAAAGGGAGCAGCTATGAAAGGAGTCTTGGGCAGGGAAGCTGGGAAGTAGAAAGAGGTCTTAGAAAGGGGATGTTATATGAAGGGGTCCTGGGGAGGGCTCTAGTTGAGTTGGTACCTGGAGGCGGCAGCACAAAAACATTTTTACAAAGGGGGGGGATAAAAATATTTTTTGCACCGGGGCCCTCTATGCTCTAGCTCTGCCACTGGATGAAGCCTCCATATATACATCAGATTCAGAGATAAATTCAAACACTTTGAAACCACGAACTAGAAATGCTTCTTACTCAATCAATTTAGCAGTAATGTCAAAATGAAAAACACATTTATATACATGCTTTTCAACCTTCCATCTCATGGTGCAAAGCACATCTGAGACTTCGAGATATTCTAAACTCAACCAAAATATATCCCACAATTTGTCCCATAAGAAAATTAAAAATAATTGCTTCCCCCAAAAAATAATTACAATAGTCTTTAAAAAGAGCCCTATTTCCAGTGATTGGCTGACAAACCTCTATCATTGGGCAGGAGGAAACAAGTACCTTTTCTTGTGCGACAACTTTTGATGAATTTAGAATGACGTGAGGAAGCTTTTTACCCATAGAGAACCACTGACCAAAGGATAAAATACATTTGGGTCCACAGAATAACAGAAAAAAATGAAAGATTATCTGACTGCTTTTCCATAGTGGAACTCTTGACTGTGTACTGTGTCTTTCCTATTCTTCATTAATTTCTTTCTGTCCCCTATATTTTCTCCTGCAATTGTAATAAACAGCATGACACTACTGACTAACAGCACGACACTGGAAGTGTGAATCCCCTCTCATGTGGTATTGTTAGACCACAAGTGTGCAAGATGACAGTCTATTGGAGATAATGGAACAAAAGGGGATGCCCAGAAGCTCTGAAACTGTTACCCTGTAGGTCTCTTGGAAGTAAATAACATTTTTATAGAAAACTAAATATTTTGCCTAAAATGCCTCTTTAACCTCCTAGGCCCTTATTTATGAGCCTGGTAGTTGGATGGTAAATATTTTCAGCTAGGCTAATTGGGGTACAGTAGCTCAGCTAATCCAGACCGAGACCACCCGATATCTAGAGATTGGTATGGCAAATCGTATTTACTCAACAAAATAACAAGTAAGCAGAGGAAACTTTAGTTCAATCTTGTTTTAATCCAATAATACCTTCTTCATTGTGCAAACTGTACTCTTTTAGACGTGGGAGATCCATTTTTCTTTAAGCGGTTATACATTCCTACTCTGTGCTGTGCTTTGAAATATGTGTTATTATAACAGTAGACAATGGGGGCGAGGAATGTATATACGCTCATAAGTTTATTTAATGGTTGCTGAATTAAATGTATGCAATGCTGAAATGTTTGCTTAACTAGCTTGTCAAAGCAGCAATTTGAGCACTCTAGTTTGCCATCTAGTGGTATTGCTCAGTAATTACATAAATTGGTATTCTGTTTTTAATGTATCTCCAGCCTGTCCTGTGCCGACCCCTGCCTCTCACTGACCCCTGCATCTCACTGTAAAGCCCCCACATATGCCTGGCACCTGCCCTGTGCCCACCCTTGCCTGACACTCTGATATCTCCACCCTGCCCTGTGCCTTCTCTGCCTGGCACTTTGATATCTCTTGCCTGCCCTGTGCCTGCTGCTGACCATCTGATTCACTCTGTATTAGCTGAGAAGTGATCTACACCGGTGACACAAGCCGGGGAGGCGCTCAGGAGAGCCGGAGAGGGAAGCAGGGAGCCGGCATGAGTCTGCATGAGGGATGTGCACAGATATTGGGGGTTCGCTTATTTGACCTGCGCGCTTGTGTGTGATGCACATGTGCTGGCGCGAATGCGTAGACGCGCATTACTCAGCTGCGCTAAAGTCGTGCTACTATTTTCACCAACTGGAATACTCCTGTGCCTGCACAGGATAACATGGATATTAATGGAGACTTTCCTGGTAACCCAAACGAAGAAAACTTATTGTTTCCTTTCTTTTTAGGAACTCCATTCTACCTCAAACAACATTTTAAAGATTATGAATAAATATTTTTTAGGTTAAGTATGAATAACTGTTTACACTTTTTCTCTATAATAAATCATTCCTGAGATTTACATCATTGCCTGAGCAGATAAAGTATTCGGTCAACGCACTGGTAAATTAGAGGCGCAAAAAATGATTTAGAAGACCGCATATTTAATTTTCTTTAACATTACTTTGTTATTTTTGGTTTAGTCCATTAAATCTTCTAGACCAACCTCACATAATTTACCAGCTGATGACTTTTCCTGTTAGTTTGGATAACGACTTATGATTTGTCCAAGTAAAAGATAACTCTGAATCTCCTCTCATTTTCCCCATGTGAGGAATTCTTGGTCTTACATTTCATGATCTGGTATAACTACAATAGCACCAAGGGGCATTTGATTGGTTAAAACTCTGGCTTAATTAAGCATTGGCACAGTCTTCTGCTATTCCCAGGCATTAAAAGTACACGTGCAAACAGCAGCAACAAAGGAAGGCTTTAACCAGAAAATATAATTTAAAAATGGTTCCCATAAATAATGGCAGCTATTGCACTCCTCCCATACCTTCCTCTTTAGGGCCCAATGGGATGATGGTGATGTAGAGGAAGAGGAGGAGGAGACAAGTGATTGCTTGGAAGGGGAAGTCCTCTTCCATTGCAAGCAGCTGAAGAGGTGATGTTTGTCCTTTATGTCTCTTAACACCACTGTACCCTGCTGGAGACTCTGCCGGAGACTGTGATGTAGGCAGTTTCACTAGAAACCTATGAAGGCAAAATTGCTTCTGCCTTTGTTGCAAAATGTTTATGAAGTGAGACATTGCTTTATCAGTAAACAAGTCCACAATGTGGCTTGCTTGAGCTTTGTCAGGTTGATAGTGTTCAACAAAATGTTGTAATTTAACCCATTTAGCACACAGTTCTTTGATGAGTGCAGTATGGCAATGACTTATCTTCTTGGGTGATGTACAGTAGGTTCTGGAAGGCAAAAATAACCCAGTCTTCTCAGTTGAAGATTTTTTGGGAAACAAAAGCCTCAGCCTCTACATACTCTCTGAACTCCCTGACAAAAGTTTCAGAAGCGTTTTTGTCAGCATTGGCTGCCTCTCCATGTCCCACCATGTTGTGAATGCCAGTTCTTTTTCTGAATTTCTCAAACCAACCGTGACTGGCTTTAAATTCTTCACAGCTCTCACCACTTGCTGTAGACTTGTCTTTTGTCAGATCAGGAGGAAATTAACAGCTCTGCCGTCATAGGATACTTTCCGAATCCTCCTCTTTAAAGATTATTGGGGAGAGCTTGGAGATTATAAGGGATTACTGGAGGTGAAATTGGGAATAGAAGATGAAGATCATGGAGATCAAGAATTAAGGAGGTGGAAGAATGGTTTTAGAGATAGAAAGAGAGAAGGTAGTAGAAAAAAAGGAGAGCGAGATGAAAGAGTAAAATGGTATGGCAAGAGGGAAATGGAAAACAGTAATAGTTACAATGGAAAATAAAATAAAGTGGTGCACTAAAGGATGAGTGAATTAATACCTTCAGAGCATTTCAGTATATCTCTGCTTGAAAACAGGCAAATTGATCAGAGTGTATGAAATGGGAGTAATTCAAGCATGCTAAAACAGAGAGAACTTAAATACAGAGGCAGATATCTGGAAATCATGGGCTGTTCACTGACCTTGTAGGGCCAAGTTGCCCACCACTATCATAAACTGATTTTTTTTCTTTCCAACAAGGGGGTAAAATAAGTAAACACCCCCCTCAAAAGATGATACCCTAACCACCTATTTTCCTTAACAATAATTATTTCTATAGTTAGATATTTATAAAGTTGTTTACACACACAATGATTGTAAAAAACAAAGTGACTATTAGCCATTTTAGGTTGGTTAATGGCCTCGCCAAATGAGGTTCCCTGTCAGCTGAATATAATGGGTGGGGAGAGAAGCTCCTGGAAGCCTGTCCTCTACAGATTTTTAAAATAATTTCCATTAAATGTCTTTGTTTTTAGTTACCTGATGTCTATAAATATTTACCAGTGGGTTTTCATTAGTGTTATTCTGTTACTTGTTTACATGGATACCCTGTGAGTTTATAATGGGAGTCTCATGAGGTAGTTTTCCCCTGTGTGTTATAGTCACACAAATTAGATGATTGCTAACAAGATGCATCATGGGAATTGAGAATCCAACAGTTCCGTAAATGTGTAGTATTGTATCAATTGAAAGCGAGGTCTCCCTTCTATTGGGAGATTCTCAAGATTTTAGAACATAGAAGGCGATCCATTGATGGTGTATAATATACTAAATATTTGACTTCACCTATGAGGTTGCGCATTCATTGTTTTCCTGCCTTGGTTACTGTAACTCATTCTTCAGTGGCCTCCCACCTACCCTCTATTTCCAGTCAATACATCAGGATCTGCCCAGGTCTCTGGGGGAGGTGAACTTGTGGTAGTGGTAGAAATGGCTCCAAAGACATCCTGGCCCCATAACCCCTGGTGAAAGTGCCTAACCTCTTTCCCGCTCCTATACTTGAACATTTTACCAATCAGTGCACACTACTTTGCACGTTAATTGGTCCAAATCCAGCTGTTCCAGCCACTCATGTTAGAGTGATCGCTGATTCTGTAGCCCACCGGGGAATCTTGTGTTTGCTTATAATAATAACCCATTGTTGTATTGTGTAAAAACTGTTTAAAATATTTACCGAAAAATAAATATTATGCTCTGTTTGGGACACACAGATGGAGAGGGCTTTTTATTATTATTTATTGCAACTTGTCCTGAATCCTGATAACTGCCCTTTGTGAGGGAATACTGAATCCAGTCAACCTGTGGGTAGGATCGGTCTAGGATCACCAAGACACGATCACAGAATGGCTGATTATAAAGACATGACTAACAATTAACTCTGTGAGCAGATTATGGCAATGTGTATTGAGGTGCCGGGACACAAGACCCGAAATGCAATGATACAGGATCTCCAAGCGGTTGACAAAATCGGTCGACAATTAGAAAGACTGGATGGAGTGGGTCTCTCCTACAGTACTACCACCTCATCCGATGGTCCCCCTGATGATCAGCTGCTCGGGAAGGAGAAAGGGTGTTGAGGAGGTTTCTAATATGGGCTGTGGTGCCTGGAGCCCTGACTGCTGATCAGACAATAGCAATAATAGATCAGATCAGCCAGGCGGTCCGAAGTAAATGGGAGGGGAGATTGGATTCTGCTTCCTCTCGCCATTCGACTGATGATCCCAGAGGTTCCATCTCAGTCCATTTACAGCAGCTTCAAGCACTTCAATGAGAACCAGGAGGACACACTGATATGTTCCTGCAGGACTTTGAACAGCAGTGCAAGGTACACCAGATACCTCCAACCGAGTGGGTAAATCTCCCAGGGAATGACACGGTATGCTATTCTAGATAAGCCAGCATAGCCTACTGGGCCATTCCCATTGGACATTGCAGACGATTACGTTGAGGTGCGACAGGTACATGCCATCACGTTTGAGATATACCGAAAGCAGTTCTGCACCCTGGTCAAGCGATCAAGGGACACCGATGTGGAGCTAATGTGTCTGATGAGACATGTCTACGAGAGCTGGTGGAAGAGCCGGGACTACCGCACCCTAGACGAGTCTTGCTACTGGAGAAACGTTTCTCATTGTGCCCAGCCAACATGCAAGAGTTGATCCTGGACCAGAAGCCTACTACCTGTGAAGCAGCTGCCTGACTGGTCGGTCAATGTCGGGAGACCTGTGGACAGCCAAGGACATTGTACCATAGCAGATCAGTATCACGGTGGGACCACCAAGTTCCTTCCGGCCAGGGGACTACCAGTGCCTCTGCGGCCAACTGCTTCTGAACTTAACAAGGAAGTCAGACCCTGAGCTGGAGCCCGGGTACCAAACCCCGCTTTGAGCCACAGTGTTATGGTTCCAACAGCTGAGCCATCTATGCAGGGATTACCCCAACCAACCCCGGAGAACTGAGCACCCACAGTTCAACCTTAGTTTTATTTAGGCAATTGAACCCCAGTCCAGAAGGAGGAAGGGGAGCAATTTCATGACTGCTCTGCAGAGTGGGAGATGTACTCCACCATTAAAACAGAGCAACTTACTCCAGATGAAAACAGGAGGCAGCATCTCCAACTGGTCGTAACTATTGGACGACCAGTGAGAAGGTTACAGCACCTAGTGAGCAACTCTGCCGTATTGTCCAAAGAATTCCTGCCAACGGTACGTACAAGCGGGGAGGGGTACACGGCTCACTATGCAATCCTTGTTCCCCAGGATTGTTATCGACATTGTAGGTCCCTTCGCTAGACCCAGGATAATGGGGAAGAAATATATAGTTATCCACTATCCCAAGGCCATCCCCCTTGTTAGAATTTCCACTACTAGGAAGCCTTAATGATCGTGTTTTCCTGAGTAGGGAATGAGATTGTATCCAATAGGGCAGTTCATGACTGATTTAACCAAGCAGCTCTGGAGGCTATGTTGAATCAAGCACCTAAGCTCCTCGCCCTACCACCCCCTAAACCACCTCCTAAACCAACAGTTTCTGACAAAGATTCAATGGCACCTTGAAACAAACGCTCCATGCCCTCATGCATCAGGAGGAAATTGGGAGAAACGTCTACCACACCTCCTTTTAACTACTATACAGGGGGTGGTTACGAGGCCCTTTGAATGTTATCCACCAGGCTTGAGAAGGGTAGTGTAAGCAGGACCCAATGCCTGTGGTCCTGTATATCTTAACCTTCCAGCAGCAGTTAGCTGCTCTAATGGGGTTAGTCGAAGACCATGACAGGCAGCCCATTCAGACAGCCCAGGTAAAACAGAAGTAGTATTATGACTGGGGCACTAAAGATTGAGTTTGAGGAGTGACAGGAGGTGCGGATGCTGGTACCCACCCCCAGAACAAATACAAGCTGCCTGGGAAGGGCCATACCAATTGTTTTGTACGATCAGCCCTCATATTTATGTGCCAGCCTTAGAGCCCTACCATAAGATTACTCAGATTACCAACATTAATTGGTTTAAGGGGTACCAGAAGCGGCCACATAATCTGCACACAGTCTGCATGCCTACTGGCAGCAACCATGAGGCAGGGCTTCTATCTGACCTCCTGGAACCAGCCACCAATACCAATCACACAGAATTTGTTAAGCAATCCATTAACATATTGAACTCCCAAAATGCCCATGTGCCTAACTTTTTGTTTTCTACTCATTGCTCATTGTTTTTACTGTTTTTTGGCAGGGTAGTACCAACTTAAGGGCAACCAGTAACCATTTCCAGTAACTAACCGCGATACCCAGCTCGTTCTCAAGGCAATGATCTGGCCAGGTCTCTGGGTGGATGCTAACTCGCTGTAGAAAAGGCTCCATAGACATCTTCGGGGAGATACATGGAACGGACGGAGACATCAAGTATAGTTAACTAATTTGTCAGACAACAATTGAGAAACTTTGTTTCAATAGAAAAAGGCCAGGTGATGTAAAGTGCTTGGCAAGTGATATCCCTTTCATTCATTGTCTTGTCGTTAACCGCTAATTAGTATATACTTGACCCTAGCCATTGTTCCTGATTCCCCCCCACCATATTAGAAAGACAGTATTGCTAGAAATATGGAAGTCCTAGTCGGTCACTAAAAGTAAATACACCCCAGAGCCAACTCTCTATTCTAGCCGTCTCCTCTCCTTCTCAATAATGGTATTTTTACCTGACAGGGTGTCAGCTGAAAGACGGGTACAAACTGATTCAACCTCCCCAAAAATATAGGGTGCTAATTTCACTCCCTTCCCCACTATAAGGCACTACGAGCCTGCTAGCAAGCACACTACACTCCGCTAAGATCCCCAACCAAAGGATGCTCTCTTCCATGAGTAGGATCTGGGCTCCATCTAATGTGGGTACATGGTTCACCACACTGGTTTAACCGCAACATATCAGCCTATAATGTTTGTCTCCTCAGTCCCTGTAACCCTGAAAACCATTGGTGTGCCCAGACAATGACTGGAAGTACATGACATATGGTGCCATAGCCTCATCGACACCTAGATGGGAGATAGACAGCCTGGTGTATGTCCCCACTAATGGAAGTCCCTAGCCCTCTCCCCAGTCCTATACTTGAAAATACTATCTTACACGCTAATTGGCAAAACCCGGCTTTTCCAGCCAATCACTTTAGCAACATGGGCAAAATTCAAAGTGCCAAAGATGTATGTTTACCATGTTACCATTGGGGCTAACTCTAAAATAACGAGTAAATGATCCATCAGACTATCTGTGCAGGTAAGCTAATATACAACTGTAAAGGAGCGTTAATAGTTCATACAAGAGCAGCCACTTTATGGCATGTGACGGTCACTTTATTAACTGGGGTTCCCCAATAACATTAACTGAAGTGATCAGGCATTTATCAACATAAGTCAATATTTTGCTGACTAGCATATTGTTCACCAAACCTATATACATAAATAGAGATTGATGGATAGATGGATAGATAGATAGATAGATAGATAGATAGATCATTTTTGTATAAAGATACATAGATATATCTATGCAAATGTACTTGTTTTTTATGCACAGAATCTCAAGAAATAAGTTTTCAGTGCATTCTGGGAGATCTGGCCACCATGTATATCATTACATATACAAAAGCGCTATATTTTATTATATACACACTAGCGATTTGCCTGTCAAAAATGACGGCAATAAAATTTGAAGCCTGGCAATGCTGTTTGCCACACAATGCAAGTCTCTCACCCCTCTAATTTATGGGCCTCGCGTTGAACGCCTTTGTCGCTCATATCAAGGCTCCCCCCCCCCCCCCTAAGGTGCTAATCGCAAGCCCTGCAATGAGCAGTTTTGCCTCTCATTGCAGGACTCGCCCGACCCGCAATGAGTGCCCCGCAAGGAGTGCCTTCGGCGCTCATTGTAAGCCTCCCCCCTATTTTCCTCTACTTTTTAATTACGACAACTATATATGTGATAACATGGCATATACATAGTATGCCCACAGCATTTGTCTGTTTGAATAGTAAAATATATGTCTGTGTAGGGTGTCTGGGGGCACTTGAGAAGTCTTTACCTAGAGATACTTCAGATATAAATGTGGCCGTGCTTAAACTAACTCTTCTCCCTGGAACTATATGCCCTGTTTCCACAACACTGAATGGTCAATAAAAAATGCATATTTTCAAAGAAGCTCATCACTTAACAAATACTACCTGCACACCCTACTGAGACCAGTTGGGTCAAACACTGTGACACAATCCCTGTCTTGCCATATATATATCACTCTCTTGTCTCATTCACACACTATAGATTGCCAGCTCTGCAGTAACTCAACTACACTGCAGTATGTCTTAGTTTATTGTCTCTTGTATAATGTGTACAACTTGACATGCCTCCTCCCACATCATTTACTGCATCAATTTTATTTCATGATACCTTATAATAATGTTGATGAAATCCTTAAATGTCCCCTTAAATTATTTTTAAAAGTAATTAGTTGTTGTCTATGTAGTGTGCTTTTCTTACACTGACTAATACAAGAAACACCTATATTACTTTTGAGAAGACCACCACATAGGCACAGTGTATATAACAGAAACACTGAGTTTAAGTATGTTTTTTAACCCTATACTAGCTTTCAAGCCGGCAGCAGCTTAATGCAGAGATCCACATAGCAATGCATTTGCTCCTCCTTGCTTCCTTGTGCACACATCCCATGATTCCTTGCTACATTAAATGCCATTACAGATTGATACAATGTTTTAGCTGTCTCTGATTGGCCAAAACGAATTATGAATGTTATGCTAAGTTTAGCAGGGATTTCCAGGCGTGTTAATCACCTGCTTGCAAACTCAAGATATTTAGCAAACTTTAGGGTAAGTTTAATAATGTTTATTTTGGTATTTTCTTTCAACCAAAACATGCTTTCATACACTAATGATTCTCCTTTAACAGATATATTCATAATCCATGAAACTTAAAGGTATATATAAGTTTTCCTGGGTTTCAAATGTTTGGTAAGAAATAGGCAGTGGTTTTCAGGGGTCTGAGCTCACAGCTGAATCAGAGCACAGTGGTAGTGAGAGAGAGAGAGACTACATATCCCAGGCTGCTTTGCAACACAGGAACCCCGGAGTATGATACAAATGTCCAATAAGGGTCTATATAGACCTCTATAGGACACTATTACCCTACACGTGCCATGAGGGTCATCCAGGATCCTCATGACAAAGTCTAAACACTACACTACACGATTAACCCTAACTATACTCCATTAACCCTTTTACCCTACCCTATTTAACCCTAACTGTACCTATCTAACCTAACTGGACCTATCTAACCACTTCTAACCCTATTTAATCCCATCACTTATGGGGGTCTATACAGACCCCCATAAGCCTCCATCTAAGCCCATTACTTATGGGGGTCTATACAGATATGTAATATATATTTTTTTATTTTTGTTAACATAGGTTTTTTATTTTTGCTGACAGATTTTTTATTTGTGTAATTAGTGGGGTGGGGGTTTAATAGGGGGTAGGTAGGTAGTGTTAGGTAGGTAGGGGTTAATAGGTTAGGGTAGAGGGGAGTTGGTTTAGATTTAGATGTTTATTTGGGGGGATATTGTAGTGTAGTGTTTGTACTTAGTGTCATGAGGGTCCTGAAGGACCCTCATGGCACTTTATGTGGTTAATAATAGGGTTCTCATTGTCCTATGAGGGTCTTTATAGACCCTTGTGGGACTGATTGGGTTAAAAAGAAGCTTAAGGGGGTCTGTATAGACCCCCATAAGTTATGGGTTAGATGGAGGCTTCTGGGGGTCTGTATAGACCCCTGTAAGTGATGGGGGTAGATGGAGGCTTATGGGGGTCTGTATAGACCCCCATAAATGATGGGTTAAATACGGCTAGAAGGGGTTAAATATGCCCAGTTAGGGTTTGATAGGCCCAGTTAGTTTTAAATTGGCCTATAGGGGGTTAAACCAGCCCAGTCAGGGTTAGATAGGTACAGTTAGGGTTAAATAGGGTTTAGTATGGGTTACTGGAGTATTCTTAGGGTTAATAGTGTAGTGCTTAGACTTTGTCATGCCTGGAGGATCCTCATAGCAATATGGGGTTAACCTAGGGGTTAATAGAGTCCTTTAAGGGTAGATGTAGACCCCTATTGGACTGAGGGAGTTAATGTTGGTCTCATGGGGGTTTATATTGACCCCTATGATTGCTGGGGTTAATTTTAGGTGCCAGGGGGGTACTTATAGTACCCCAGCAGCAGGGGTTAGTTCTTTATTTCTCGCGGGTCCTTTAAGGACCTTCAAGGTCCTTTCAGGAAGGACATAGGCGAGAAATTTTAACTTTTTATGCAGCAGGGGTGCCCGATGGGATCCTTGCTGTAAGGGCTGATGTGGGGACCCTCCGGGGGTCCCGATGGGGACCCCGCAGCATAGGGGGGTTAATCATTAATCATTAGTGTGTTGCTGCCCCTTTAAGGAGCCGCGGCGGGAGATTTGAATCCAAGCCCGTACTCGGACGGGCTTGGATATCTTTAGGGGTTAATAGATATTTAATGCAGCACTGTACAGCGTTGTAATTGATAGGGGACACATTGGGGGACATGAGGATGACATGTAGTACACTGCCTAGCTGGCACATTGCCGCTAGTCAATACTGTCATTTGTGGCTACAAGTCCACCTGGCTTGGAGAACGGGTTACTGCCTTGGGGGTCATCCAAGCCCGTAGTCCTGAGTCATCCTCATGTCATCCTCATGTCCCCCAATGAGTCCCCTATCAATTACAGCGCTGTACAGTGCTGCATTGAATTTATATTTGAGTTTTTAGTTTGCCGGGTTTGCACTCTGATCTGTGGGCTAACGCCCCCGATCAGGTCCAAGCCCGCCAAACTTAACGTCCGATTGCATGGCTAGCGGGCGGCTGTAGGAAGAGTTGTACTGCGGCCCCTTTCATTTGAATAGCAACATAGACGTAGGGCTACGAGGGGCAGCAGCACCCTTGCAAGGAATCGCAGCTTTGCTGCCATTTTACGGCAATTAATAGAATGAGGCCCTGAGTATACGCAAATCTCATTAGCTAGGCTAATAATGGTAATTGTTCTCAGGGTCTGAGCATGTTCAGTCTTTTCATTTGCAAATGCATTTATGCTGAAAACAACACAATCACAGCCACAATCAGATAATTGGCAATTATTGAAACTAATCTCCACATTAGAAAGAGATTTCAGTCTTTGATTAGTTGTGGAACAGAAATGCTGATTGATAGATACAAATAACAAACTGCAATGCACATTTACTGTAAGATAACACATTTTTAAGGTAACATTCAATTAGTAAAGTACTTGTAATTACCTCTATTTTTCACATGATCATATCTGAAACCTCTTGGCCTCAGTAGCTTTATCCATAAAGTGAGTTTGCAACAATGATCAAGGAAGCTATTAAAGCAGGTTCCTGTTTCTAATTATTTGAAGCCGTAATTACTTATCTTCAATAAATTGTGTTGAAATATCAACATGATACAGACATTATTTAGCAGATAAATTATCCACCCGGGTGTGGCACAAGTGACCGTGCCAGTCAGGGTTTTTTATGGCCTCTTTTTTGTTGTCATAATGAAAACTAAGCAGGTCATACCAGCTCATTTCATATACAATCATGGGTGTTAAATCTATGGGCCAAGAGGGTGCAGCCTACACACTCCTACACTGAAATTGCACATTACAGCAAAATATAATATATACTGCACGTATAAATACACCCTTAAATCTGGTGACATCATTTTGCAACACCCAGAGATGTATTTCAAGTTAACGAGTCACTAGATTCCCTTATCTAGTATATACTCTTTTGAATAAGTAACCTCATTATTTTTTAGCTCTAAGTATTTTTTTATTTTACTGCAGTTAAATCAGATTAGTGTTTTACTTTACATGTATAGTATACTTCCTTTAACATCTTAACCTTCTTAAAGAACCACTGTTTGAACTTTTTGCCTGTATATTCAATATGCCAAAGAAACAAAAATTATTTTTTAAATGTTTTATTTTTATTTTGTGTTAGTCCACTTGCAGCTCTGATCAAGCACTACATTCCTCCTTAGCTGTTGAGTTATTCTAGGAGGTTTATATGTAGATTACAGGGGAGCGTGTATGTTAGTGCACATTGTTCCTCCAGGCTCTGTGAGTGCGCCCAGAATTAGCCGTGCACACAACCCTATAACTTACATGGAATCCTATTACTGAGACCCAAGAAAGGAGGACATATAGTGCTTGATCAGAGCCTCAAATGGAATCACTGGGAATAAAAATTAAACATTTTAAAAATAAGTATGTTTATTTTTTTAATAATATGCACAATTCTGATTATTTAGCCTACAGGGACAATATTCCCTTAAAAAAAAAACATATTTTCATACAGTGGTCCTTTAAATTTTAGTTGTTTCTTGAAGATCACATCATGCAGTCATTCTCCCGTCTTGTATATGGGCATCAGGCACTGCGCAGTCAAGTTAGGTTCAGGGAGCTGCATGGAAGACATTAATGGATATGAATAGGGTGCATCATCTGACTGTATGTCTAGACCTGTTTTTATTTGTGCTTGCAAATATATATTTGTATATATGTCTACAATGTACAGACATGTAGGGGGATGTAGGGGACCTAGCTGTAAGGATCCCTTCTGGATCGCTACCTTGTAATGGTGAAGGGGCTTATATACTTCAATGAAGCTGTGAGCTATATCACGAAGAGTCACCCAAGATGGGCAGGTCATAGCAGGGAGGTCAGTTCATATTTCCTACAATATGTATTTCTCTATCTTAGTCTTTTCGACAGTATTTGATATTTATTGTATTTATTTAAGACATTTAATGGTCTAGTTGAGAGAGCTACTCAGCTCTGCATACTGTGCAGCACAATATACTACACAGCACACTGTGCAGCACACTACGCACAGGGCAATTTACCAAGGTGCTGTGGAGCACACTGGGGATGCAGGGCTCTTAAGGACAGGAAAAAAACAATTGGTAGTGCAGTGACAGTGACATCAGTGACATATGCCTTTGATTTAATATTTTTCATGCAAAAAATGAATGCAATCTATAAATGGTGAAGATTAATATTCATTAAAATATGTTGCATGTTCCTTTATGGAGGAACAAAGATATTTTCTCCTGTATGCCATAATCCTAAAAATATAAACTAATGTAATGCCATTTAAAACCACATTACACACAAACAGAATAACACACGCTAACATAAAAATGCATATGTGCATATCTACAATCAAACTCATAGAAATATATATGAGAACTTTTTACAGGTCTGGCATAGGAGGTATTTAAAGAAAGTATTTAATTTAGATATTTCATGTATTTTGGGGTGTTATGGCTGGTTAGACTATAATCCCAAAATATAATGTATTTGAATGTAATTATTTAAACCTTGAGCTAATGTGGCTCAATGAATATTAATGACCTGCACCTCCAATAATTAAGGAGGAGATGCATGGCTGGATTAACCATTAAGCAAAATAAGCACATGCTTAGGGCATCAAGGGAAGGGGGCACCACAGAAATTATCTATTGCCGGATATACAATGGACCATAAGGTGCAGAAGGTGCAAAAGTGCACAATAAATTAAAACATGACATATATATATATATATATATATATATATATATATATTACAATAGTAATATTAGAGGTTAATGATATACAATAATCTGGATATAGAACAAAATTAGAATCTGGTAAAGGTTATTATTGTTTATATTTTGAATTAGATATATATATATGGAGGCACCAAAATCTTTTAAGTGCTTAGGGCCTCTAAAGGTCTTAATCCGCCCCTGAAGAGATGGACATCCGAGGGGAGTAAGAGACAGGACACATCACACAATAGAAACTTTATTACATTATTTGTCTTTCTAATTTGCTACAAATCAGTAGAGACACTCAGATATGATTGACCTGGGAAATGTGTATATGGAAATGTTTCCATATACTGTAAACTATGTTATCTTTATGCAATGTTCATTTCCCATTGACAATGCAGGTAAACAAACACAGTAATGGTGGTTCCACGTGCAGCATAATGTAATAACGGCATATAATACTTACTAAATCCTGATCAATAATATATTTGTGGTTTCTAAAAACAATTAACCAATTATCAAGTAAAGTTTTTCAACACAACATACTGGGACTTCAGGGATCATTTAATGTTTAATACTTTCCCGCGACCCAGCTTTCCATTATTATTATTATTATTATTATAATTTATTTGTAACGCTGCAACATATTCCGTAGCACTATACATAAGTTGTGATCACGGGAAAACAATATTAACACATTACAAAGATGGAGGGCCTGTCTTTAGGCTTAGAATCCAGTGTCCATAGTACTTTCCCCAAAGCACATTGCAAGACTGAAAACTCTCAGAATCTAAAGGTTTTGGGTGTAGTACAGGAGGGTGAGAAATGCAGTGTGCATGTTAAGGAGAGAGGTTATAGGCTTCTATAAACAGGTGTGTTTTAGTGAGGTTTTGAAGTATTTGAAGCAGGAGGACAGTCTAGTGGAGCGAGGCAAGGAGTTCCAGAGAATAGGGGCAGCGCAAGAAAAGTCCTGAAGAGGAGGTGACGAGACAGGAGGAAAGAAGAAGATCATTAGTAGAGCGAAAAGGGCGGGTGAGGAATATTTGGAGATGAGAGCAGAGATATAAGGGGGTGCATTATTGTTGAGGGCTTTGTAAGTTAGGGTCATAAATTTCAATGTTATCCTGGAGGCAACAGGAAGCCAGTAGAGTGATTGACAGAGAGGTGCTGCAGACATGGAGCGTTTAGTACGGAAGATAAATCTAGCAGAGGCATTCAATATGGATTGAATGGGGGATAGACGATTGGTGGGTAGGCCAGCCAGAAGTGAGTTGCAGTAGTCAAGATGAGATATGATGAGAGAGTGTATTAGAATCGTAATTGTGTCTTTTGTAAGGTAATGACGTATTTTGGAAATGTTTTTTTAAATTGAAAATGTAGTGACTGTATGTGGGGGGTGAAAGAGAGGGCAGAGTCCAGCAGAACCCCAAGACACTGGGCTTGGGAGGTGGGAGTGATGATGGCGTTGTTGACAGTGTGAGAGATGTGAGAAATTGACACTGTAGTAGATGGTGGGAAGATTAAGAGTTCAGTCACATTTTCATCATTCATTAAACACACACTAATTACACCTATTCTAAATCACAAAAAAACACCTTTTCTTAACCCTGTTATACTGTAACTACCACCCTATCTCTCTTGTTGCCTGTGTGCTCAGTCGGTCTTTGTACACGATAAGCAGCCACTCCTATGACTTCCACCGTGGCTTCTGACCCCTAAATTGACCAACAAGTCTAATGAGTGGCTTTCTATCTGGACAAAAAATGTTGTTAATCTCTAACGATTCTCCAGTATCTCTTTACTGATTCACATACTGTAAAGAACAATATTCTCCAAGATGTGGTATTCTTTGAGACTCAAAAAGATATTATCACCAGGCGGTACGCTGTGATCAAACATAACAACGCTCAAGATAATAAACAAAATTTAAATCACAGATAGTCTCTATCTCAAGTGTAACACAGGAAAGCATGTTGGTTAATTCTTATAGGGGGGTCCCAAGAAGTCAGTGCCTAATTATTAATGGAGTCATCTTAAGAATGTTTCTTTCGTGGGATGCTGACAGATAATGGGACCTCGGAGATCATAAAAAATGGTAATAATGACTCCATTTGAAAGAGATTCCAGTCTTGGAGAGTGGATCAGAGAGTCTGGTGCACTGGTAAAAATGTAATCTTTAATGCAAGCTTACTGTCCGAAAATGCTTTTTTTTTAAATATTTTTTTTTAATTGATAAATTACTTGAATGTTCTATTATATCTTTTTATATCTACTATGCCCTATGCTACACAAACTAATTTTCGTAATTCTTTTTTCTGCATACATATGCCAGTTAGACGATATTGAGAGACTGTTGCTAATTTCCGTTGTTCTGAGATGTGGTCTCCAGGGAAGACCACAGATGGTAGCTTCACCCCATTGGCTCCTCAGCCAAGCAATATACTAAATATCTGAATTTACAAATTTACAACTACTGCCACTGAAGGGTAGCATTAACTCACTGTCATGAATCAGCCAGTGGCCATATTGTGTTTGGACAAAGTTCATGGCTCATGCTGTGGAAGAAAAGGTTTGGGGCCCACTTGTTATGGATATATTGTTATGTTGTGGTCTAGGGGATAGAGTATTATAAGTTTATCCCTTAGCTGCGCATATTCCCATACCTCCCATGTTTAGGCTCATTGTAATGAGTATCCTGTGAGAGATCTAATGGGATATATTGGTTGTATGTGGGTGAAACATTGGGTGTTATATTTGTAAATATGAATGTATGTTATTATATTAGTATGTTATTATATTGTAGAGGGGAAGTCCGTTGAATACAGCCAAGCCTCCTTTGTTCCCAAAGGCCTGTTAATCCCATTAGCTAAGTGTCCAGCAGAGTACTAACAATGGGGAGCTCACAGCTGGAGAGCAGACAGGCAGGCACCCAGAAACAATGGGATTGCCTGAGGCTTCTCAGCCTTTCTAGCATGGGCACAGGAGAGCCAAGGTGCTTTCCCCTGGAGATTCAGAGCCCAAATTAATTAGTTGGCCCCGCCTAGTGGGCAGACCTGGGAGGGGACTATTGGTTCACACACAGTTCCCCTTCATGATTGGCCAGAGGTCATTTGGGGCTGGCTAAGGGTAGCCACTTCCCCCATCCTTGTGTGATGTGGTTAAATATGATGTTCTGAAATAAAACATGGTTCATAATTTTCATCAAGACTTTGTGTGCAGGTGTATTATTGACCCAGGGGCATATGCTGGTAGAGGAGATCGTTTCTGACTCCCTTCCAGGTTTCCCAGGCACACTACCAAAAGCTGGGACTTATGCTCTTGCATCTACAAAGACTGTCCATTGGTCTGGAGCCACCCAAACTTAGGTCTAAAACCTACAGGAGATAAGAGGCCTAGGATTCTCTATACTCCATCATCATTGTAGGTTGTGACAATTGGCTGGCAGAGGTGGGATGCTCGGAGAAATGGAACAGCAATATGAGGAAGATATTACCAAAGAAGCAAAAAGACCGTTTAAAGAAGCCAGACACCTTTTTCCAGAAAAGTTAACAGCACAAGATGTGGGCTGCATGCTTGACCAGATGTTCCAGAGAATATGGAAAGAGCGCATGTGGGTAAGCAAAATGGAGGCGACCACATATACAAGGCCGTGCCCTGGGCTGTCTGAGGCCCAGAAAGCAGAACTAGCTCAGAGTTGCCTAGAGGAGCTCTCTGAGTGGGATGTGTCAGAGGATCAGGAGGAGGGGGTAAACCCTGCCCCTGTACCACCTCCTGGGAATGGAGACTGTTTTCCCCTAAAAAATGCAGAGACTGTGTCAGAGCCTAGAAGGGATGGTAAAGTCGGCTTGGGACCAAATCACCAGCTCCAAGAGCCAGAGACCCAGGGGAATGTTCCCTGGGTGGGGTCAGATAACCCATGTTTGTCCCCTGATACCCCAAGAGACTTAATCCCAGAGGAAATGCTAGCCGAGCACAGTTTCTCCAAATTGGTCACGACTGAGGTACCGGATGTGGAAAAGGTCTCACCTGAGGACTACCTTCCAGCACAAATCCTGGCAGAAACCCCAGTAACTGCTCAACAGGTAGGGCCAGATGAACTAAGTCTGCCATCAGAAGTTCTAGGCAATTTGTATGGGCCAGAACTGTTCATGGAGGCAGGGGCTCAGGATTGCTATTTAAGAGACTGTGGGGAGGGAAAGGAACTGGTTCCTAGCTACAGGGAACCGGACCTCACACAGGAGGAGGCAGTGGCACCAGGCCTAGGGATAGCCGTGCCTGCCTGGGAGAAAGAGCCATGGGTGCATTGCGGCACCCCAAAGGATTGTGTATGTAGTGAGGACTTGCCTGAGATGACCAGTGTCCAGGAGTCCAATACAAACTCTGGAGCAGAGAAAGCTCAGAGGGCCTAGGAATCCACAAAGGATGAGGCCCAAGTTGCCAAGCAAAAGATAACAGAAGAAGATGGTCAGCTGAGGGCCCCAAAGCACAGCCTGGGTGGGAACAGCGTAGTTCTCCAGGCTGCAACACAGACAGACCCAGGGGAAGAAAACCAGGAGGGTCTGTCCAAAGATACAGATTTCCAGGAGCCAGAGCAAATGGAGCATCCAAGTCCGGACTCCATCAGGGACGCTGGAGTCAAGCGCAGACCGGTATGTACTTTACTGCAGTAATTGTGTTATTGGGCTCCCAACAATAATGATTTTGCTGAGAGAGGTCCTGGACTGCCCCCTTGCAATCCCATAGGCCCAGAGACTGCTTTAGAGATTCCAGCCCAGCTGTGGGGACTGGCTGGAGGGAAAGGGGTTGCTATGGGACAGGAGTTGTTTTATGGGGCTCCCGAAAATACTGTTTTGCCTCAGAAGAGTGTATGGGTGCAACCCTCTGTGTCCCCAGTGACTTCCATGCTGCTGCCCAAGAAGAGAGAGGTGTGATCCTGGACTACTTGGGTGGGGGTGTAGGGCAAGAGCAATTTGCTCTATGCAGTGGGAGCAAGGCCAAGGGCTGGGGGAGGTCTTTACTCTGCACCTTGGGACTGTGTGCGCATGAACTTGCCTAGCATGCAGCGGGCCTGGCCAAACCAGCAGATTCATGACTATCAGCGTAGCTGGGAAAATCTTGGATGTTCCCTGCCACGCTTGGGGAAGTTTTGTCATGAATCAGCCAGTGGCCATATTGTGTTTGGACAAAGTTCATGGCTCATGCTGTGGAAGAAAAGGTTTGGGGCCCACTTGTTATGGATATATCCCTTAGTTTATCCCTTAGCATATTCCCATACCTCCCATGTTTAGACTCATTGTAATGAGTATCCTGTGAGGGATCTAATGGGATATATTGGTTGTATGTGGGTGAAACATTGGGTGTTATATTTGTAAATATGAATGTATGTTATTATATTACATTATATTACAGCCAAGCCTCCTTTGTTCCCAAAGGCCTGTTAATCCCATTAGCTAAGTGTCCAGCAGAGTACTAACAATGGGGAGCTCACAGCTGGAGAGCAGACAGGCAGGCACCCAGAAACAATGGTATAGCCTGAGGCTTCTCAGCCTTTCTAGCATGGGCACAGGAGAGCCAAGGTGCTTTCCCCTGGAGATTCAGAGCCCAAATTAATTAGTTGGCCCTGCCTAGTGGGCGGACCTGGGAGGGGACTATTGGTTCACACACAGTTCCCCTTCATGATTGGCCAGAGGTCATTTGGGGCTGGCTAAGGGTAGCCACTTCCCCCATCCTTGTGGGATGTGGTTAAATATGATGTTCTGAAATAAAACATGGTTCATAATTTTCATCAAGACTTTGTGTGCAGGTGTATTATTGACCCAGGGGCATATGCTGGTAGAGGAGATCGTTTCTGACTCCCTTCCAGGTTTTCCAGGCACACTACCAAAAGCTGGGACTTATGCTCTTGCATCTACAAAGACTGTCAATTGGTCTGGAGCCACCCAAACTTAGGTCTAAAACCTACAGGAGATAAGAGGACTAGGATTCTCTATACTCCATCATCATTGTAGGTTGTGACACTCACCGTATCCTGAGGCAGTTTAAGTTCAGTTCACGTTTTGCAAAATCTATATAAACCCCTACCATAAGACCATGAATATGTCTATAATTCTTAAATTATCATTTTAATAGCATAAATTGTTCCATAATGAAATATTTTAAAATCTTTCCTACTACAAACATATTTTGTATTTATTGTACAGTGGTTCTATCCCAGGCCTCATTAATGGTAAATGAGACATACCCTTTGTTTTCTGTGTTGCATCCAAAAATGTTTCTTAGGGTGTTTTCTATTTAAAAGCAAGAAAGCAAAGGTCAAACTTTCAAATATATCTCTTTGCATGAATAGTTGCCTTAGGGTATGATCAGTACAGTTTGTGCAATATTTAACATGTTTTACATATTTTTGATGCAACTACATTTGCAATGTTTGTTTCCTTTTGAGAAATATGGCATCTCAGCTTAGGAAATAATATGGGGTTTATTTTCAGTTCTGTGGTGTTTTGTATTTTCATGTTCTTACTCTGTTCTTCATGAGCCATGACATAATTGTTGAGTTTAAATAACTATAATAAACCAATCTCAGGCATTTTAAAGACACATTATCAGCTAGGAAAAAGGGTATTGCAGCATTTTGCTTTGGTTAAAACACTGACTCTGGCCAATGTTTTCTATAAATATCAAATTTTCTGTCATAGCAAGCGAGTCAAACTATGTGTTTGTATCAATGTGATCTTACTTCAGGGAGCCTGTAAGCAAGGTCATGCTGTGTTTCCTAATGGAAAAAAACAGGCAAATAAATTTACAAAATGTAAATGATTTTACTAAAATGCTGTGTCCAGCATTATTTATTCCTATCACATATAATAGTTGTCAAACTGCGAAATGTTCAGCTCCAACGTCGGCTGCAATGAGCCAAAGGCACATTGCAGGCCGCAAATGCGGACCCTCGCAAAGCGAGGGGCTGCATTTGAGGAGGTGGAGGATCCCACGTCAGCTGCAATGAGCTGAAGCGAGGGGCCGCATTTGCGGAGGTGGAGGCTCTACGGCGCCCACAAGCGATTACAAACAGCCACAGAAGCGGGTCTTTGAAAAACTAACTATAACACGCAATGTCTAAATACCAACTTACACAAAAAAATACGAGCCGTAGAAAAAAAATTACGAAAAAATACGACCGTAAGGACCGTAACCGCGCACAGCGGAAAACATTAAAAAAAACACAAAATACACACAAGAATAAAATAAAAACCTTACCCACAGCAAGGGAATGTATGGAAGTGAGATTACACCTCAATTTAAATCCAATTTCAATAATCCCCTAAGCGAGAGAAAAAATGGCTACACGACCCCTAAAGCCGCAAAACACTGCCAAGCACATACGACTTTTACAAAAACCCGTACGAGGTACAACATACACTATTAGCAAGGACGCTAAATCATCCACACCCGCGTCCCACATACACATTCGCCGCCATTTTACAACACTAAGTTACAGAAAGCTACACTAACGGCTTCAACTCGCGCACGCAGCCTATTTACACTACACACTGCACACATTGCTGACACTTACACCTCAGCTCCACAACAGTGCAAACCGACATTCTATGCTGCAGGAACATCAAAACAGATTGTTAGCTCTTCAGCAGAATGCTTCCTACATATATTAATTACAAATAGGTAAAGTATATTCATTTATCATTTCATTAATTAATTAATTATCATAAAAAAATACATATACACAAAAAAAAACACCACAGTATTGCAATAAACGACAAAGCCCTTCACTGCGCGCCTCACAAGGAGCGCCAACAGTGCTCATAGGACACAAACTACACCAGGGGAGAGACTTGCAATAAGGGCAAAAAGGAGATCAGCGCGGACCTTACAATGAGCGCAAAAACGCCTGTGATAACAAAAAATACACCAACTGAGAGGCTCGCAATGAGAGCCAAAGGCGCTCAGCGCGAGGCTCGCAATGAGCGTCAAAGGATCTCAGACGACCAAAACATTTACTGTCTGTGGCAAACAGCATTACCTGCCTTACAATTTTATTGCCCCTCATTTTTGCCGGGCAAGTCGCTAGTCACATATAATAGTTGAGGAAATACGGGCCGTTGGTCATGCTTTGTGACCCATAGGGACGCAACTGCGAGCCTTGAAAAGCGAGGGGAGCAGTTGATGGCTGCACCAAGAGTTTTGCTCACGTTGTGGCCCGTGGGGCCACAACTGTGAGCCTCAAAAAACGAGGCGAGCAGTTTAGGCGCGACACTGCGAGGCCCGTGGGACTTAGGGCTGCAATGAGCGCCACTCATAGCGAGGCCTGCGGAACTTAGGATGCAATGTGCAGCAAAGCTCATTGCGAGGCCCGCGGGACTTAGGCATCGCGAGCCACGCAAGTGTGAGCCTTACGAAGCGAGGAGAGTAGTTGAGGCACGTGGGACTTATGACCCGTACGACTTATTCCTGAAACTCATACATGCACTGTGTGCCTCGCAAAAAAACGACTTTAACGGCAGAAGCACAGAACTGAAAAAAACTGAAAAAAACTACAAATATTCCTCTTATTATCTTACACGCTCACACACAGCTCAGTTGGAGAGGCAGGGAGCCTGTGAGTGAGGTTACAAGTTCATTTGAGGCATATTTGACATTTTTTCACAAACGAAAATCACCTAAGTGAGAAAAAAAATGGCAGCCGAAAAAACGCAAGAACGCAAAAATAGCCCGAAGGACGTAAAAATAGCCTGAAGGACGTAAAAACGAGCCCTAAGCAGGGACACTTAACGCAATGCAGTAACACTTAACCCAAGCCAGTAACACTTAACCCAAGGCAGTAACACAACCCAAGATAGTAACACTCAAGCTTGAGGTCTATAAAGTACACAGGGTGAGAGGCTTTCAATGAGCGCTGAAGGCGAAGGTGATCATTGCAAAGCAGGAAACTTGCTTCTCGCAATGAGCGCCAAAGGCACTCATTGTGAGCCACGCAATGAGCGCCGACGGCGCTCAGAGGGCCCATAGCCTCGCATTGTGTAGCAAACAGCATTGCCAGGCTTACACTTTTATTCCCGTTTTTGATGGGCAAGAAATGAGACTAAAAGTTAAATATATTAAGCATTAGTTACTTGAAAAGAGTTTATATCATACAATTAATTATATCTCACAACGGGGGATGCTAAAACACAAGAGTGTGCCCAGTTGATAGATCTATACAGGTAGGTCCAAATAATTATTATGTCTAGCAATATAAGAATATAAGAATCGTATTATACTTATCAACTAGCAGCTTGTAATGCTCATGCAACCTATCACCCCCCACTGTGAGAGATAATGAATCATATGAGATCATGGCCAGATTGCTCATTATGTTCTGTACTATGTACGGTGGAGGGCTTCTATCACTCTTCAGCCCAACATATGCGAAACGATTGCTGTTGTGAACTACTCTATTCAAAAATCTCACATAAACCAGCCCCCCCCCCCCCTCCCCACACTGATAATCGACAGTAACAGTGAAACAGTTCTGTATGCGGGTAAGTGACCTGTAGTCCCATTAAATTCAGGCTACGTGTTAAAATGTAGCTCGTAACGTAGCTCGCAGGACTTAAGGCTATTAAATTAGCCTCTTAAAGCAACCTGCAGACGACTTGCGTGTTAAGGCGCAGCAAGGCCGATAAAACCCTACGGGATGAGCAACGTTGAACTTCGCAACTGTAAATCCTTTGATCTGTCAAGCCCGTAACGCTACTATTCCAATCATGCTATTAAATTGCCACAAAGTCACTCGCGAGCAAGCCCGTAACACGCAAATGGAGCCCAAAGCCCTACCAGTGCTGGAGAGGACCCGCAAGGGGGGTAAAGCCCAACTTGTAGCACTTTAAATGCAAATGTTACCACACTACTGTACTTTTATTAAAAGGGAAAGGGATGTTAGGTCTTAAAATTAATAGCACAACATTCTCGAGCCCGCAGATTGGCCCTGAAAAATACTTGATTTTATGTATAATTTTTGTGTTATATCGATCCCGGCAATAATGTGTTAATACATATACTGTAACTCGGGTTTATCAATATTGCATTATATCTGGAATGTGGGTCCGATTGTAACTCATAATTGAACCCTGTAGGACTTTGAAATGCCATCTCCATTTTTCAGTGACGTAATTCTGACGATCTCTTTTGCCATTGGCTCCATCCCAACTACGAGTTAGACTAATTGATCAAGTTCACGGCCGCACATCCAACGAGCAACAAATGCTTTACAGGTTTGCCTCTCAAGCCCGTAACTCGCAGCTTGTTCTAATTTAATAACACCATAACTCTGCAACTCTTCAAGCTTTCAGTCGTTGCAAGCTTCACGTTGCACTTACAGGGCTCAAATTTAATGTGGCTGCCGGTTTGTGAATAATCCATCCGTTGCTATGCCTAAAACTGTGAAATACAGTAAGCATTAGCTTAAAAGGATCCATTTATATAGTGGTTACTGGATTAACAAAGTGAGCGTGCATTGACGTCTCATTTGCATGTTCCCGCTTAATTTTTCCAGAGTGCAGTGCATCAACTGTATTTGTGAGAAATTTGTGCAGGAAATACGTTTATTAACTTATTTTTTAGAAATTCAAATAGAATCACTAATGTACTATTCATTGTTGAGATATATATATATACTAGCGACTTGACCATCAAAAATGACGGGGCAATAACATTTGAAGCCATGGGAATGCTGTTTGACACATAATTGAAATCGTTTTGTACTGTGAGGACTTCCAGCGCTCATTGCGAGCCTCTCCTGTCGTGTACTTTTGTCCCTCTGAGAGAGATATATATTTTTATGTATATGTAGTTAAGTAATAATGAATCATTTTTTTAATCAATTAATATACTTTATTTTTAATTGATATATGCAGCGAGCAATAGGCTGAAGAGCTAGCAATCTGTTTGTAGTTTGCGTCTGCATAGAATATACATTGTGAGTGTTGGTGCCCTGCTGATAAAGCGTAATGAATGTTGAAGTTTGCATTCTAAATATGCTGTGTGCGCGAGGTAAATCCGTTGGTTTATTGTGTGAAGCGGCATTGTATAGTCGTAATGTTATTTTTGCGTCTCGTATCTTTTTTTTTCCAAATCCCGCGTCTTGTATTTTGAAGCAGCATTGTATAGTCGTAATGTTATTAATGTGGTACGCGTCTCATGAGCATTTTGCGGCTTTTGTAATAGTGTATCTTGTAGGTCGTAGCGTGATGTGTAAAGTGCTACGTGTTTTGCAGTGTTTTGCGAGGTCCGGCGTCGTGTAGCCTAGTTTTCATTTTTTCAGAGGCCATTTTTTTCCTTGCTTAGGCAATTTTCGAGTTGCCCCATGTCGTCTGTCATGTTTTTGTAATTTTTTGGGGTATATTTAGTGTGCTTTTCGGGTTTTTTGTTCTGGCGCTAATCTCGTAAATTTTTGTGTCTTGTATCTTTTTTTTTCTAAGTCCCGCGTCTCGTATTTTATTGGCTCGTCTCGCTTTGCGAGGCTCGCAGCGATGAGCGCCTTCAGCACTCATCGGCTAAGTCCTACGCATTAACAGCTCGCCTTGCAAGACTCGCAAGCGATGAGCGCCATAGTCGTACGCACCTCGCAAAGCGTGACAACGTCTCGCAGTTTGATAAATATTATATGTATATATATATATATATATATATATATATATATATATATATATCACATATATAGTTGTGAGCATGCGGGTTGTTGTGAGCATGCGCTCCTTGCCATCAACTGCGGAACTCGCAACATTTATGGACTTACGACAAACAAATACAAGACACGGGACTTAGAAAATAAAACACTACAACCTCGCAAATATACGACATTAACGGCCGACCCGTGCGAACCTGAAAACATTAGAAACACAATAAATACACACAACAAACACATAAAAAGCTTACCCACAGCAAGGGGGGGGCACCCCAGGACCTCTGCAAGTGAAGTTACACCTCCATTTAAGTCCAAATTACAGAGTTTAGACACCCGAAAATCACCTAAGCAAGAGAAAAAATGGCTGCCGACAAAAAACAAAAATGAGGCTACAGGACCCTAAAGACGCAAAACACCACCAAAAACATACAGATTTTCCGAAAAAGCAGGACGAGGTCCAAGAACAAGGACGCAAAATCACCAACAGCCACGTAACACACATTAGGCGCCATTTTACAACACTAATTTACACAATCGGGAAGTACACAGCTACCCTAACGGATTTTCCTCGCGCACGCACTCTATTTACACTACACACTGCACACATTGCTCACACTTACACAGCAGCTCCACAGCCCTCAAAACACACATTGTATGCTACAGCAACATGAAAACAGATTGTCAGCTTTTCAGCACAATGCTTCCTGCATATATTACTTCAAAATAGGTAAAGTATATTCCTTAATTAATGTATTATTTATATGATTACCATACACCATACAGCATTAGCTCACTTACAATTCCATTGCCGTCATTTTTTGATGGGCAATATTCTAGTATATATATATTATTCATGTAATTTATGCTTCACATATCTAACTTCCAACATTCACATTCACAATTTTTATCAACCGGTAATTACATTTATAGTAGCCATTGGGAGTTAAAACCAGGTAGGTTCATCAATGGCTTGCTCATTTTGATTTACATACCTGTACTGACTCTGGGATATCCTGAAAATGTAGCCTGGGTCCTGCCCCAAGAATAACTTTGTACAAGCCTGCATTAATTGAATATAAATATAAATACTAATACTGAAGCCATTAGCGCTGCTAAGAGCAAACAAGTTTTGCACGCAAACCATTTAAGCTAATTGTTTAATCTGTTGTCTGATAAGAGGAACTTCCTGCAGATTTATATCACAGGTCTCTCCACATTCCAGGTATATGATGAATACATTTCATTATCTCCTCGGTTGTTCTCACTTTTATTTGTTCAGTTCTAGTGTCTGCCCTCTGAGGAATGTTACCCCACCCTGGGCAGCAGGTAGTAAATCCACAAGGAGAAAAAGATGGAGACTCCTGTAGCTTTTATATTGGTTACCATTATGCCACTGCACTGTAGTAAAATTGCTCACCATGTGCCGGGAAGTTGGTCTTAGCCAAAGCGATGAGTAATGTGCCAGATTCAATAGATTTCCTATTAAAAACCTCTATAAAACAGAAGACAACTATTTGTGATAAAACCCAAGAATTCTCCACATATAAAGTGACATACATAAAATCATTCACATCTAGTTTAAGCGAAAGTTGTCTTGTACTATAATAATGTAACACATGTAACTCAACCAATATCATTAACACATTTAAAAAAAGCATGTTTTAAACACTGAAAACATGTTTAATAAATGCACTAATCATTAAGTGCAACATGTTTAAGAAATGCACACTGGCTAGGTGCTTTTGTTTTTAAGAACAAATATTTGTGTTTTAGTAATTTAAAATATTTTTCCAATTACTTTCTGGAGACAAGCGGTCTTAAAGGACCACTGTGGTCATATTTTTAAAATGTACTATTTTGAAGGACAACACTTAAAATATATACATTATTATTATTAACAACTTTTATTTTTAAAGCTCCAACATTTTCCATAGCGCTATACAGGGTATGAAAACAAGAAAAAGTACAATGTTAACAAACTGCAGAAAATGGAGGGCCCTGTTTTGAGCTTAGAATCTTTGTAGAAAGTGCTTTTTTTCCCAAAGCACCATACAAGATTGGAAACTCGCTACTTACAATCTAAAAGGAATGAAAGAGGCAGAAGCCTGGGCAAGAATAGACAGATAGGAATAGCAAAGGGTCAGGAAGGAAGGGAAATTTACTTAGGTAGGAAGGTATTTAAAGTTAGAATGTTTTTCATTTAGAAGGAAAAGGAAAGGATCTGGTTGAAAGTCTAGTATGTAACATGTTACAGATAGTATAACCTGCAAATGGGAATGTAAGGTGAGGGGCTTGGTTAGGAGATATATCTCCAGAAGCCAACAGATGGTTATGTGGGAGACATGATGTGGAAAGTTGAAGAAGAGCCTGAGGAAAAGGCAGGAGGTTATGAGGAAGAAAAGAGCAGGAGAAAACATTGTGTAATGGATTAATTAGGAATAGTTAGCAGGTGTTGCTAATTGATCAATTGATCATCTATAGGAATTGATCATCTATAGTGACTCAATAAAAGAATAGTAACCAGGGGTGGGTGGGTGAGGGGCGGGGGGGAGGGCAGTGGTTGCAGGATCAGAAAGAGAGAGACAGAGGTCCAGAGGAATTGTGGACACTGACATAGAATATGAGAAGGATGGGCAATGAAACCAGGGGGGTTGGGTAAGCAAGCAAGATAAGGGTGGGGTCAGACAAAAGCATGGGTACAGATTTGCCTAGTGAAAATCTCTATCTCTTAAAATATCATATCAGAGAAACAGTCATACAAATATTGATAGTAAATTGCATACAGTAAAATTTAAGATGGCTCCACAATGTCTTTAGATACCTTCAGAAAAGCTTCCAGGCGTTTTGTATAGTTGCAGGATCCGAGAGAGAGACAGAGGCCCAGAGGTATTGGACACTCAATATATATATAAAAATGTGATAAAACCTCTAATTTATTATCTTATTATTATATGCAAGTATGCTGCTGTGGAACCTACCATTTTGCCACCAGTGGATCAGCTTCCTGAGATCCATCACAGATTTTGAATACACAGGAAGTTTGTATTTACACAATGGCAATGTAGCAGGATTAAAGGGAAATTAATTAGTTAACAAGATCACACCCCATCTATAAAAGTAACAGGCAGCAGCTGCAAACAAAGCAAAATGGAGCCACACAGTAAAGAATAATTGCATATAAAAGATGCAAAACAATATTAAGGTTATGTTTTCTGCAGAACCCCTGTTATTACAAAAAATGTTAATCATATTTAAATGACCATTGCAGTGCTCTAACCACATGAGATAGATGTTTTAATAAGCCATTGATCATTAATAACATTTGTATTCAATGTTTTCTAAAAAAGCTATATTCAGTATTAAACTTACCGTCAAAGTTCAGACTTTGCTGCTGGATTCCACAGAGCCAGTTTTACTTATCTGTCGCCCCTAGGCACAAACTCATTACCCACCCCCGGGTACACAAGCACTTTTTTTTCCTACCAACATGTTGCTCCACCCGCTGTAAGCCAAACAAATTAAATCTACTGATTTTTATTGAGTAAGGGTAGTAGTGTGATAGACTTTAGTACAAGTACATATGTAAAGAACATTGGTGAATAACTATCTAAAGGTACCCTCTCTCTGATGGAAATAGAAACAGTGGGTTGAAAAAGCAAGAATGGGAATATTCAAATAGATACACTCACAAATAACTCACAAACATGAAGCATGATTCCTCTTACAGTTAAGGACAAGTGTTGCTGGATATTACTTATAGAACCAAATATGAGAAGGTGAAATCGTACTTGGCCATTCTGGGGACCAATAAGGAGCATGAACATGTTGTGTTTTTGAGTGAAGCCTGTCAGCGAGCTGTTTATGGTCCATTCATGACCTGAGGAAGTGGGATACAGAGGTACAGAGTGTTAGTGTGAATGGAGAAGCAGGGTGGTGCAAATACTGGGAACTTGCTCATATACCCCCTTATCTTATTTATTTTATCATAATGCAGCACACTGCAAGCCTGTAACTTCACATCCACCTTCTCTACCCACCCACACAAAAAAACATGCTCATGGCACCTGGCTAGAGAAGACAGAGTCCATGTGTGGAATATAAAAAAATTAAATTGAAATGCATTGTTATGCAAGCAACAGCCTAGGGAGATGCGATTAGGCGACTACCTTGTTTGCCTTTTTTTTTATCCGGCTATGGATATCCACCTACTATAAACTCAATGGGGCAGGTGGCTTTGTATATCACCACTGTTTTTTGTTGCTTAGTCGTTCAATCATTTCTGACTCCCTGTAACCATGTATCTGAGTTTGTTGATATTTCTTCCAGCAATATTGATTCCAGCTTTGGAGTCATCCAGTCTGGCCTTACGAATGATGTACCTTTTCTGATTCTTGATACATTCTGTCCTGACCGTGGCTTCTTGGTTCACATACAGATTCTTCAGGAGGAGGTCTGGTTCTCTAATCTCTTTAAGAACTTACCACATTTTATTGTGATCCACACAGTCAAAGGCTTTAGAATAGTCTATGAAGAAGAAGCAAATGTTTTTCTGGAACTCTTTTGCTTTCTCTATTTATTACCCATTGGACATTGATCATTTGATCTATTGTGCCTCTTTCTCTGCAAAACCCGGCATGCACATCTGGTAGTTCCTGGTCCATATATTGGTGGAGTTGATCTTGTAGGATCTTAAGCATTACTTTGCTGGCATGTGACATGAGTACATTTGTTTGATAATGGGAGCACTCTTTAGCACTGCCTTTGTATGGGATTGGGATGTAGACTGACCGTTTCCAGTTTATTGGCCACTGTTGAGTTTTGTTGAAATGTGTTATCTGATCTGCTTCTGTTAGATCCATGCCATTTTTGTATTTTATCACACCCACTTTGGCATCAAAGGTGCCTTTGATATCCCCAGTTTTCTTGAAGAGATTTCTTGACATTCCCATTCTGTTTTCTTCTATCTCTTTACATTGCTCATTGTAGAATGTCTCCTTGTCTCTTCTTGCTATCCGTTGGAATTCTGCATTCAGTTTATTGGCCACTGTTGAGTTTTGTTGAAATGTGTTATCTGATCTGCTTCTGTTAGATCCATGCCATTTTTGTATTTTATCACACCCACTTTGGCATCAAAGGTGCCTTTGATATCCCCAGTTTTCTTGAAGAGATTTCTTGACATTCCCATTCTGTTTTCTTCTATCTCTTTACATTGCTCATTGTAGAATGTCTCCTTGTCTCTTCTTGCTATCCGTTGGAATTCTGCATTCCGTTAGACAAGTCTTTTCCTGTCTTTACTACCTTTTGCATTCCTTTTTTTCCTGGGCTACTTTCAAAGCCTCATCAGACAGCTACTTTGACTTCTTAGTTTTCTTTCTTTTGGGGATATTTTTTGTTGCTGTTTCCTGGTTAATTTTGCAAACTTCAGTCCAAAGTTCTTCAGACATTCTATCTTCCAGGTCCCTAATCTATTCTTTGCTTCAACTGCATATACACAAGGGCTATTCTTTTTTCACATATGCTTAAAAATCTGATGATTTTCATTCTTTTCCTTAGTTTAGTTCTGAACTTTGCAATGAGAAGCTCATGGTCTGAGCTGCAGTTAGCTCCAGGTTTTGTTTTTGCTGATTGTATAGAGCTCCTCCATCTTTGGCTGCAAAGTGTATAGTCAATCTGATTTCTATGTTGTCCATCTGGTGATGTCCATTTGTAAAGTAATCTCGGAGGCTGTTGGAAGACGGTGCTTGGCCAAAGAATTATCTTGGCAGAATTCCACTAATCTCTGACCTGTTTCATTTTCTACTAAAAGGCCAAACTTGCCAGTTATTCCAGGTGTCTTTTGGTTCCCTACTTTAGCATGCCAATCTCCTATGATGATTGTAACATCTTTTCTTTGTGTTATATCTATAACATGTTGATTATCTTTGTAGTACTGGATAACCTGAGCCTCTTAAGCATCTATGGTTGGAGCATAGACTTGGATCACTGTGATGTTAAATGGCTTGCCTTGAATTTAAATGGAAATCATTCTGTAATTTATTGGGTTGTAACCAAGCATTGCTTTGGCTACCCTTTGATTGACTATGAGGGCTACTCCATTTCTTCTGCCGGATTCTTGAACACAGTAGAAGATCTGGTGGGTGTCTGATGTGAAATGTCTAATTTCAGTCAATTTAAGTTAACTAATTCCCTGTTATCTCATGTTTGACCACATCCAGTTTGCCTTGGTTCATAATTATAACAATCTAGGTTCCTATGTTTAATTGTTCTTCTGGATCCCAACCTTGTCTTATTGATGGACAAGTCATGACAGAGAGGTCAGACAATTCATGGTCCACTAGAGAAGGAAGCTGCAACCCACTCCAGTAACTTGGCTAAGATAACTTTATGGACAAGCACAACCAGAGACATAACGATATGGCACTGGAAGATGAGCCCCTAAGATCAGAAGGGGCTAACCACATTACTGAGGAAGGCAAGTGGGCAAGTAGGAGTAGCATCTGATCTAATAAAGTGGTTGGGCCAAAGCTGAAAGAACACCCAGCTGCGGATGTGTCTGGAGGGGAAAGGAAATTCCCCTGTTGCAAAGAACAATTTAACACCACTGTTTACTAAAAATAAAATTTTGTTTGCTGTTCGAGCAGCCTATTAGGGATTATTTATTCTCTTATCATAACTGATTGTTCTTAAAAAACCTTTATTCCTGTCTCTCAGCCAAAAATAAATAAATAGAATGTTGAATATTGCTATTTGCATTATTAAAATACCTAGCTACTCTTTCTATGGCACTACAGTGGTCCTTTAATTAAATATATAAAAATGCACAAATAAATAGTACATACGTGGTGTAGAGCATATGCTCTACACCAGTATAACACAACACATTCAAAATAGACATACAAATCATAAAGAGGTCTGCAAAGTCGTCTTAGGAAAGAAAGTTGGGATCCACTTAATTAAAATGTTTCTAGTTTATTCTTTTTTTCAGATGTATGGTCCTACAGCAAAATAATTGGGAGCAGAAGCTTATATTCCCTACCCTTATATTATGTATCATATTTATACTTAGGCCAGGACTAACTAGTCCCAAATGTAAGTCGATTAATTTAGGAGGGAGTGACAGTATAATATTAAACAATTCTCAAAAAGGGGGAAACACTAGCCACAATTTACAAAAGATAAGTCCCAGGACTATTTTCTTCATTGGGCAAATTTGTTTGTATATTTAAGCCATCATATATTACATATTTTTTGTTATTTCTATGAAGGCAGGAATTCTTTGCAAATAGTTGAGTCCAAGATGTCACCTTGAGATTTAATAAATGAACTATGAACAATGCAACCTTCAAGATCTCTTCAATGACATACAAAATGTGCACACACCACAGATTTGTACAGCTGCACCCCTATTAGCACATAAAATGCTGCTTTCACAAAATGTTATCACACTTAAACTGATGACTGTGGCAAAATATCTGTTCTCTAAATTAGTGACATTCAACCAGTGTGCCTTATTGTCAGATTCAGTTTGTTGTAGGGATTTTTGGATAGGGGTAATGAGTGATAAGGTCGGTGAAAGGTGGTGATCAAGGAGCAAGAGGGTAGATAAGTTTAAAAGCAAGTGCAGAATTGATTTTATTAATTGTGCAGATACTCTGCATAGATCTGTTTAAAGGGCCCCTGTAATTTCCAACTTTCATAACCTTTGAGTCATAAACATTGTTATTAATATCCTTTTTTTTGTAACATACCAACATATTCCATAGCGCTATACAGGGGTTGGGTTCCCTGGTCCTCCAGTGGTTAGGATTCAGTGTTTTCACCACTGTGACCTGGGTTAAATTCCAGTCAGGGAACCTGGAGGCCACACCACTCTGAAACCATGCAGGGTTTTGCCTGATCAGTACTTGGATGGGAGCCAACCTAGGAATACCAGGAGCTGTATGCTGTGTTCCACTGGAGAAGGAACTGGCAACCCACTCCAGTATCTCTGCTATGAAAACCAAGTGGATCAGCATGACCACGAACATAAACATGTGCCTGGTTTGTTATGGTCAATGAGGTTGCAAAAAGTAGAAAATGACTAAACAACGCTACAATATACAGGGGTTAAGTACAAAGAAAAAATACAATATTAAACATGTGTCAAAAAGTGAAGGGCTCTGTCTTTGTGTTTAAAATCCTACACATATAGTGCTTTTTCCAAAGCACATTACAATATTGAAAACTCGCAAACTTACAATCTAAAGAGGGTGGAAGACTAAGAAGCCTCTGCAAGAATAAAAGATAAGCATTTGGAAGGAGAGAGAAAGGTGAGAGAGATAGAGAATAAAAGAAAGAGAAGAGTGGACACTTCTGTTAATGTAAGACAGGCATAGAATTGACCTATGTAGAAGATGTAAGAAGTTGAGAAGATGTTTCCATTTAGTAGTAGATAGGGAGGCATTGTGAAACAGTGGTGCTAGTATGCAGTTTATTATCCAAAAGTACAACCAATTTTTCAATCTATTGCAAATAAACAAATAGATTTAAAATCACTATTTTTTCATACTTAGACTAGAGTTCCCCCCTCCTGCCTCACACCACAGGTATTGTATATTACATTTTGCAACCAAAGCTAAGCAGTTTGGAGAAGCTAGTATCCATCCCACCATGCATGGATGGAAAGGGCAACTGCTAGTTGTATGTCATTAGTAATGTTTCCTTTTATTTCAGGTACTAATATGGAAATGCATAGCGGATATATTGTGAGAATGAGTTGCTGATGTGCTTTATAAGAAAAATAACATGGTTGTGATAATTTGGCATTGTATGTATTGGTTGTATGGGGCTATGTGGTAAGAGTCACTGAATAAATTGATATTTAGAGAACATATAAACTTATGTAAATTAAATATGCATGTACAAGACAAGAGTAAGCATATACAGGGGTGCAATCCCATGATTTGGGATTTAATTAAAGGATACATCTAGTCTGAGTGCAACAGCAGGTGATGGAAGACAAATGAAGTGGTTGTGTCTGGTGGAAAGATTGATGATGGGTTGTAGCAGGGCTAGTTAGTTTGACAGGAAGACAAATCGGTCAAATAGTGACGTGACTGAGTACATTAGATACCTGGTTGTGTATTTTGTAAGAAAAGGATACGTTTAGAACAAGGTCTGCTCGTGATAGTAAGACTCTTGTCTTTGCCTGGAGATGTTTACACAGTCCAGGAGATGTATGTCTAGTAATGTTAAAGAAATTCCCATCAATCCATCCTGTGTTTTACTTTAGTACAATGGTTTGCTGTGTTCTGAGCAGCTTCTGTGTTAATCAGACAGAAAATACATCTCCATGCATAACATGGAAGCAAAAGAGAGGTCTGAAGCAATGTAACATGAAATCTTAAAACTTCAAAATATAAGTAAGCTAAAAATGCTCCTATTTAAGAAAAAACATTTTTAAAAAATTGACTTATATTTTAATGAGATATAAATGACGTTGAAGGTCAATTCACACCAAATCTATGGCCCTATAATGTCAGACATTGTTGGAAGCTTTTTTTTCTTTAATAAAAATACAGTGGTTCCCAAACTGTGGTCTGTGAGCAGATGGTTCACAGTATAACTGTTATTACAAATTAATGGTGATGCAAAATTAAGACAATTAATAAAAGTGAATACAAAACAGTGCAAAAGTTTCCAGATTCTAGAATGTGTGGTTTATAGGTGTACAGTATATAACAGTGCACAGTGCAATATAACTGTCAAGAAGCAGACAGACAATCATTGGGTGATCTGTGAAGACCATCAGTAGTAATTAAGTGTTCAACTCTTTAGTGGTCTATAGTAAAAAAAAATGGATCTACTGTTCTGTAAATCAGTTCAGTGTTTTCTGTCCTGTGGGCTGTAATCAGTGTCCAGGTGACAGTGGGTGTGGTTTGGCCTGTGTAAAGGTATATCTGTGTGCATTTATGTGATGTTCTGTTTGAATCTGATCTGTGAGTCAGTGCAATGTTTTCTGTCCTGTGCTCTGTTATCATTGTGCAGGTGAGTAGGCAGGGTCTATTTTAACAAGGGAAGGAGAGAACTTGGGAGCTTGCAAATCATTTTTAGTGTAAGTGTAGTTAGTGTGTAGAAGATTAAATAAAATGATGAGCAAGTTCTAATAATGGGAGACTTTAACTACCCTTAAATAAACTGGATAAATGAGACCAGCAGTTCAGCTAAAGGGAGCAGGTTCTTGAGTACACTCAGAGATCATTATCTGGCCCAGGTAATCCAAAAACCTACTAGAAATGGGGCCATCTTGGATTTAGTCATCACAAGTAATATTGCTATAATATCAAATGTTAAAATAGGGGAACCCTTGGGGATCAGTGATTACAACAAAGTCTCATTCTAGATTGAATACAAAAATCAGAGTTGTAAGGGGCCACAAAAACTATATATTTTAAAAGGGCTAACTTTAATGGGCTAAGGGCAGCAATACATTGTATAGACTGGGATAAAGAACTTACAGGGAAAAATACAGAAAATAAATGGACAAAATTCAAATCCTTACCATAGAAATATACTCATCGGCATGTACCATGTGGAAATAAAATGAATAGGAGTAAATCACATCCCATGTGGCTTAACAATGACGTAAAGATCATGATAAGGAAAAAAAAAACATGCATATAAATTATACCAGAAGGAGGGAACAGAGGCAGCTTTATGTGACTATAAGGAAATCAACAAGGCTTGCAAAAGGGCTATTAGACTGGCTAAACTAGAAAATGAGAAGTCAGTTGCAAAGGAAAGTAAGACTAACCCTAAAATATTTTTTAAATATATTAATGGGAAGAAGGCAAGGAAGGAAGCTATAGGAACATTACAAGGTGACACAGGCCGTCTGATAATCAGTGACCAGGAAAAGGCAGATGAGCTAAATAGGTTATTTTCTTTGGTATATACTGTACAAGGGAGGTACCAGTGATTAGGACACTGCATAAAAATGGGGCTACACTATCATCACTAAATAATTGGTTAAAGCAGGAAGAAATCCAAAAGAGTTGGAAAAAATAAATGTAAATAAAGCCCTAGGTCCTGATGGAATACACCCAAGGGTACTGAGGGAACTGGGTTCTGTAATAGCCAAACTATTTGAACAAGATCATAAGTAGCAGTCAACACGGATTTATGAAGGATAGGTCATGTCAGACCAATCTAATTAGTTTCTATGAGGAGGTTAGTAGGAACTTGGATCAGGGCAAATCAGTGTATGTAGTCTTTTTGGATTTTGCAAAGGCTTTTGATACAGTGCCACATGGGAGACTTTTGAGCAAACTAAGAGATACAGGAATTGCAGTAAATATCTGCTCATGGTTTGAGAGCTGGCTAAAAGACAGGAAGCAAAGGGTTGTTGTAAATGGAACATACTCAGAGTGGACTAATGTGGTAAGTGGGGTTCCTCAGGTTTCAGCATTAGGTTCTCTCTTTTTTAACATATTTATTAATGACGTAGAAGTAGGACTCGAAAGTAGTGTCTCCATTTTTGATGATGACACTAAGTTGTGCAAGGTAATTAAATCAGATAATGATGTACTTCGCCTACAAAGGGATTTGCATAAACTAGAAAAATGGGCGGCTAAATGGCAGATGAGATTTAATACAAATAAATGTAAGGTTATGGATTTGGGAAGGAAAAATAGCCAGGTAATTTATAATCTTAATGGAGAAAATCTAGGGGTATCTGATATTGAAAAGGATTTGGGAGTACTTGTGGACAACCACCTAGGTAGTAGTGCTCAATGCCAAGCAGCAGCTGCAAAGGCAAGTAAAATATTAGCATGTATTAAGAAGGGTTTAGAAGCAAGGGAAGCAGATATAATTCTGCCACTATACAAATCTCTAGTACGCCCTCATTTGCAATACAGAGTACAATTTTGGGCACCACATCATAAAAGGGACATTTTAGAGCTGGAAAAAGTACAGAGAAGGGCAACAAAAATATTTAAAATTAAAAGTTATGAAGAAAGACTAACCAAATTAAACTTATTTTCCCTAGAATAAAGGCGTCTACGAGGGGATATGATTTCCTTATTTAAATACATCCAAGGTCAAAATAAGGCTTTGTCAAGTGAACTTTTTGTACCAAGAGATTTTCAACTGACAAGAGGACATCCTTTGAGGTTAGAGGAAAAAAGATTTCACCTTAAAGAAAGAAACGGGTTCTTTACAGTAAGGGTGGTTAAATAGCGGAATTCTCTACCAAAGGAGGTGGTGACAGCGTATTCGATAGATAACTTTAAAAAGGGGTTAGATATATTTTTGAATAAAGAGGGCATTCAAGGTTGTCCTAGATAACTAGTGAAGAAATATTAATCCAGGGAGAAATTTGATCGCCAGTCTCTGGGGTCAGGAAGGAATTTTGCTTTTTTCCCCCCTTATGAGACAATTGGCAAAGTTTCAATGTTTTTTTTTTTCTTTCTGTTTGCCTTCCTCTGGATCAATTAACAATTATTAACAAATAGTCCACATATTAAAAGGATCAGAAGAAATCTAAAAAGGTTGAACTTGATGGACTAACAGTCTTTATTCAACCTCAAATACTATGTAACAATGTAACTATGTAACTGATATAGAGAGTGTGCTGGTCTTGTTGCGCTCATCTATAGATCTAAGAGGCATGTAGATGTTTACAAGCACGGGCGGAGCTTCCACCAGTGCAGGCGGTGCAATGCACTGAGGCCCTGCAATGCACCGAGGCCCTGCTCTGGAGGGGCCCCAGTGCTGACTAATTTGTTATTTTATATATTGTTTTCTCAGATTTATTTTTTCATTCCCCCCCACCCATACCATACCATTTCAGCCTCCCCCATGGCTCCCTCCACCTCCCCATGGGATCCTCTGCCTCCAAATCTCTCCTTCATCACCACGCTTTCTATGATGTGCTGCCTGGCAACACCAGAACGCAGCAGAAAGGTGAGCCCTGGGGGAGAAAGATCCTACCATACGCCGCTGTGAAAGAGAGATATGAGGGGAGAAAGGGAGGACAGAGGGCAGGAAATGATTGAGAGAGGCAGGAGAGAGATAAAGGAGGAAGAATGAGGGAAAGCGAGATAAAAGAGTAGAGTGAAGGTTGTGCACCAGGGCCCTCTTGGGGATGGGGAATCTTGTATTCAGATAATGATTCCATCCATATGTTTATCTCTATCTATCTATTTATCTTTCTATCTATCACATATATAGTTGTGAGCATGCGAGTTGTTGCTAACGCTTGTGGGCTCGCAAAGCGAGCCGCGGGCCTCGCAATGCGAGGGCAGCGGCTCGCGCAGCGAGGGCAGTGGGCGAGGGCCTCAGTTGCTGGCATGGAGCGCCAGCAACTGCCACCCTCGCAAACTTCACGTCGCAACGCAAACTACGCGACACACCAATTACGACACTCGCTAAATTTTACGAGCAACGCAAACAACATACGACACACGTTAACACACATTACGGCCTCCCAACACTCGGACTCAACTCGCGAACATTACAAAATTCAAAACACAATACATACACACAGCACATACATAAAAAGGTTACCTACAGCAAGAGGTAGCATCCAGGACCTCAAAAATGCAACTTACACCTTCATTTCACTCAAAATAAAAGAGTTTAGACACTAAAAAATTTGCTAAGCGAGAGAAAAAATGGCCGCCAAACAAAACGAAAACGAGGCTACACACGGAAACACCATACGATACACGTTACCAGACATTACGACCTCGCAAACATCGGACGCAACACGCCGACATACAAACATTTAAAACACAATAAATACACACAACACACACATAAAAAGCTTACCTTCAGCAAGAGGAACCATCCAGCACCTCAAAAAACCAAGTTACACCTTCATTTAAATAAAAATAAAACAATTTAGACTCTAATAAAATCGCTAAGCGAGAGAAAAAATGTCCGACGAACAAAACGAAAACGAGGCTTAAGACGTAACTATACTACACTGACTCGCAAGAATGAAATACATACTATACGGCACGTACCACACTGATATTAAACACCATTTTGACCACTACTACGCACAAAATGGCGGATGGAACGCAAATTGTAAGCTGGAACGCAAATCACAAAACAACTGTCACATATATATATATTAATAACTAAACAACTTTCCAAACATACACATCTCATTGCCGTCATTTTTTGACGGACAAGTCGCTAGTATCTATATATCTTTCTATGTTGGGGGGGGGGGGTTGCACCGGGGCCCTCTATTCACTAGCTCTGCCTCTGTTTGTAAGATATATACAGCCTTATTAAATTCTAGCCTCGTAGATACAAGGTTTGTACTTAAGCCCTACGTGCTGCAAATTTTGTAAAGTTACAAAGCTATTAAATGAGCCCTGCTGCGAGCAACGTGTGAGCTACGCAGCACGGCAGTCCCTGTCAACACAGAGAAAATGTACATGAGGAGTGACCGCCTGCGAGATGATCTTGCAGGCTCTCCCACCTCATCAATTGCTGTGGGGATCCTGAACGGGACCTCCGCAGCAGTCCTACATACAAGCCCTGCTAAGTACCCCCTTCCCCCCTGGCAACTAAAATGAACCCTCCTCTATGCTGGGGGTTCCCATCAGGACCCCCGAAGTGACCCCACATTAAACACTTGCTGCAGGGGTACCCGATTGGCATAGATCAGGCCCCCGCTGCATTTAAAAGATTAAAATTCCCTGCCGCTGCTCCTTAAGGGGCCCGCAGCACACTATTAGCCAATCCTGGCCGCAGCACCTAAGATTAACCCCCTCTATGTTGGGGGTCCCCATCGGTCCCCATCGACCCCCAAAGAATCCCCACATTAACCCCATAGGGACCACCCGTAGCCCCCCCTCCAGGACCCTCATGACAAAGTCTAAGCACTACACTACACTATGAACCCTAAATATACCCCATTAACCCCTTAACCCTAACTATACCCCATTAACCCATACTAAACCCTATCTAACCCTAACTGGGCCTATCTAACACTTGCTGGGCCAATCTAACCCTAACTGGGCCTATTTAACCCCATCTAGCCCTATTTAATCACATTACTTATGAGGGTCTATACAGACCCCTATAAGTCTCCATCTAACCCCATCCCTTATGGGGGTCTATACAGACCTCCGTAAGCATCTAGTTAACCCAATCAGTCCAATAAGTGTCTATGAAAAAAAAATTACACACCTGCAAAGGAAAAGGCATACACAAATATCAAAAACATTACAGTAATAAATACATTATAAATATACACCTAACTACAATACATTTCCCACTATCTAGACATCACCCCTATCTATACCGAACCCCCTATATAAACATCACCACATATCTATACCAAACCCCCTATCTAGACATCACTCCCTATCTATACCTAAACCCCAATCTAAACATCACTCCCTATCTTTACAATACCCCCTAAATCTAAGCTAAAATAGAATAAATAAAACTACTTATGTTTGCAGATGTCACTTCTGATCGCACCCCCTAGGAAAAAAAGAAACACCAGATTATTAAAAAAATTAAACATTACATAGAATAAATAAATAGTACAAATACAGTATTAAACTTACCTTTCCAGAATGCCATCTTCTTCTGTTCTCCGGCTCAGCCCCTGGAAAAAAGATACATACCATTAGTATAATACATACATCAAACACAACAAATAAATAAAATATAAACATTATAATGTGATGTCCCCAGCCTTCTCCTCTTCTGCCCTGGCTGAGGCCTTGATAAATTATTTTATATATAAAAAAAACTAGCGGAGCTCCCTGATGCTAATGAGGCCTCCAGAGCCTCTTCCGGTATGACATTGGCAATGGCGCCTTCTGATTGGCTGAATAGGCTGTCAATCACATTTCAGCCAATCAATTGGCACCAAGGTGTGAGCCAATCAGCATAGGATACATCCATATATACCAATCTGATTGGCAGAAGAAACTGTCAATCTTTTTTAAACCAATCAGAAGACACTATTGCTTTCAGCGAATCACAATGAGCTACACCCCCACGGGTTGAATGGCTGAAGGCATGTGCGCCTTCTGATTGGCTGCAGTCTGAATGACAGTGACAACAGCCCATCAGAAGGCGCTATTGCTTTCAGCCAATCACAATGGGATACACCCCCACGGGGTGATTGGCTAAAGGCATCTGAGCCTTCTGATTGGCTGTTGGCATTACCAATCAGACTGCAGCCAATCAGAAGGTGCAGATGCCTTCAGCCAATCACCCCTTGGGGGTGTAGCCCATTGTGATTGGCTGAAAGCAATAGTGCCTTCTGACTGTTTTAAAAAGATTGACAGTTCTTTCAGCCAATCAGAATAGGATATAGGGGGTATCCTGATTGGCTCACACCTTGGCGCCTTCTGATTGGCTGAAATGGGATTGACAGCCTTTTCAGCCAATTGGAAGGCGCCATTGCCAATTTCATACCGGAAGCGCGGATTAGAGCGCGGATTTATCAAGGGCCCAAGGGTTTGATGTGTTATACTAATGGTATGTATCTTTTTTCCAGGGGACGAGCTGGAGAACCGAAGTAGATGGACAGGGACATGCTGGAAAGGTACGTTTAAAACTGTATTTGTACTATTTATTTATTCTATGTAATTATTTTTTTTCCTACAGGGTGCGATCAGAAGGGATATCTGCAAAGGTAAGTGGTTTTATTTATTCTATTTTAGCTTAGATTTAGGGGGTATTGTATAGATAGGGGGTGATGTTTAGATAGGAGGTTAAGTATAGATAGGGGGTAATGTCTAGATGGGGGGAAATGTATTGTAGTTAAGTGTATATTTATAATGTGTTTATTACTGTACTGTATATTTGTGTATGCCTTTGTCTTTGCAGGTGCAGATTTTTTATTTTATTTTATGTAGTGGCGGGGAGGGGGTTTGTGATGTTTTATTTTTTTTGTAGTGAGAGAGGGTTTGTAATGTCCTTTTTTGTTTTGTGTACCTTAGATTTTTTTTTATTTTTATGTATCTTAGGTTTTTTTATTTTGTGTAATTAGTAGGGTGGGGGTTTAATAGGGGGTTAGGTAGGTAGTGTTAGGTAGGTAGGGGTTAATAGGTTATGGTTGAGGGGGGGGTAGTTTAGATTTAGTGGTTGATGGGGGGAATAGTGTAGTGTAGTGTTTGTACTTAGTGCCATGAGGGTCCTGGAGTACCCTCATGGCACTTATGGGGTTAATAAAAGGCTTATGAGGGGTCTGATTGGGTTAACTAGAGGATTACGGGGGTCTGTATAGACCCCATAAGGGGTGGGGTTAGATGGAGTCTAAATGATGGGAATAAATATGGTTATATGGGGTTAAATAGGCTCAGTTAGGGTTATTAGGTCCAGATAGGTTTAAAAAAGGCCCAAATAGGGTTAGATTGGCCCAGTAAGGGTTAGATAGGTCCAGTTAGGGATAGGGTTTAGTATGGGTTAATGGGGTATAGTTAGGGTTCATAGTGTAGTGCTTAGACTTTGTCATGAGGGTCCTGGAGGACCCTCTTGTCTCTTGTAGGGTTACCTAGGGGTTATTAGTGTCCTATAGGGGTCTATATATACCCCTATTGGACTGAGGGTGGTAATTATAGTCTCATGGGGATCTGTATAGAGCCACATGAGTTATAGAGTTAAGTGCTCATGAGGTCTGAAAGTTAGAGGGGGGGAGAGTCTTGCAATGAGTGCCAAAGGTACTCATCGCGAGACCCTAAAGATAGAGGGGGTAGAGTCTTGCAATGAGCACCAAAGGCGCTCATTGCGTGGCCCGCAAGTTAGAGGGGGGAAGGCTCCGATCGGCTTCCGAGTTACGGGCTTGAAAATGTAACTGCCATAATTTTTTTTTTCAAGCCCGTAACTTGGAAGCCCGTTGGGAGTCCGCCAAAAGACGCCAATTGAATAGGAAATTAGCTTGCAACCTGAGAAAGGGGAGAAAGGAGGAGACACCTAGACACCCACCCTTATGGGCTCCAGAGCTACATTATGTTTTTAAAATGTAAAAATTTGAATTTGCTTTTAATTCACTGTCTAAGTTTAAAAATGTGGCAATTACGCACTTAAAATCAAGCCTTACTTGGTGTGATTGTGGGTTCCAAGTAACTTAAACTTTCTGTCTCCCTCCACCACTCTGCATGCCTAGGGAGACTTTACATGAGAGGATGATGGAGATAGATGGTGGCACAACTGAAAGATAAAAATAAAAAAAGATAATAATTAAATAAAATGTGCAGGGGTCTAGGCTATATGGAGATTGACTTTGGGGAAATAGTAATTTACAAAGCAACATGGAGCTTGCTATTTTTTTCTATGCCTGTTATGTGCAGGGTTTGCTATATATTTTTCTATGCCTGTAATGTGCAAAGCTATGTGGAGTTTACTATATTTGTATATATGTGTTGGATGGCTATTTTTATATATGTAATGTGGAGGACTATATTGAACTTGCTATATCGTCATATACCAGCGGTGCAGGACTACATGATTAGTGTGGTGCCCATTGGATTTAAAAAAAAGTTTTGCCACTAAAAGTTTTTACCATAATGGAGCAAGAGAGAGAGAGTAATAGAAGAACCAAATGCTTAATGGGGTTAAACATGCCTGACATATGTTTACAAGAAAAAGAAAGACCAAATCACAGGGTTAATACTTTGCTTGTATTGACAAACTTAACAGTTACAAAGAGCATTGTCAATATATGACTTCTAACAAGACCAAGTCTCTGTTACAGAGTAGTTTGGGTGCCTGCTCAGGAGAGTTATGTATAGGGTAGAGACTGGATAACTATGTAAAGAGCTAATGTTTTCCAATGTCCTTTAAAAAAGTTGCAGAATTAATAAGGGATAAACGCAAGACACACATTACTATTTACATGGGGTACCCTGTAAGACAAAGGACAAGACTGACATTCTAACACATGAGGAATTGACGACCCTGCTCTAGAGAGCTTACAGTGTAAAGGAGATGGGGAAGTGACACAAGAGGACAAGAGTCTGATGGACAATGATCCAGTCAGCAGGCAGGACACACTGGAGGAGGTGAGGTGGCTGTGTGTCCAGTAGGGTCGTCCAATATTTAATACTGTTTTGGATTTCTCTCCACATAGCAAGTTGAGTTGTGAGGTTCTGTTCCTCCTCCAGGACAGTATTTGTTTTTTATTTGGGCAGTTGCATTACACTGACATAAACAAGAGTCTCTTGTCTCTCAGTGACTGCATGTCACAAACACGTTGTTTCCAATTTCTTCTTACGCAGCTAAGATCAAGCCAGTAATACTTGTCTGTTTGAATAGAGGAGAGATGTATCTGCTGAAAGAACTTATGGATATCTCCTCCTAATGTTCTCAAATATTATTATTTCAATGTTTCATTCAATTTCAAAGTATGCAGAGAATATTCTGGGAAACCTAAATGAATTTCCATTTGGCTTAGATTTCTTGTGAGTCTTGGTTTGCAGTTCTGTAGAGAAGCAAATCAAAGTTAAAGAACAATGTAGTTTTAGAACATTACATTTGTTATGTTATGGAAGAAAAGGGTATATCTATAATCACAGACAGTAAACAATGTACTTTTAAATATTATATACAGTAGTAGTATAGTGTAGTGAAAAACACCATCAGCCTTATTAAATTGCAATTCGATCAATTGAAAAGGGCTCTATATAAGCACAGAGCATATTTTTTTACAGAAGTTTTTAGTTAGTGAACTTCTATCCAAAAGCAAGGTCTTCACTAACTAAAAACTTCTGTAAAAAAAATATGCTCTGTGCTTATATAGAGCCCTTTTCAATTGGTCGAATTGCAATTTAATAAGGCTGCATGTTTGTTGTTTCTGTTTAACTGTTGTGAGTTAAGTGCTTACAGCAGGACTAATGGAAATCTAACTCTACAAAGTCCCTCCCTGCTTAGAAAGCAGCTACATAAAAAAAGACAATGAGCCTCATTCAATTGCAAGCCCCCCAGTCACGGGATGTAGGCCACAAGTCTACAGGCCTGCAGAGTCCACAAATTAAGGTGCTATTAAATTCGCCGAGCGGACAAGTCCCGGCCCGATAGCGGACATTGTAAGCCATGTTATCGAACGTAGCATTTGTAAGCTTGAACATGATCAATTACGCAAGCCCGTAACTCCGGAGTTAGAAACAGCCATTGGAAACAGAGATCGTCATCATAACGTCAATGAATCATAGAGGTTGGATTTCAATGCCCTACGGGCTTCAATTACGAGTTACGATCGGACCCACATTCCAGAAATAATGCAATATTGATAAAGCCGTAAATACAGTATGATATTCTATTACATGCGAGTTCCATTATATGTATTCACACATTGATTGCTGGGATCGATATGACACAGAAATTGAACAGGAAATAAAGTATTTTATTTGGCCGATTTGCGAGCTTGAGAATATTGTGCCAATAATTCTAAGATCTAACATCACTTTTAATCACCTTTTAATAAAAATACAGTAAGTGCTACGGACATATCATTAAGCCCTTTGCGTGTCCTCCTTGGTACCCGTGAATTGTGGTATGACTTTTGCCATTTGTGGGCTTGACAGCTTGCTTAGCGCGAGGGTGACTCAAAGCAATTGAATAGTAATATGCGATTTTAACGATCGTAACTCTTGCAGCCGTGAAAGATCAAAGGCTTGGAGGGCATTAACTTGCAATGTAAACCATCGCAGTGAATCGGAGGCCGTATACTGAGGCCCGTGAAAAGACGCCAATTGAATAGCAAAATAACTTGCTGGCTACATTTACGAAGCCCGGATCTCCCGAAAGCTCAATTGAATAAGGCTCAATGACTGGTGACTGCCCACAATAAATAATAGTTACATATGATACGTAATGATTTAAAGGCTGTGTCCAAGTCTATTTCTTCAAAAGAATATATAATGGCAATATACAGGGAGTGCAGAATTATTAGGCAAATCAGTATTTTGACCACATCATCCTCTTTATGCATGTTGTCTTACTCCAAGCTGTATAGGCTCGAAAGCCTACTACCAATTAAGCATATTAGGTGATGTGCATCTCTGTAATGAGAAGGGGTGTGGTCTAATGACATCAACACCCTATATCAGGTGTGCATAATTATTAGGCAACTTCCTTTCCTTTGGCAAAATGGGTCAAAAGAAGGACTTGACAGGCTCAGAAAAGTCAAAAATAGTGAGATATCTTGCAGAAGGATGCAGCACTTTTAAAATTGCAAAGCTTCTGAAGCGTGATCATCGAACAATCAAGCGTTTCATTCAAAATAGTCAACAGGGTCGCAAGAAGCGTGTGGAAAAACCAAGGCGCAAAATAACTGCCCATGAACTGAGAAAAGTCAAGCGTGCAGCTGCCACGATGCCACTTGCCACCAGTTTGGCCATATTTCAGAGCTGCAACATCACTGGAGTGCCCAAAAGCACAAGGTGTGCAATACTCAGAGACATGGCCAAGGTAAGAAAGGCTGAAAGACGACCACCACTGAACAAGACACACAAGCTGAAACGTCAAGACTGGGCCAAGAAATATCTCAAGACTGATTTTTCTAAGGTTTTATGGACTGATGAAATGAGAGTGAGTCTTGATGGGCCAGATGGATGGGCCCGTGGCTGGATTGGTAAAGGGCAGAGAGCTCCAGTCCGACTCAGATGCCAGCAAGGTGGAGGTGGAGTACTGGTTTGGGCTGGTATTATCAAAGATGAGCTTGTGGGGCCTTTTCGGGTTGAGGATGGAGTCAAGCTCAACTCCCAGTCCTACTGCCAGTTCCTGGAAGACACCTTCTTCAAGCAGTGGTACAGGAAGAAGTCTGCATCCTTCAAGAAAAACATGATTTTCATGCAGGACAATGCTCCATCACACACGTCCAAGTACTCCACGGCGTGGCTGGCAAGAAAGGGTATAAAAGAAGAAAATCTAATGACATGGCCTCCTTGTTCAACTGATCTGAACCCCATTGAGAACCTGTGGTCCATCATCAAATGTGAGATTTACAAGGAGGGAAAACAGTACACCTCTCTGAACAGTGTCTGGGAGGCTGTGGTTGCTGCTGCACGCAATGTTGATGGTGAACAGATCAAAACACTGACAGAATCCATGGATGGCAGGCTTTTGAGTGTCCTTGCAAAGAAAGGTGGCTATATTGGTCACCGATTTGTTTTTGTTTTGTTTTTGAATGTCAGAAATGTATATTTGTGAATGTTGAGATGTTATATTGGTTTCACTGGTAAAAATAAATAATTGAAATGGGTATATATTTGTTTTTTGTTAAGTTGCCTAATAATTATGCACAGTAATAGTCACCTGCACACACAGATATCCCCCTAAAATAGCTAAAACTAAAAACAAACTAAAAACTACTTCCAAAAATATTCAGCTTTGATATTAATGAGTTTTTTGGGTTCATTGAGAACATGGTTGTTGTTCAATAATAAAATTAATCCTCAAAAATACAACTTGCCTAATAATTCTGCACTCCCTGTAATGCCACAGAATACCTTTACGATATTGACTTGCAGAACTTCAGTCCCTACACCTTTTTAGTAATTGTGCTTAATGTTGTTATCCATTGTGACATTTAATACTTGACATAATATTTATCTCACTTAATTGTTCACAATCAATTAAACACATTGAAAAGATGCCTGTCATCCTAATTAAATGACAGGTATGGTCATGGCCATGTCAGTTAAAGGTCAGGTATGGTCATACACTGAAGAAAAGTCTGTACTCACACATAAATAAATTGAAGAAAAATTATATGCTCACCTCGTTGTCCTTGCAGATGGAATTATTCCTCATTTATATTTATCGATCGGGTTACATTGTAAAGATATTGTATTTTCCAGTGTTCAATAAAAATGCAGAGAATTGTAATTAGTACAATAAACACATGAGACTAATAACTAGTTACAAGGGGTACTCTGCAAGACTAAGGACAAGACAGACATTCTGACACATGGGGATTTGACGACCCTGCTCCCAAGAGCTTACAGTGTAAAGGAGATGGGGAAGTGACACAAGTGGATCAGGGAGAAGAACTTCTCAAATATTTTGCTCTTATCATTTTCTCTGCTTGATTCAATGTCAGAGAATACAGAAAATATTCCAGGAAACTGAATTCAGGTCCATTTGGATTGTATTTCTTGTAAGTCTTGGGTTGCAGTTCTGTAGAGAAGAAAAACAAAGTTAAAAAACAATGGAGTTTTATAACATAACATGAACACATTTGTTGAGTTACTGAAGAGAAGGAAGGGTGTGTTTGATCTGTCATTAAGACACCTGAATTAGTAATCGTATATTTTTCAGCTGATTCCCAAATATAGATAGTATCCAATCAAAGATGTTGCTGTCACTTCTGGAGTTCTGGGCTTTAATGAAATCTCATATTTATAATAGGATGTTGTTAAAATTTGCCCCTCTAATAATGATAATGAGCAACATTATTTAGAAAAGAAAACAAAAGTATCCTTTACGTTTTACATGTATACTGTAGTGTGGAAGCCACCATTTTCACTACTTCTAAAACATAGGAGGAACCTTAAATGAAAAGAAAAATTAGGTAATCCTTAGTGTAAGGGCTGAAAGCCAAAACCGTAAACCATGCAAAAAACCGTAAATCATGCAATCATAAGTAGCGCATTTCACAGTGTGATCATGATCAATTAGTCAAGGACGTAACTACCCATTTGGAAACAGCCAAAAAGTAAGTGAGGCCGTCATCATTACATCAATAAAACATGGAGGTTAAACGTCAATCAATTAGCGTTTAGAGGTCCCGTATGCGATCAGACCTCGCAATTCGGCAATGTTCAAAATATTAAAATTAATGGCGATACTGTTCTAGTCCATGTCCCGAGTCCCCAGATTGATATAACACGGAAATGACAGATAACAAAAAATAATTTCTGATAGCAGATTTGCGAGCTTGAGACTGTTGTGCAATTTATTCCAATGTCTTTCATTGTTTTCCCCGTCTCTTAAAGTGCAGTATTGATTTTTATTTGCATTTACAGTTCTATGAACAGGTGTTTAACCCCCTTGCAATTCCAATCTGGTACCCATAGGATTTTTTTCTACATTTGCCATTTACGGGTGTGAAAACATTTGCAGGCTTGAGGAATTGTAGCAATTGAATAGCGATTTGCGATTTTAGCTATTGTAACTTTTGCGGGTTTGGAAGATCAAAGGCTTAGATGGGTTGGAAGTTACGATTTTGACAACCGCATGGATTTTCAGCCTGTAACCCACAGATCGTTTGCTGCTCGCTTAAAGACGCAATTTGAATAGCCAATTAGTTTATGGGCTACATTACATTACGGGCTTCAGTAAACAACAATTGCTCAATTGAATAGGGGCCTAAGTCTATAAAGTCCCTTTTATGTTTCACTACTTCGAAAACATAGGAGGAACCTAAGAAAAATTAGGTAATCTTCATTGTAATTTCTTTCAGTAGGACTAAGGAAATCTGCCGACGCATGTGCGCACAAACAAATGCACGCCTCACAGATGTGCGACTAGAGAAATGTGCGTCTGACAAACGCGTGCCGACGGGGGGCTCCTATAAACATTATTTTGTCCAGGAGTGATACCAGCTGGACCAGTTCTCGATGCACATCAGGACTCACCAGGAGGAAATGACCTATAGATGTCACCTGTGCAGCAAGAGTTTGTGTCGCTCTATGAGATTGGTGTTCACCAGTATTCCCACAGCATGCTGCCCCAGCTCACCGCCAAGAAGGAGCTCGCCATCCACAAGTAAAATGCCATGACACAGTTTAGTAACCCCTTTATTGCCTAGGGGATGATAGAAAGGAGAGGTTACATAAGGAATAAGATGAGGGGCATCATCTAGGGTAAGAGGGGAAGTTACATTAAGGAAAAAAAGAAAAACTTACACTAAAAAAAAAGAGAGGGATGGCAAGACAGTAGGTGGGGTGACATCATTTTAGAAGATGGGAAGGAACAGAGGAAGGAAGTGTGACAAGAAGTAAAAAGATGGCAAGGCACTGAGGCAGGAAGAAGAGGAAAAATGAATATGCTTAATGGAATAAATGAAGGAAGAAGATGGAAGAAGATGGAACAGAGGAATGAAGAAGAGGGGAAGTGACAGATGAAGGAAGAAGTGTTGGTGTAAAAGAGGGTAATAATGGATCTGTCAGGGATGAAGAAGAGGGGTTGGGGATAGGAAAAGAGGAAAGGAGTCGAACGGAGATGGATGCAACAGAAAGGAAGATAGGGGAAGGGATAGAGGAAGCAAAAAGAGAGTAACAGAAAGTAGGCATAGGTTATAGATAAAGAAGAATGGAGGAAGCAACATGACAAGGAACAAGAGGGGAAATGGGCAGAAGGAAAGGAAAAGGGTATGTGACCAAAGATAGAAATGGATAGAATGTTACAAGGAAGTGAAAGTAAGGGGTGTAACCAACTAAAGAAAATGTGGGGTTTACACTAATGAAGGAAAAACGAGGCGATGTGCCGTCTACCCTGCTCCTTATAATCCCACTCTTAATCACATACCCGGCACCAGACTTCACACTTAACAACACCACTATAACGCCATTGCCAAAATAGTGTTTATTGGGGCACCCTGTCAGCGTGCATTTTAAAGGCACTCATTTCTCTAGTCACGCATCTGTGAGGCGCGCATTTGTTTGTGCACGCATGCGTCGGCGCTCATGCGTCGGCACGCGTTTGGCCGACGCTTTAAAGTCGTGCTACCCTTTTACATACATATGCAGAGATACATAACCTGTGGGTAACTGTCCCTGGTTGGTGCTTTGCTTCCTGGCAACACAACTCTTATATTCACTCAGACAACACTCCTCACATAATTACGCACACAAGATTATATATGTACTGAAAAGTATCAATACTCACATATTAAAAATGTGAAAACACATCCCCTTTAATGAGGATGGTTCTGAAAAATACATATTGCAGATCTGCTTTAAAACAACTTGCATCCCTACCATGCCAGTTACAACAGGGGAGGGTCTGGCCGCCTTAATATACATACATTGTCTATATATACATATAAATAAACTAAAGCAAATTATATACTCACCTCATAAGTCCTATCTCCCCCCTCACTGGTGGAATTATTCAATTTGTACCGTATTTATTTACAGTGCTACCATGTTCTGCATAAAAATACAAGAGGTACAGTAAATACATGGGACTCATGACTATATCGATTTAAACATCACATATATAGTTGTGGATCTTACCAATGTTGGTAATGTTTGCGATGTTGGTCACGCATTTGCGGCCCTCGCAAAGTGAGGGACGCAGTTGGGCTGCAATGACCACCAGGTGCTCATCAGGAGCCACGCAGGACTTAGGCTGCAATGAGCGCCGCAGGCACTCATCGTGAGGTCAGCAGGAGTTAGGCTGCAATGAGTGCAGAAGGCCCGCACAACTTTCAAACAGCCTAGACATGAACACAGAAGGCGCTAATGTCATTGGCCGCAATAGTCGCCAAAAAGTATCACTTTGCCGCTGATCGCGAGGCACGCAGTTTACTAATTTAACAGGCAAAATTTTTCAAGTGCGTAACTCGAAAGGCCCCCATATTTGTCTTTCTTCGTTGATCGAAAATTGGCTAAGCGAGGAAAAAATATGGCGGCCCAAAAAACATAATAATTCGGAAACAAGATGAAAACGAGGCTGACCAATGCCAGGCACGCTGGACTTATAAATTACACGATGGTGAAAACCATAACACATGAACAATGCCAGGCACACAGGACTTTGAAAATAAAACCAACAGCAGTCAGAACGCAACGCAAAGATTCAGCAGACACACAGAGGAGAAACACACAGGGAAGGGACAGGGAGGAGATGCTGGAGACACATGGCATTCCCAAGCACAAAACTTGCAGGATAGCGAGCCACGCAATGAGCGCCGAAGGTGATCATTGCAAAGCACGAAAGTTGTGGGTTGACAAGCCCTGCAACGAGCGGCAAAGCAGCTCATCGCGAGGCCCGTACAGTAGACGGAGGGAGAGGCTCACAATAAGAGCCGAAGGTGCCCAGCACGAGGCTGGCGCCCAGCGCGAGGCTCGCAAACAGCGCCTAAGGTACAGCATTCCCAGCCTTAAAATTTTATTCCCATCATTTTTGATGGGCAATTTCCTAGTACAATAATAATACGTTTCGAAAAAGTAACATAACATATACACATTTGTTGCTTCTTCTAAAATTATGTTAGTAATATTACATCAATTGGTATAATCTACTTTTCGGTCTGTACAATTAACCTAATCCCCACCGTTATTAACCCTTACCTTTATCTATGCAATCTCTCTGTGTCCATGTCCAAGGTAGAGTTTCCTCCTTTAAGGCGTCCTATAGTCATGTTTATAGGACACCAGCACATGGTTATTCAGGTGCTCATCTCTTGATCTTTATGCTGTGAATCGCTTTACCTCCCAAGACAGCTCCTTATATAGTGCCTGGACTCTGTGACATCATCTATTATGACACATCTCTGATGTAAGAAGTTGTTTGTTACCCGGTGGGCCCCGGTCAGCCTTGTGATATCTGCCATTAGACAATTCATCATTTAGTACTGTGAAAATATCCCAATGCTCTCCAACATATCATGTATCAAGTGGTTTCCATACACACATTGACACTTACACACAAAGGCGGACAAGAACATTAAAAACTTAGAAACCAGAATAAATTACCATTATCTATTTATAGGAGCTGGATGATGGGGGGGGGGGGGGGTGCTTGTAGTTATCAGTGGAGGGAAGGCTGAGGGAGGAGGAAACAGAGCCATTGTTTGATCACTGGATAAGATTAAAATTGACACCGCACTCCTGCCCTCTCACTGGCCCAGAAGCAGTCTCCTTGCACCAAACGATGGAGCCACAGCCCTTCATGCTCAGAAGAGCTTACAATCTAGAAGGTAATGGTGGGGTGTAAGACAGGAGAGTGACATGCAAGATGGCAGTAATCCAGGCAGTAGAGTGGTGCAAGTAGAGGTGACTGTGTTATAATGAAAGTTGTGGGTGAATCATTTTGTAGCGTATGCAGTTTGTGCATGTTAATGCTGAAGGTGATAAGCTTCTTTAAACAGATGCTTTATTAGTGAGTTTTTGAAGATTTTCAGGAAGGAAGCTATTCTGACAGAGCAAGGTAAGGAGTATGGGCAGCTCAAGAAAAATCCTAAAGGCAGGAGTGAGAAAAGGAGACATGAAAGGAGGAAAAAGTAAGTCTTTAGCAGAGTGAAGATGGAAGTTTGGGTAATTTTGTGTGACAAATGTGCTGTTTTTAAGGGCTTTGTATGTTAGGCTTAGGATTTTATTCTAGAGGCTATGGGAAGTCAGTGGAGTGACTGATAGAGAGGTGCTACACATTCCGAGTGTGGGAGATGAGGCTAGCGGAGGCGTTCATTATGCATTGGAATCTGGACAGACGGGTGATGGGGACAATAAGGAATGAGTTGCAGTAATCAATGTTATATATGATGAGGAAATGGATTGGAATTTTAGTTTTGTCTTGTGTAAGATAGTGACGTATTTTGGAGATGTCTTTAGATAAAAATGACATGATTTGCTTAGTTACTGTACGTGAGGAATGAAAGAGAACTCAGGATCCAAAAGAAACCCAATACAGTGGGCCTGAGAAGTGGAAGTGATGATGACATTGTCAACAGTGAGGGTTATATGAGGAGTGGGAGCTGTAGTAGATGGTGGGAAGATTTAAATATTGAGTTTGAGTTCATGGGGGGACATCTAGGAGTATGTGCTTGAGAGGTAGTTTGCAACATGTAGGTGCTAATAGTTTGATTTCAGTGTTATCTGCATATAAATAGTATTGGAATCAAAAAGATTGTATTAGGGTGCTATGAGATGATGCCTAGATGAAGATGAAGGGCCTCGGACTGAACCTTAGGATATGCCAATAGTCAAAGTGAATGGGGGAAAAAAGGTGCCAGAGAAGGAGACACCAAGAGCCTCATTTATTTGCAAGCCCACAACTTGCAGGCTACAGGCCGTATGTCTACAGGCTTGAGATTTGCTGCAATTACAGATCGATTCAGTTCAACAAGGCCGCAACTTACGGGCCCGAAAACCGAAACCATAAACCATGCAGTTGTAACTCCCGATTTGGAAACAGACAAAAATGAGACAGTCATAATTACGTAAAACATGGAGGTTACAGCTCAATCAGTGTTTAGGGGTCTGATATGCGATAAGACTCACAATCCTGCAATGTACAAAATACTAAAGGAAATGTTTTAGTCCATGTAGGTGGCCTGATATGTATGTATTGATTCCTGAGATTGAAATAACACCGAAATGACACATAAAAAAATAAATGTTTGGTTGCAGATTTATGAGTTTGAGGCTATTATGCAATTAATTATAATGTCTTTCATTGCTTTCCCCATCTTTAAAATGCAGTATTGATTTTTTTATTTGTATTTACAGTACTTCGATCAGGTGTTTAACCCCCTTGCGAGTCCTATCTGGTACCCGTAGTATTTTCTTCTACATTTGACATTTATGGGTGTAAAATTATTTGTGAGCTTGATAAATAGTAATTGAATAGCGATTTGCAACTGTAACTCTTGCGGATTGAAAGATCAAAGGCTTAGATGGGTTTTACATTACAGCTGTAACAACCGCAGGGATTTTCAGCCTGTAACCCATAGATCGTTTGCAACTTGCAAAAAGACGCCAATTGAATAGCAAATAAGTTTACAGGCTCCATTGCAGGCTCCCATAAACAACAATAGTTCAATTGAATCAAGGCCTAAATGTAAAATTTTCTAGATATGATGTAAACCATAAGAGAACTGTGTCATGGGTACCAAAGGAAGGAAGAATTTGGAAACGTTGAGGATAGTCAACTATATCAAAGGCAACAGAGAGATCTAGGAGAATTAGTAGAGAGAAGTGACCCTGTGGCTTGACTAGTAATTAGTGATTTTTGTGAGAACTGTCTCTGTGGATTGCTGGGTTTGGAAGCCAGACTAAGGGGGGTCGAGAAGAGAGTTGGAAGAAAGGAATTGGGTTTGGTGATTGTAGAAGAGCCAGTCAAGTAGTTTTGAAGTGAAGGAGAGATAGGGCGATAGCTGGATGCATAAGTTAAGTAAGATGGGTATAATTAAGGTATGTTTTAAGATGATAGGAAATTGATTGTGTTTAGGGAGATAACACAAAAAACTTTAATTTTAAGGGGTAAAAAAATGGAAGAAAACGCTGTATAATACAATTAACAACTATATTATAACCTACCAAGCAGACCCATTAACAATAAGAGTAGGTATGGACATATATGTATAAAAGTATAAAGGTATGTCTGATAACACAGGGATGGACATAGGATATTTATAAATACACATATCCTATGTTATGTCACTTAGGTATTATGCACAAAGGAGTTTATTTATGATCACTATTAGTGTCTTGTTTAGGAAGATGCTCAATAGATGTGTGAGAGTTGAGAATAATTGTGGGCAAGTTGAAAGGTGTGAGATTGACAGAAGACCAGAGACTTCGTCCTCAGTTACAGGTTTAAAGGAGCCCCTTCTAGACGTGGGATTGGGTATGGGCAAAGCATGGGTGTTACAGTTTTCTTGAGAAGAGTGTAAGAGCCATGTTGAGAGCCTCTCCCACCTCTACTTTACAGGCCTTGTGATGAGCGCCTTTGGTGCTCACCGCGTGACCCGCAATAAGTGGCATCACTGCTCATTGCAGGCCACGGCATGTGCTGTGTGCATGTGCTAAACCCTTAAATTTGCGAGTGTTACAGAAAAACTCTCACCCCTGTGTCTCTTTCCCCCCTCCCTCCCCTGTGTCACCTTCCCCTCTCTCCCTTCCCTGTGTCTCTTTGCCCCCTCTCCCTCCCCTGTGTCTCTTTCCCCCCACTCCCTCCCCAGTGTCTCTTCCCCCCCACTCCCTCCCCAGTGTCTCTTCCCCCCTCTCCCTCCTGTGTCTCTTTCCCTACCTCTCCCTGCCCTGTATTTTTCCCCTTATCTCCCTCTCCTGTGTCTCTTTCCCCCCTCTCCCTATATACTTATTTTAGACTGAACATACTCCCAAGGAAGGAGAAGCGACCCTCCATTTGAGGAACTTATCAATTCCGAACAACCTGGGGAAAAATAATTCTTCACCACAACGTGGACCAAAAGACCATTCATACTAAAAAACAGTAGAGACACCCGATCAGAAGTAAATGAGGAAGAAAATTCCACTCCTCAATTAAAATGGAATGTGCAAAAAACCTCACAGACACCTTAACAGAAAAAGAAAATATCTAAAAGAAGAATCAAACTTTAGATGTTTTAATACTTTTAACTTCACATGGTCTTCAAGTTGTAAATGTTGCTTTTATTGAGGAATTTCTAGTTTATTATGTTTACAGTTTATTATTATTGAACATGAAGGGTAAAGAATTTAGAGAAAAGTTATGCTAACTATGTTCTTTTATTTAAAACTAAAAAAAAGATTATTATGCCATCACTCTTAAAAATCTTATGTTTTTGCCCCCAAAACATCTTCTGTTTGCTAATTTCTAATTGAGTGAACTGCCTCTGTATCCAATTATGGAATACAATTCTGCTTACCTTAAAGGAAAGAGGACAACGATTGCTCTCCTCTGAATGGTTGTTGTTATTTCAATATCTCAAAAATACGCTAAAATAATTTAGAGAGTTTATTAATTCTCACATATTTAATAAAAAATGTTAAGCTATACATCTGGTTATTAACAAGTAGATAAGAAAAAAAGAGGAATAAAATGGGTATATGAGTAATATGTTATTTACTTATATATAATGCTAGAGTTAATTTGATATGATAGATAAAAAGCAGAAGCAAAAGAAAAATATGGCTCTGAGAAATATTATTAATTTACTATACAAAATAGAGTTAAGAAAAGGTGAAAAATTAAACAAGGAGAAAAGAAATACAGTCAAAATGTATATTAATGCGAAAGCCCTATCACATATTATTGTTGTTGTAATTTCAAGATGTCGTCACACAATGTTAAAAATTGCGGGCCCGTAGGACTTAGACTGCAATGAGCGCCAAAGGCGCTCATTGGGCCGCCTAAAAGGTGCTCATGTCGATGGCCGTGATCACTGCCGAAACCCATAGCACTTTGCCGCTGAACGTGATGCGCGCACTTTACGATTTTAATGGGTGAAATGTTTTCCACTGCGTAACTCAAAATTCCACCAAAATAAGCAAAATAATAATAATAAAAAAAACAAATAAAAAAATCTAAACTTGAGCAGAGACACAGAGGAATAAGACACAGGGGAGGGAGAGGGGGGAGAGGGTGGAAAGACACACACGGCTGAGAGACGGACGAAAAGAGACACACGGGGGGGGGGGGGAATAAGGAAAAACAAAAGGCCAGGGAGATGAGGGGGAGGGAGAGAGGGGGAAACAGACACAGGGGTCAGAGATTGGGGAGAGGCTTGCGATGAGCGTTGAAGGGGATCACTGATTGCGAGCCACACGATGAGCACCAAAGGCACTCAGCTCAGGGCTCGCGATGAGCACCAAAGGTGCTCAGATCGTGTTGCAAACAGCATTGCCAGGCTTAAAATGTTATTGACGTAATTTTTGACGGGCAAGTCGCTTGCTATATATTTAGTTGTTGTAATTGCAAGTTTGTTGGTAATTCTCGCAAAGTTAAGGGCTTGCGCGGCCTGCAATGAGCCAAAGGCGCTCATTGCGAAGCCCATAAAGTTGAGGGGGAAGAGGCTCGTAATTAGCTGCAAAGGCGCTCATCACGAGACCCCCAAGTTAGAGGGGGGGCGGCTCCGAATGGCTTCGGTTAAACCCACAACGCCTCCATTTGGAGTCTTTTGGCGGCCTCCCAACGGCTTCCGAGTTACGGGCTTGAAAAAAATGGCGGCGGTTAGACAGATATTTTTTTTTTCATGCCCTCAAGCTTCCTCCATAAGACCGCTTCTCATAACAGCAGTCCTCCCCAAGTCCCTTTGCCATAGCTGTTCCTCCACAGGACCCCTTTCCATAGCTGCTCCTCTTCCCATAGCAGTTCCCTTTCCCTTACCTCTTACCTGAGCAAAGCTCCTCTGCCTGCAGCACATCTCCTTGACGCACACCCTCCACTTTTCCACTACACTAAAGGTTGGCCAGTACATTACACAATATTTTCTAAAACCCACCATGACATTGCTTTCAGATAAGTTGAATTGGGATATGAGTTCAAGATAATAACCCCACTCTGTCTCAGTTCAGATAAGGTAATAAGCAGTTAGTTAAAAGTAAAGGTTATCTGTTGAATAGTACATGTCTGAAACTCTCAAATCAATACATGTCATGAAAGCAAAGATAAGCTCACTCATTTTAGAAAAAGGTATTTAAAAAAAATATTTTAAATTACTATTTGGAAGATACAAGTCAGTGGGGATTGAAATTCACAACTGTTATTTCATAAACTAGTGACTTGCCCATCAAAAAAAGATGGCATAAAAATTTGAAGGCTCGTAATGCTGTTGTTTGCCACACAATGCGAGCATCGCTATGCACAGCTTCTCTCTCTCTCTCCTTCCCTTCTTCTGTGTCCTCTCCCTCCATCTTCTCTCCTTCTCTCTTCTCTCTGCGAGCCTTGCAATGAGCACCTTCAACACCCATTGCAGGCCTCGCAATAAGCACCCTTGGCACCCATTGCAGGCCTCCCGTCACAAATGACAGAATTATATTTCATTTTTCTCCCCCCGTGTCTCTTGCCCCCTCCCGCCCCTGTGTCTCTTTTCCCCCTCTCCCTCTCCTGTGTCTCTTTGCCCCGCTCTTCCTGCCCTGTGTCTCTTTGCCCCGCTCTCCCTCCCCTGTGTCTCTTTCTCCCCTCTCCCTCCAATGTCTCTTTCCCCTCCCCCATCTCTCACCCATGTGTCTCTTTCGTCCCCCACTCCCTCCCCTGTGTCTCTTTCCTCCTCGCTTCCTCACCTGTGTCTCTTTGCCCCCCCTCTCCCTCCCCTGTGTCTCTTTCCCCCCACTCCCTCCCCAGTGTCTCTTCCCCCCTCCCATGTCTTTTTACCCCCCTCTCCCTGTCCTGTTTTTCCCCCTATCTCCCTACCCTGTGTCTCTTCCCCCTCCCTCTCCCTCCCCTTTGTCTCTTCCCCCTCTCTCCCTCCCCTGTATCTCTTTCACCCCCTCACCCTCCCCTGTGTCTCTTCTGCCTCTCTCCCTCCCCTGACTCTCTTCCCCTGCCTCTCCCTCCACTGTCTTTCTTTCCCCCCTCTCCCTCCCCTGTCTCTCCCCCCCCCCCCCCCCCGTCTCTCATTTGCCTCTCCCTCCCCTGTCTCTCCCCCCCCCCCCCCCCCGTCTCTCATTTGCCATTTACGGGTGGTTTGAAAACATTTGCAGGCTTGGCGGTGTTTAAACCCATAGCTTTTATGCAAGCCCGCAAGGCTTAAATTGTTAATCGCTATTGCTCAAAGCCTTGCAGGTTTGAAAAAAAAGTTACAAGTTTAATCGTTGCCATTTTTTTTTTCAGGCCCGTAACTCGGAAGCCGTTCAGAGCCTCTTCCTTTGGCGCTCATTGTGAGCCAATCCCCCCCCCCTCTACTTTACGGGCCTCATTGCAGGCCGCGGCATGCGCAAGCCCATAACTTTGCAAACGTTACAGACAAACTCGCAATTACGATAACTATATACATTATACCCATTTTTCCCTTTACATACATTGCTATGGGTGAAAAGGCCAATATATCTAATATAGAGCTAATATTGGAAATGTAATAGATCCTTCCACAGCCTGCACAACAGTTTCTAATTATTACCACTGGCTGATGCAGTTTATTCTCTATTCTGCTGATGTAGGGGGAGAAGGAGCCTGAAACCACAAACTTCAAGGGCTCATAATTCAATTATTTTAGCCTCAATATTAAAAGGAATTCACTTTCCACATACTTGTCAATCCCTATATGATGGTTTAGAGCCACTATATGAACTTGTGGTGCAGTGCAACCTCTGTACAATGGAGTAGTCTAAAATCCCATTTCAGGGGTCCTCAAGCATTTACTTAAAGGGATATGTAAGTGAGCTGGATTATGAATGCATCTGATAGAGGATAATAAGTAGTGTATGAAAACATTTTTTGCATCAAAACATCCCAAAATAAACATTAATTAGCTTACCTTGAAGTTAGCAAAATTCCCTATGTTTTTGGCATTTGCATTTGATCGTGTACACCCCTTGAAAACTCCACCTAAATTAGCATAACAATCAAATTCCGAATCAGGATAACACATTGTATCATTCTTCACCTCAATGGCTTCTGGCATGTGCTCAGTACAAGAACTGCAACAGTTACTTCCTGTGCTCTGTACCAGAAAGGTCAAAATATGTATCTTGCTGTATTTCCTGTGGGTACACTGCTGTATTTCCTGTGTGTACCCAGCTTATGTAAGCGTCCTGTGGGTGTGAACAGCTGGATTTGACTTTTGTGCAAATTACTTTGTAAGTAAACTGAACTTTTCTATATAACACATGTTTTCATACACTACTAATTATCCTCTATCAGATGCATTCATAATCCAGCTCACTTACATATCCCTTTAATAAAAGGGTACATATGACCAAGATTGCAAGCTATTAAGATAGTCTTCATTAAATAAAAGCAGATAGCTGGTTTATTTGATCACACCATGGGAGGGCACGTTTTTATATAGTGACTTATCAGATTGTCTTGCCTCTATTGAGTTACTAAGCAGCAGCTTGAGAGCTACCAGTAGGTCCAGAGCTACCTGCTGAAGTCCCCATTGTTTTTTTATGCAACACATTCACATTTTCAAAGATTGTTTAAGCTTTATTTTTTGTAAGAAGATAATAAAGCAAATACTATTTACAAAAAGGGAAGACTTTACAAATTAACTTGGACTCTAACAGCCTGGCAAGCATTTAGCTTCAAGCTCTGCCCACTAATTTCCTGTTTCCGTTATAAGTTTTATCAGCTTTTTTTCTGTCCCATTACCATTTCCTGACAGGTTGGAACATCTACATAAACTGGTATTGAGTGGGCAGAGCTTGACGCCAATAGCCTGCCAGTCAGTGAGCTTCTTCTAGTTAAGTTTTACACTTTTATGGTGGAAATGGTTAAAGTAATACATTTATTTGTTGGCTGATACAAATAAAATCCGTAATACATTCATTTGTTGGCTAATACAAATAAAATCCAACTGAATCATTCTGTTAATTTGATGTTTGGATAAATAGCTGACACTGGAAAAATTGCCGGGGGGAGGGGTGTGGTTTCTGCGCTAATTATTGGAAGGGTTTTACAAGCATTCTTCGCCAGTACTTAGTAAATAGGAGTGTGCAGTTTCTATTCTTCTTCTCCTGGATGTCAGCCAGATCACTGTCTTTTGTGCTGTTCATTGTAGCTTTGAAGTGTGTAACTCATCTGAGACCAGAATGTACAGAAGAGTATTAATAAAAACAACACATTCAGTAAAACTTGGCCAAATACAGATATTCTACCAGAAAAAAAACCCAGAAAACTAAGCTGAACTTTGTTGATTATATTAAGAAACTGAATTTAACCCCTAATAAGAATCGTCCATTGGAAGCTACATACACCATAGGCGACAATTTAAATTGTATTGCAGAACACATTTCCAAGACTGAGTCCATTCTAAATGCAAGATTGTTTATGTTAATAAGAAGATACCGATGATTGTTAACCTGCCAGAAACCGATTTGGATGTTTAATATGGATTATTTAACCCTTCAAGCATATATACAAAGTGACAGATTAGTTGTAGTGGTCTACTAAACTGGTCTCCAGGAAGTCCCGGACAGGTCAGGGGTCAGGGATTACCCTGTGTAAATACAGGTGTTATTAGAGGCTGCAATACCTGTTGTATAGGAACAATTGCATCATTTGTACTCAAACATGGTTATCTCTAAATGCTGACCTGTCAGAAGTTCTCTAAGGACAGGTTTGGGAACCACTACCGAAGCATTTCTCAGCTCATTAAACAGCCCAAGATCAGGTGATTAATTCCAAATAGTTGATTAACATGAAAAATGCTTATTCTGGCCCTTTAAAGGGCTACTGTAGTGGACTTAAAGCAAGGATTAATTTGTGTATTTAGTTACTGATTAGCAATAACATCAGTTTTTGAATACAAAAAAAAATAAAAGCAACTTTTAAAACGTATATTTGGATTTAGCACTACTACTTCTAGCAGAGCTGCTTCTCTCCACTCTGTTAGATATCCAGAATGGGCCTCATTCAATTGACCGAATTTGAGTTACGAGGGCACGTAAGTGAGATTGCAGTCAAATTTGCTATTCAATTGGCGTCTTATTGTGTGCACGGATTGGGTTACGAGTTACGAGCCTGAAAAAAAGTCGGGCGCACAACTTGTAACTTAAACCATGCAGAAGCCTTTGAGATCTCATTTTCGCAGGGCTGAAATCGCAAATCGCTATTCAATTGCTCCGATACCCCGAGCTCGCAAAAGTATCCACACTGGTAAATTGCGAATGGAGGAGAAAATCCTATGTGTGCTTGAGAGGACCTGCAAAGGGGTTAAACACCAATTTGTAGCACTGTAAAGGTGAATATAACTGTAATACTGCACTGTAAATAACGGGGAGAACGATGACAAACATTAGGATTAATTGCACAACAGTCTCAAGCCCGCACAACTGCAGGAAATAAGTTTTATTTTTATGTTTCATTTAAGGGTTAAATGATCTCGGGTATCAATGAGTTATTACATATCAGGCCACCCACATGGACTAGAACAGTATTGGGGTTCATTTTAATAATTCTTAATTTTCGAAGTCTTGCGAGTCTGATCGCCTATTGGACCCCCGAACCTGATTGATTGACTCGTAACCACCATGTTTTACTGCCGTAATTATGACATTCTCGTTTTCTAGTGGCCGGTGCGAAATGGGCAGTTACAGGCTTGCTGAATTGATATACATCCTGCCCACAACTGCTCCGAACCAGTGCATGGTTTACGAAGCTGGCTTCAAGATCGCAACCTGGAGCAATTGAAGAGCATAGCAAACAGAGACCAAAGAGAGTCTTCAACTAGATCGCAGACATGCGGCCATCTACGAGCGAGTTGCAGGCTTGCAATTGAACGAGGCCCATTGTGTCCATACATTTGTTATGTTCTATTTGTACCCACTTTATTCTACTTAGTGCAATGGAAAATGGTGGCAGTTTATGAATAAAGAGTATTAATAATAATAAAAAAAGCTCTCTCCAGAAGGCTGTCCCAATTTGTTTTCTGTCCTATTAGATCTATTAGACCACTCCCACCCTGGTCAGTGTCTGGTGAAGTATACAGCAAAAAGCTCTTGGGTGTGTTTCTGCCTAGGCCCACAGTACCTAGGCCTAGGGAGCATCAGGCTGCATGAAGTGGCTAATGCACCACCTACACACATAAATACTTATAATTTTCTATTTAGGTATGTGGTAAATGTATGATTGGTTTCCCTGGTGGTCCAGTGGTTAGGATTTGGTGCTTTCACTGCTGTGACCTGGGTTTGATTGTCACACCACCATGAAGCCATGCAGTGTTGGGCCTGGCTAGTACTTGAAAGGTAGACCACCTAGGAATACCAGGAGCTTTATGCTGTGGCCCACTGGAGAAGGAACTGACAACCCACTCTAGTATCTCTGCTATGAATACCAAGTGGATCAGCATGACCATGGACATAAGATGTGCCTGGTATGTTACAATCCATGAGGTCACTGAGAGTTGGAAACAACTGAATGATGACAAAGCAAGCAAACTTATGACTGGTATATAGCAAGAGTAAAGCAGGAGTAGCAACTAAGTCGGGGGGGGGGGGGGGGGGGCACAAATCTAAATGGGCTTAGGGAAGACTAAAACCTAAATACAACCCTGACTTAATAAACTTCATGTGTAAGTTTTAAGCTACATTGAATATTTACTTAAAATTCTCATTATAGTGATAATCAGTAACTAAATAAGCACACAGGACCCTACTACAGTATATGGGCACTACAGTGGTCCTTAAAACCCCAACATGTTTTGGGAAACTGAATTTCATAACCCCTAATAAAAATCGCCCATTGGACGCTAGATACACCATAGTGATTTTTGTAAGCTGGGTTAGTAAAAAAGTTGCCAGCCGTCATCTAAAATGTATAAGAGGAACAACGTGTTTGGTAAACAAGTGCTTTCAATAGGACTGCTCAATTACACTACACAGCACTTAAGTTCTATATTTATAATGGCATTTTTTGGACACCAGATTGTTGTCTTTCAAAATTATTCATCTAATCAAACAAACTTGGATCTATTCTATTTGGAGGCCACATCCCATCAGAACACTGGGGTGTGCGGCTGTGCCACAGCACCACCTGGTGGTGCAAAAAAAATCACTGCATGCAAAGAACTATTCCATCCTTTGGCGTGGCGCAACTGGAACGGCGCTGACTTGACAGCGAGGCCATTGATATGTTCGGCGCTGGCACCCAGCCCCCCAGGGCCTTGGGCGCACCTTATGAGCCAGATCGGAGGATGGAATAGTTCTTTGCCTGCAGTACATTTTTTACACTACCAGGTGGTGCTGTGGCGCAGCCGCACACCTCAGTGTTCTGACAAGATGCAGCTTTTTTTTAAATAGACTAGGATCACAAACGTATTCTTTTATCTTGTAACAAAAATATGTGCTTGCAGGCTCTAGCAATAAATGCTTCACCCTCGTCCAGTCTCTAAGAAGGAGTGTGGCTGACAAAGACAAGAAAAAGCTGTACGCTCTTACTGGGCATTCAGACTGAGCAGAGAAACCTTACAACTGGATTTAATGCAAAGCTTGCACTTAAAGGGACATGGAAGGTTTCTGCATTTCACTAGGAATATAACATTTCTATGTATCTCTTTACTTTTGCGTAATTTATTTTATTAAAAATACCTTAAAAGCCCATTTTTCTCTGCTTAACATGTTTGGGTCTGCCCTCTTTAGCTCAAACAGCACATGAGTACAGAGACTGCAAAATGCAGTGTTTCAAATTAGCCTATCAGGGACCTCTCTCAAGCAGCATGTATCATCCTTATCACCCCCTTGCTAATCTTACTTTATTGCTGTTGATAAAACCATTAGCTAAGAGGGTGGATTTTTCAGTAAATGTATACATAGAATAAATCTAACTTTTATATCAATATTAAGGCACTGCCACTTCCCATTTTAATTACAATTAATTACACTTCTGCTTATTTTCATGTGTATCACATATATAGTTGTCAGCAATGCGGGTCATTGCTAATGCTTGCGGGCTCAAGAAGCGAGCGGCCGCATTTGCGGAGGGGGAGGCTCTACAGCGCCTCACAAATGGTTACAAAAAAAACCCCATAAACACGCAATGACTACTACGGACTTACACAAAAATAGACCTACCGCGGGACTTAGAACAAAATAAAATTGCGGACTCGCAAAAATACGACCTTAATGGACAACCCGCGCACAGCGCCAAACATTAAAAAGCACAAAAATACACATAAAAATAAAATAAAAACCTTACCCACACCAACGGGGGACACCTTACAATGACAGCAAAAGCGCCTCTGATATAAAAAAATACTAAGAGGCTCGCAATGAGCGCCGAGATCTCAGACCACCACAAAAAATAATGTCTGTGCCAAACACCATTCCTTGACTTACAATTCTATTGCCGTCATTTTTTGACGGGCAATTCGCTAGTATATATATATAGTACATTTGTGTTCACATTTAAACTTCTAAAACAAGTGCTGTGTGGGCAAAGAGAGACAGGGAAGGGAAAGGGGGGGAAGAGACAGAGGGGAGGGAGAGGGGGAAAGAGACCCCAGATGGAGAGGGGGGGGGAAAGACACAGGGGATGGAGGGGGGTAAGAGAGGCAGGGGAGGGAGAAGGGGGCAAAGAGAGACAGGGAAGGGAGGGGGGAAGAGACACATGGGAGGGAGAGGGGGAAAGAGACACAGGGGAGGGAGAGGGGGAAAGAAACCAGGGGTGGAGAGGGGGGAAAAGACACAGGGGATGGAGAGGGGGAAGGGGGCAAAGAGAGTCAGGGAAGGGAGGGGGAAGAGACACAGGGGAGGGAGAGGGGCAGAAAGAGACACAGGGGAGGAAGAGGGGGATAGAGACACAGGGGAGGGAGAGGGGGAATGAGACACAGGGAAGGGAGAGGGGGAATGAGACACAGGGAAGGGAGAGCGGGGCAAAGAGACACAGGGGAGGGAGAGGGGGAAAGAGACACAGGGAGGGAGAGCGGGGCAAAGAGACAAAGGGGAGGGAGAGGAGGGAAAGAGACACATGGGAGGGAGAGGGGGGGGGGAGAGACAAAGGGGAGAGAGGGGGGCACAGAGACACAGGGGAGTAAGAAGGGGGAAAGAGACACAGGGGAGCAATGGGGGAAAGAGACACAGGGGAGGGAGTGGCGGAAGAGACACGGTGGAGGGGGTGGGGAATTGAATATTATCCTGTCATTTGTGATAGGAGGCCAGCAATGGGTGCCAAGGGAGCTCATTGCAGGGCTCGCAGAGAGGAGAGGGGCTCGCATTGTGTGGTAAACAACAGCAATGTGAGGCTTGAACATTTTATGCTGTCATTTTTGCCTGCCAATTGCTAGTATATATATATATATATATATATATATATATATATATATATATAGTGTTGCATTATCCCTTCCAAACCCCTATACCCGGGTTATCCAGTTTATTTTACAACTCCTTTTCCGCTTGTAATCTCATTGGGATATTCATTTGTACATAAAACAAATAAAACAAATAACCCTTGCTTCTTTGTTGTAAATTCCTGCCAAATTTTACCCAAATTGTTACGAGCCTTAAACCCAGCCCCAGCCAGCTGCTGGCAGTCAGATCAGGCTTTACTGTCACGCACGCTGCAAGACTCAGACCAGCCTGTCTTTTCACAGCAAGTTATTACTGCAAGGCTGTGCAAATAAGAGGCGTATACTGGGGGAGGGAGGGAGGGGGGCATGGCAGCTGCAGGCAAATCCCAATTACCTGTTCTGTTTAAAGACAACAGCTGCACGACAGCACCCGGCCGACTTTAATATGAATTGTCTGCACCCACTTGTGTTATTTTTAATTACTATCAAACAATAACTAGTTATTGTATAGGACTGATTGCTCTACTCTGTATTACTAAAGGGATATTATTGTCCCAAATGTGCACACAGAAATGTCATATTTATTGTATGCTCTTTTGAAGAATTAGACCCGATAATGTCCAAATAGATAAATACAACTTTTACCTTTTTTATTCTTGCATTCAAGTTTGTTTTAATGGTAGACAATGTTATGCCTTCGTACCCAACAGGTTTAGTAATGGAGGGAGTTGTGGATTCAGATAAGATCCATGTTCAGTTATGTTAAAATAGCCACTCAACAATAGATCTAAATAATAGAGTGAACTCCAGTAGGATAGCTCTCCCCCTCAAGCTAAAGGCAGACTAGCAGTCAAAATGGAATTCCCCATTAGTAAGCTACAGTTTTCTCTTTTTATTGAATTACACATGCGACTATTGTTAGATCACATATTATAATTGTCAAACTGTGAGTCGCCGTCACGCAAAGCGAGGGCCGCATTTGCGGAAGTGGAGGCTCCAACGTCCGCTGCAATGAGCCGAAGGTGGAGTCTCTACGACGCCTCACTCTCGCTATAAAACCCCCCCTCATAAGCAGGACTTAAAAAAAAAAAAAATACGAGCCGCAGGATTTAAAAAAGAAAAAAACAAGGTCGCAAAAATACCAAAGGAAATGGGGCCTTACAAAAACACAGCAAAATAACATTAAAACATAAAAAAAAAAACAGAGCACGGGGGGACAGCCAGGACGTCTGGGAGTGAGGTTGCACTCGAACTTAAGTCAAATTTAGGTATTTTTTTGCCACTTGAAAATTCACAAAGCAAGAAAAAAAATGGCGCCCGAAAAAAATGATAACGAGGCTACACGACCCGTAACCACGCAAAACATCGCCAAGCACATAAGAGTTTTACCCAGGAACGTACGTTGTACAAAATACACTATTAGGAAGGACGGAATATGATCCACAACTGCGTAACACATAGACAATCGCCGCAATTTTACAACACTAACTTAAAACTAATAACATTACCATTCTAAAATGGCGATTTACACAACTAAACAAATGGTTTGCCCTCACGCACGCAGCCTATTTACACTGCACACTTGCCACATTGCTGACACTTACACCTCAGATCAGCAACAGTCCAAATGTACATTGTAAGCTGCAGGAAAAACAAAAGCGATTGTTAGCTCTTCAGGATATTGATTGCTGGATATATTAATTACAAATAGGTAAAGTATATTAATTTATTATTTTATTAATGAATTTATTATCATTAAAAAATATATATATAAAAAAAAGCAGAGGAGAGGATTGCAATGAGCGCCGAAGGTGCTCAGTGGGGGCTAACAATGAGCGCCGAGGGTGCTCAGAGGAGCAAAAGTACACAAGTGGAGAGGCACTCGATGAGTGCCGAAGGCGCTCAGTGCAGGGCTTCCAATGAGCGCCGAAGGTGCTCAGACGACCAAAAGTACACAAGGGGAGAGGCTCGCAATGAGCACTGAAGGTACCCAGAGGACCAAAAGCCTTACATTCTGTGGCAAACAGCATTACCTGCCTTACAATTTTAATGCCCTCACTTTTGAAGGGCAAGTCTCTAGTTGTTATGTGAAGTTTTTCCCAAACTACAATGGTCCTTAAATTAATATTTTTGTCTTTTATCTCAGGCCTTAAGCTAAATGTAGAGAAAACTGAAGCTTTGGGGTTGGGTATGTCACAACTTGAGATTGACTCTCTTAAATCTGATTATAATTTTGCTTGGCCTGCCCATTTTATAAAATACCTAGGTGTCACACTTACTTCTAATATGGCCGACCTATACAAGGCGAACTTCCCCCCCATATACAAATCTTTGACTGAAGATATGCAGAAGTGGGTAAACTTTAACATTTCTTGGACGGGCCGTATGAAAATCCTACCTAAGATTCTTTATCTCTTCGGGATTCTTCCCATCCCAATCTCACTTACAGACTTAGATACGTTTCAGAAAAGCATATTTAGGTTTATATGGGGAAATAAACGCCCTGTCTTTCTAAGCAGGTGACGTTCAGGCATAGAAACTGAGGTGGACTTGCGTGTCCAAACTTGAGGCTTTATCTCAAAGCCGCTCAACTGGCCCATCTGCCCAGAACACACTCTACAACACACCAGCCATCCTGGGTCTTCGTGGAAGACCAGCATAGCTGTGATAAGCTCATTTGGATCCCCAAATTACTAGCTCCCTTCACAACCCATCAAAACCACAGTATTTCTCTAACTCTTCGCTCGTGAGGGTGGGCCAACTCCAGGCATCGACTTAGTTCAGGTTTGTCCCCACTCATGTCAGTAATGTCTTTCCCACAAATCTTAGCGGACAAGAACGACGTCTCTAAATTCTGGTGGACTTCCAGAAATCTGGACCGGATAGGGAACTGGTTTTTAATGATAACTTGCTGACTTATGACAACCCATGATTTGCCCGTTACGGAACTCTATAATTACTTGAAAATTAGGAGCAGGAGCTGGGTCAGTAAGACTTCAAGAGAATTTGGACCTCACAGGACTTCCTGGATGTCTGTTATATGCAAAAAATTACCTCTTACCAAAGGTGTTCTGGGCTCACTGTACAATACTTTTCTCAACTCTACCAGCGGCCAGAAACCCAAATTCTTAGTACAATGGGAAAGGGACCTTGGGGTAGAATGGGACTGAGAACAATGGACAGAATCCTATTCTAATCTTTCCAGAGGCTCTCTCAATTCGGCTCTATTAGAGACGTCTGTCAAAGTCTTCCATAGAGTTTGCTGAACACCTGACAAACTACAGAAATTTAAGCCGCTGGAAAGCAATACATGTTTTAGTGGATGCTCATCCACCAAGAAAATATGGGGGCAATTAGCCCAATTACCCTCCACACTTTTTCAAAAGGTAGTTTCACCCTCGATGGAATCTTGCCTGCTGGGGGTTCATATTACGGGTTTATCTCAACCTCAGAATAAATTATTCCAATTAAAGACGTTAGCTGCCAAAACACACATAGCCAGTAGTTGGAAGCTTCCAGGAGGTGATTAGAAAGATTAATTACCTACTTATCAATGAAAGACTAACCCATATTATTCTAGACAGCGTTTCCCAATTTCAGACACTTTGGGAACCTTGGTTAGCATCTTCATTTAGCATCCCCCTAATATAATATAACATCTACATTTTGGTAAAGCGATCCTGGGAGGAGTCTGAGGCGGGGTGGACCGGAAATCTTTCAGCTGTACTGTGAATGTTAATATAATTTGAATTGTGGTATCTTTACTGAGGTCTGTTTTAAGCACTCTTAGGTGCGGCTATCTCAGCTTTGCCCTTTAATTTATATTGATAGCAGTGTAATGGTTTAGCTAACTAATTCAATATTTATTTTGTTCTCTTCTTCACGCTTACTTATTATCAGCCCTATTAAATTCCAGCCTCGTAGATAAGAGGCTTCTACTTAAATCCTGCAAAATTTCTCAAAGTTACAACGCTATAAAATTAGCCCTGCTGCAAGCAACGTGTGAGGTACGCCGCAGGGCCGTCCGTATCAACATGCAGAAAATGTACGTGAGGAGTGACAGCCTGCAAGATGTTCTCGCAGGCTCCCACACCTCATTAATTGCTGCTGGTGTCCTAAACGTGACCTCCGCGGTAGTCCCACACATAAGCCCTGCCGTGGGGGGTACTCCAACTACCCCCCGGCACCTAAAATGAACCCCTCTCTATGCGGGGGTCCCCATCGGGACCCCCATATTGTCCCCACACTAACCCCTTGCTGCAGGGGTCCATCGGGAGCCCCACAGCAACCCCCACAGTAACCCCTTCATGTGGGGGTTCCCCGATTGGCACCGATCAGGCCCCCACTGCATTTAAAACGTTTAAATTCCCCGCCGCGGCTCCTTAAAGGGCCCGCGGCACACTATTAGCAATCCCGGCCGCGGCACCTAAAATTAACCCCCCTCTATGCTGGGGGTCCCCATTGGGACGCCCGAAGTGGCCCCACATTAACCCCTTGCTGCAGGGGTCCATAGGGACCCCCGCAGCCCCCCCACATTAACCCCTTGCAGCGGGGGTCCCTGATCGGCACCAATCGTGACCCCACTGCATTTAATTTTTTTTTAATTTTAAATTTCCCGCCTCGAGAATGGTCCGGTAAAGGACTTGCGCTAAAAAGTCTGGGCAACTAAAATTAACCTCATAACTCATGGGGGTCAATACAGACCCCCATAATTACTTGATTAACCCTGTCACTCATGGGGGTCAATATAGACCCCCATAATCACTTAATTAACCCTGTCACTCATGGGGGTCAATACAGACCCCCATAATCACTTAATTAACCCTATAACTCATCGGGGTCAATTCAGACCCCCATAAATCCTTAATTAACCCTATAACTCATGGGGGTCAATACAGACCCCCATAAACCCTTAATTAACCCCGTCACTCATGGGGGTCAGTACAGACCCCCATAAACCCTTAATTAACCATATATCTCATGGGGGTCAATACAGACCCCCATAAGCCTCTATTTAACACCATCAGTCCCATAAGGGTATATTATGACCCTTATGGGGCTGTTACAACCCTAACATTAACCATATAAGTGCCATGTCGGTCCTCAAGGAAGTACAAACACTACATTGCACTATACCCCCCCAATAAACCATTACATCAAAACTAACACCCCTCTACACTAACCTATTAACACCTATACTACCTACCTACACTACCTGCCTACCCCCTAATAACCCCCTTACCACTATAATTGCACAAAATAAAATATACTAACTCTCAAAAAATAAAAAACCTACCTTACAAAAAAAATAAAAAACCTGTCACAAAAAATAAAAAACCTACCTTACAGAAAATAAAAAAAAATTGTCACAAAAAATAAAAAAAGGAACATTACAGAAAATAAAAAAAATACATTACAACCCCCGCCCCACTACAGAAAACAAAATTACACACCTGAAAAGGAAAGACATACACAATACAATACAATACATACAATACAATGCATACAATACAATACATGCAATACAATACATACAATACAAATAAAATACAATAACCCGTATCTATGTAACATACAATCTATCTAATATACAATAAATCCTAACTATGTAAAATGCATCCCCCTATCTATCTAATATACAATAAATCCTGTCTATATAAAATACATCCCCCTATCTATCTAATATACAATAAATCCTGTCTATATAAAATACATCCCCCTATCTATCTAATATACAAGAAATCCTGTCCATATAAAATATATCTCCCTATCTATCTAATATACAATAAATCCTAACTACATACAGAAACCCTAATTCTAAGCTACGATAAAATAATTAAGACCACTTACCTTTGCAGATGTTCCTTCAGATCCCCAACCTAGGGGGGGGGGGACATTAGTGCAACACATTTACATAAAATAAATAAATATTATAAATATTCTACTCACCATTCCAGCATGTCCCCGTCCTTCTTCTTTTATTTTCCGGCGCGGCCCCTGTTAAAAAAAACACATTACATTAATACGACATATAGACTCAAAATAAAGTAAAATAAACATAATATACTTTCAACTTACCTCCCCGCAATGTCCCCGGCCCCTTCTGCCCAGGCTGGGCCCTGGAACAATCCGCGCTCTAAAAAGAAAACAAAAAAAAAACGGAGGTCTGCACTTGCAGACCTCCCCGACGCTAATGAGCCTCCAAGAGCCTTTTCCAGGAGAAGACGCCAATGTGTGAGCCAATTAGAAAGGGATACACCCCAGAATCCCACTCTGATTGGACAATGCACCTGTCAATCTTTATTAAAACCAATCAGAAAGCTTTATTGCCATCAGCCAATCACAATGGGATACACCCCCACAGGGTGATTGGCTGAAGACATCTGCGCCTTCTCATTGGCTGTAATACTGATTGACACAAATGCCTTCAGCCAATCACTCCGTGGAGGTGTATTCTATTGTGATTGGCTGAAGGCATCTTTGCCTTGTGATTGGTTTAAATAAAGATTTGACAGGTGCGTTAGCCAATCAGAGTGGGATTTTGGGGTGTATCCCATCCTGATTGGCTCACACATTGACTCCTTCTGATTGGCTGAAATTTGATAGACAGCTTTTTTAGCTAATCAGAAGGTGCCATTGCCTATTTCCTTCCGGAAAAGGTTCTAGGAGGCTCAATAGCGTCGGGGAGGTCTACGAGTGCGGACATCTGTTAGTTTTTTTGTTTTTTTTTAGAGCGCGGATTGTTCCAGGGCCCAGCCGGGGCAGAAGAGGAGGAGGCCAGGGACATCGCGGAGAGGTAAGTTGAATGTATATTATGTTTATTTTACTTTATTTTGTGTCTATATGTTGAATTAATGTAATGTGCCGATCGGGGACCCCGCTGCAAGGGGTTAATGTGGGGACATTTTAGGTGCCGCGTCCGCAATTGCTGATAGTGTGCCGCGGGCCCTTTAAGGAGCCGCGGCGGGGAATTTAAAACATTTAAATGCAGCAGGGGCCTGATCGGTGCCGATCGGGGAACCCCGCTGCAAGGGGTTAATGTGGGGGGGGGGGCAAATAGGTGCCAATAGGAACCCCTGCAGCGTGGGGATGTGTATAGGGAGCAGGGGGGAGCATCTTACGGCTATTTCGGCTGCTCCGAGTCAGCACGTATGTGATTTAGGATCCCTTGCTAGCACTTTTTTGTGCCCGTAGGGATTCTTCCGTGGTGCGAGATTCACTTCATAGATTTAAGGCTGCATGTGACTTTGTAGCTCTCTCGGAGCCTATTCTCGGGCATTTTTCGGAGTCATCTCGCAAAGCAGGCTGCGAGGGAAGTATTGGGGAATCGGTCCTCGCAAACAGTAAAAAACTGTCTTTTGCGAGGACCGAAAGAACTATGAGGGCTAATTTAATAAGGCCATATGTGTTTTATTTTGTATTGTTTTTCTTTTAAACCGGAACGTTAACTATGATTCATGAAACTTTAATAACTAACAATGTAAAAACAGAAGGTCTAGTCAGTTAACTACTGGAAAATTTTATATTATGAATCTATATGTAACTTAACTGACAAAATACAGTTGTGCAAAATGTTTTTTTGTTGTATGCCTTCTAATAAAAGATTATAAATTCAAATTAATATTTCTGGATTTTACTAGATATGTATTTACTTTTTATGTACTTTATTTTATTAAGAAATGCTTATAAGCTCTATTTTTACTTATTAAACTCAAATAGTCCCTGCTTGGGTCTGACCTCTGCAGCTCATGAAGAGACAGACTCTGCTGTGATTGCTGTGCAATATCTTATACTAACCAAACAGTGACCATCTCTCAGCAACTTGCTGCTGAGAAATGGTCACTGATTGGCTAATCTGAAACACTGCACTTCAGAGTCAGTGTCTTCGTGAGCTGCATATGGCAGACCCAAGCAGGTACTTTTTATGATTTTAGGCAGAAAACAAACAGAACTTTTAAGCATTTCTTAATAAAATAAAGTACATAAAAGTAAATAGATACACAGGGATACCTAGTGAAAGCCAGAAACCTTCAATATTCCTTTAGGTTGAGACATCTAACAGTGAAGGAACTCTGTAATGCTTTTAAATACGTTTAATATGGTGTAAACCCATTAACGAAAAGTAAGGCACGGCTTGCCCAAACTCCTCCCTATGAAGGAGAATGAGATTCTTACTCCTTCTCCTTCCATTATTCAATAAGAACTGGATGGGATCTCCAGTGAGGAATTGGACCCTACTGTAAAGGGAGAACTGGCAGGAGTATGGACCTTGCTTCCTTGTAGACCAGCTTTACATTGCATTTACAGCATTTTAAAAGAGGTTGTTTTTTATTTAGTGTCATGTTTTGTCTAAACATTTAAATGCTTTTGCAGACACCAAGGTTGAATGAAATGTGTTATCATGTCCCTGTAAGACATTGCAATGTGTTTGCTTAGCCCAGGGACTACGTGTCACTGTGCAAACTAATGCATTAATCACTATGTTTTGTAAATTGTTGTTGTTCAGTCCTTCAGTCGTGTCTGACTCTCAGTGACCATATGGACGCAGCACACTATGCACATTTGTGTCTGGTTGTGCTTATCGATATGGTTTTCATGGCAAAGCTGCTGGAGTGGGTTGCCAGTTTCTTCACCAGTGGACTGGGATTTGTCTGAGCTCTCTGCTATGACCTGCCCATCTTGGGTGACCCTACATGGTGTAGCTCACAGCTTCAGTGCAGTACACAAGCCTCTTCACAACAAGGTAGCGACCCAGTATTACAAAGCATTAATTTGAATGTCATTTTTTATAATGCTCAGTACATGTTCTTTTAAATGAAAGATAGAAAATCTAGAATGTCAGAGACCTTTAAATGATAAAGATTAAGGAGACACTTTGTGTATGATTTAACTCTTTCACTGGAAGTGGGGCCTGCAACTCATTGCAGAGTAATATTCATTATTAAACTTCCTTTTTCAAACATTAACTTCTAACCCTTCTCCCAAGCTGCCTGTCTCCACCCCTTTAAGGTAATCGAGGTGGTGGGAGACTCTGACTGACAGGCAGTATTAAATAATATAACATCAGCTTATGTCTAGACAGTGCTCTTCATTGACTGTGCCACAGCCAGAGCTGATAAACTGATAGCCAGTAAAGAGCACCTGCCTAGACACAAGTGTATGTACCTGACCATATAGCACTGCCTCCAAGCCTGAGCCACTCCCACTGCTTTATGACCTCATAGGTGGTGGAGACAAGAATCTCAACTGAAGACTTAGATGATAATGACGAAAATAGGTTTAATAGTGAATACCACTTTGTTAAATCATCAAATAGAATAGTTTTATTTGAACAGTGCTTAACTGAAACATCTACCTCTTGTTGTGGTTGTTTAATTAATATTTATATTATAATAGTTAGTAGCGTATTGCCCGTCAAAAAATGACGGCAATGAGATGTGTATGTTTTAAAAGTTGTTTAGTTATTAATATACACATGGAATTGTAAGGTAGCTAATGCTGTTTTGTGTGTACTACTGAAATATAGAAATCAAATTAATAAATGAATTTACGTATTTTTATGCATTGTGTTGAAGAGCTGGCAATCTGTGTTGATATTGCAGCATCATTAGTGGTGTGGATGTGCTTGGTAAGCTTAATGAACGTGTGCAGTGTAATAGTGTGCGTGCGCAAGCCGAAACCGTTAACGTAGCTGTGTACTTCTGCATTATCCTAAAATGGCGGATAATGTGTGGTATGCGTCTTAGCGGATTATCGGTACGTGTTTTCAGTGGTTATAGTGCTGTAGCGTCGTTTTCGTTTTGTTCGTCCGCCATTTTTTCTGCGGCACTCATTGCCAAAGTACTACGGTTTAACGGCTCGCCTCGCGGGCGATGACCGCCTGCGACGCTCATCGCTAAGCCCGCTAAAGTACTACGGTTTAACAGTAAATATGGTCAAATGGAAATTTGTTTGCCACACAACATGACGCTACATTTGTCCCTTTTTTTTTTTCTTAAAATAAATACAATTTTTTTTTTGTAACTTTCAACTTATATTTCATCAAATGCGTTGGTTTAGGCTCTAAATCCGATGTTGAGCGAGACAAAGGCGTTAAATCTGGGTTAATGCGTAAATCTGTAATTGCGTTTCGTAAAATGTACTCGCTACTGTCTTTTTACTCATTGCGCGGTTAATCCGCATCCTTAATCTCGTTGTTTTTCAAACACATACGTATGTGGCTGTGTTTTACGCAGTTCGTAGTAGTATAGCCTCGTTTTCATTTTTTTCGGCGGCCATTTTTTTCTCGCTTAGCCGATTTTCGATCTTTGTAACTCGGCTAAATCGCTGTAAATTGGAGTTCCAACTCACTTCCAGACGTCCTGCCTGGTTCCCCATGCTGTAAGTGACCTTTATTTTATTTTTTTGTGTGTATTTAGTGTTTTTTTTAGTGTTTTGGTTCCGCCGCTTATCTCGTAATTTTTTTCATCGCGTATTTTTTTTCTAAGTGCTACGGTTTAACGGTTTGCCTGTGGCGCTCATTGCCAAAGTGGTACGGTTTAACGGCTCGCCTCGCTGCACGAGGCTCGGCGGGCGATGAGCGCCTGCGGCGCTCATCGCTAAGTCTTACGCACTACGCAACGCAGCGTGACGACGAATCGTAGTTAGACAATTATAATATGTGGTTATTAAAGGGCCTTTCTAGTACAATGTGGTTTTCTTTGTTTATTAGCAATACAATCTTCCATTTAATGTTTTGGGTTTTAGACTCCAGCAGATATTCTCCATCATGAGTCAAAAGAATAGAACAGAATTCTGGGCTGATCCTCCTTCTCCACCTGGAATAGATTGAGGCAGATATGGTGAAAGTGAAAATGTTTTTTTCCCTTCTAATAGGATTTTATTGCTAATCAGCTTGTCATGGTGAAGGGGCTTGTGTACCTCAATGATGCTGTGAGCTATACCATGTAGGGTCACCTAAGATGGACAGAGAGGTCAGGCAAATTGCGGTCCTCTAGAGAAAAATATGCCTGCCATGCTGTGGTCCATAGGGTCATGGAGGACACAACTGATTGACTGAACTACAACAAAACTTAAAAAAGAAAGCTAATTGTGACTGTTAAAGGACCAACTTAAGCTTTCCATTCCAATCAAGCACGATAGTCCTCCTTTGCTACAAAGACACTCTAGGAGGAGCATTAATAAAGGGATGGAAAGAAAAGAGCAAAGCCACCTAATAGTGTATAAATGTTACATTTATTGAAAATAATCATAAATATATTTGTACCATACACTCACATTCACTGCCCTCAAAGAAATGAGGTATATAAATAATTTCACTTACGGTAATCCTTCATTCTCTGGATGCATAAGTAGTCCAATCCGTGCTTGCTCCAAAATGATAAAGGTGTTGTCTTTGCAAGTGTCCTTTTAGTTACTGTTCAAGGTCTGGTTAGAATATCCAGCTTACGTACTCCATAGGTGAAGAAGCCCTAGGAGTGTGTAGCCAGCACAGCAACATGGACACAATCCTTGTTTAAAAGCAAATATGATACTAAATGTACACTGGAAGCTTGTGTATCAAATCACTGCCCCTTTTAAAGGTATGTATAAGTTTCCTGGGTTTCAAATGTTTGGAAGAAACAGGAAGTGATTGTCAGAAAAAAATATGTGTTATGTAGAAAAGATCAATGTACTTACAATGTGATAGGCAGGAAAGTAAAATCCATCTTTGCACACCCACTGAAGAGAGCAGCCAGGTAAAGAGTTTGACCTTTCTGGTAGAGACCACAGTAAGTAACTGCTCCAGGGTGAAATCATATGGCTGGGTGGCGTCTGAGCTCACAACTGAATGAGAGCAGGAGAGAGAGAGAGAGAGAGAGATACTACATATCCCAGGCTGCTTTCCAACACAGGAACCACAGAGTATGATACAAATGTATCAGCTAACCTCTACTTTCTCCTGATTGGACAAAACAAATTATGAATTTATGCTAATCTTAGCAGGGATTTTCAGGGGTGGCCACTAACAAAAGCTGCAGTTTGCAAACTGAAAAGATTTAGCAAAAATCAGGGTGGGTGTAAATGTTTATTTTGGTATTTTTTCATACAAAAAATTTTTTGCATACACTATTGAATCTCCTCTATCAGATACATGCATAATCCACGGAACATAAATATGCCTTTAGTGGACTATTTTCATGAAGTAATATAAAATAATGTCCCCCTGGGGGCCTTAGAAGGTGGAATTTATCTAAAATATGGGGGTGGTAGTGCACACTGTTTCTCCAGGTTCTGTAAGTGAGCCCAGTTTTGTGCGCAGTTATGCACACCCCATAATTGTCATTGAATCCTACTACAGTGACTCAGCAGCAATGGATGAATGTATCACTTGATCAGAGCTGCAAATGGAGTCACAGGGAATACAAGTAAAACATTTTAGAGCCTACATGGACAGTATGCCTTTTTAAAAACAACTTTTCACACAATACAAAACATTGTTATCAATGCTAACTAGAACTAATACAAAGTCCTGGTTTGCATGGTGGAGAAAACAATGTGCTGTAGGACGTTTGCCGTGTTTTTATTCTGCAGTAATCCGTGTAGCATGTAGACATTTATAGCATTCATCAAATAACCGGGCAATGACATCTCGGCCTGTTCTGTTCAGCAGGATGGAATGTTTTCCTCAATAAAATTTAGTGCATGTTTTGGCCTGGGGATTCAGCCAGAAGATAAACAGAGCCACATATTTTATCAGATTTTTTCCTATGTCTGTTTCATAAATACAGGATACTTTGTAACTTTTTTATACGTAGACACAAAATCTATTTTGATAAATGTGGCATACAATGTAATGCACTTTGTTTTAGTCGCCATTTAGCAAATAAGTAATTAATAGAATTTTAAATTCCAGGGCAATTTGGCTACACTGAGAGAATTTCTTTGAACATGCATGGTTTAATTTTCATGGGTTATGAATGCATCTGATAGAGGAGAATCAGTAGCGTATGATAAAAACATTTTGCATGAAAAAATATCAAAATAAACATTAACAAACTCACCCTGATGTTTGCTAAATCTGTTGAGTTTGCAAGCTTTTGATTTTAACACCCCTGGAAATCCCTGCTAAAATTAGCATAACATTTGTTTGGACCAATCACAGGCAGCTAATACATTGTATTAATCTGTAAAGCCAGTTTGTGCACTAAAGAATCATGGGATGTGTAGTCCTGTTTTCACCCGGGAACAGGAAGTAAGGAGGAGCCCGGACATTGCTATGTGGACCTTTTTAATGTACTGCTGCTGGCTTGAAGGAGTAAAGAGTTAAAATTCGTACCCAAATGTTGTGTTTCTATTGGGAGGTACACTGTGGCTATGTAAGCAGCTCTGGGGGGGTGGACATGGCCGGATTACCCATTAGGCAAACTAGGCAGCCGCCCAGGGGCGCTTCCCTGTGAGGGGTGCCACTTCTTAAAAAATATGGTTCCTGGCTTAAAAAAACATGAAATGTTGCAGTTCATAGCTAGGCTTCTTGGGGGTAACCACCTAGAACAAGACAGTTACAAAGGAAAGGGGACTTACACGTATAGAAAAGGCAAAAATGGGTCCGTGCATACCTTGCATAGTCACTCGCAGAGGCTCCTCCACTTCACTGCCTAGGGGCTCCAAAAAGGTAGATATAGTCCTGGGTGTGGAAAACAAGTTTTATTTTTAAATAAAATAAATGTCTATGGGCCTCATTCTATTATTGGCCGTAGGAGATGCGGGGCCGCAAGGACCGGCCGCAAGCTATTCTGCTATTCTATTGCCCTCCGGCCGGGGATTCCGGCAGGCTTGCGGCCGGCGCCTTGCTATCCCTTGCGGCCGCACGCGCCGGAGGAAAGCCTTTGATCTAAAACGGCCGCAAGAGTTTCGCCCGCAAGAAAATCCTGGTTGCTATTCTATTGCTCCGGGAACCCTCTCTGCAAGGCTAAAACCGAGCCGCAGCTTACTTGCAGCAAAAAGGTCCCGCTAGCACCAATTAAGCACATTATAAAGCAGAAATAAAGGCATCCTGCACTCTGAGGAGACTATAAAGTGATTGTAGGTGTTAGCAAAAATAGCACAACATTCCCCTATACTCAAATTTGTAAAAAAAAAAAATTATTATATATGTCAAATATCCATGTAAAAAGTCCTGAGTGCTTGGAGCACCTCAGACCCGCCCACGCCGCAGCCGGAAAATAAACAGTTAATGTAAACTCGGATTTGGGCTGATGTGCAAGCTTGAGAGTGGGTTACTTGTAATCCTCTTGTCCCCCAATATGATCCCTAGCATTTACAGAGCTGTACAGTGCTGTCTTGAATTTATTTTTGACTTTAAAGATTTCAGAGCTTACGGCCAGTTGCAAGATATACGGCCGGCCGTAAGAGGAGATCCTTGCGGGGCCGTTTAATAGAATTGTGAGGTAACAGAACCCCGCAAGGAATCGCAGCCTTGCGGCCGTTTTACGGCCGATAATAGAATGAGGCCCTATGTGTTTAGAATGACTCAATGTAATGTGTGTTTCTGATATAAGCAGCATGTGTTAGATGAAAAAAGGGAAAAACAGGGTAACTTACATATGCCTTTAAATCACTCTTCCGTGACAATCTATATCAGTATCTGAATTAATATCAATATTACTGTGAAATAAAATTCACAAGTAGTAATTTGGTATCATGATTATGCACCTATGCAGATTGTTTTAACGCTGTGGTAATCATTTGTGCTCTGGGACCTGGCTGGTTATCTTCCAATTGCTCATGGGGATAGGATATGATAGGATAGGGTGATATATCATGTGCCACGCACTACATTTTCATATAATTGTGCACTGATTTGAACAGAGTACATTATAGCTACATATAAGTTAATCAATAAACTATCTATAAATATGACTCATTTTAGGGGTATGTTAAAAATGTTAGGGACTCCTCTTCCCTCTTTTTTTCCAAGGACAAGTAGATAGTCTCAGGGATGAGCACCAGTCCTAAGATCAGCTCTTATCTATGATATATTGGTAGAAGGTCTGTGTCCGAGAAGGCATTTACATTTCTGGAGAGTTGTGGTTGCATTGAATTATGCAAGGTGTCGGTTTCTGGGACTGTGAGAGCGAAGTGCGTGGTGTCAAATTCAATCTTATCTAGGTAACAAATAAAAGCTCTGGACTTCTGTCTGTTTCCTCCTCCCTCACCCCTCCCTTAACTGATAACTTCAAACACAAACCTTATTATCCTAAATGGATCCTAGTACTCAAAAACTTTTTCCATAAAATAGTTTTATGTCCATGGCTTTGTTGTTGTTAAGTCCTTCAGTTATGTCCAACTCTTGGTGACCATATGGACACAGCATGCCAGGCATATCTGTCTGTGTTTCTGGTTGTGCTCATCCATATGGTTTTCTTGCCGGTTCCTTACCCAGTAGCTCACAATTTGTCTGACCTCTCTGCTATAACCTGCCCATCTTGGGTTACCCTACATGGTATAGCTCACATATACAAGCCCCTTCACTACGACAGGGTAGCAATCCAGAAGGGCATGGCTTACACAGCTGTTAACATTACCAGTTTGGTACATACAAGTGGACAAACAAGTGTCTTTTTTCTTGAACTGCAGTGATCTTTTAAATTTTCAAAAAGTGTATATTAAGTAATCACATATATAGTTGTCGTAATTGCGAGTTTGTCAGTCATACTATGTTATAAATTATGGGCTTGCACATGCGCAAGGAGCGCTGAAGGCCAGAAGGCACTCATCGCGAGGCCTGAAAGTTACGGGTTTACAGAGGTCTGCAATGAGTGCCAAAGACACTCATTGCGGTGCTCGCGATGAGTGGCGAAGGCGCTCATCGCGAGGCCCACAAGTTAGAAGGGGGGGGGGGGGGAGCTCGCAATGAGCGCCAAAGGCACTCATTGCGAGGCTTGCAAAAGAGGCTCCTAACTGCTTCCGAGTTACAGACTTGAAAAACTGTTTTTTTTTCCAAGCCAGTAACTTGGAAGCCGTTAGGAGGCCGCCCAAAGACACCAATTGAATAGAAAACTAGCTACCAACCTCACTTACGGGCTTTCTGCCTCCTCCTGAGCTAATTTGCTATTCAATTGGCGTGTTTTGGTGGCCTTCCAACGGTTGGAAAGTTACGGCCTTGAACAAAAATGGCGGCGTTAAACACGTAAACATTTTTTCAAGCCGGCAAGGCTTGGAGCAATAGCGATTTATGATACAAGCCTTGCAGGCTTGGAAAAAAAGTTGCAGGTTTAACTGCTGCCAAGCCCGCAAGTCTTTTCAAAGCTGTGAGAGGGGGCCAAAGAGAGACAGGGGAGGGAGATGGTGGGAAAGAGACACAGGGGAGGGAGAGTGGGGGAGGAGACAAAGGGGAGGAAGAGGGGGGGAAGAGACACAGGGGAGGGAGATAAAGGAAGGAAAAAAAGACAAGACAGGGAACGGGGGGCAAAGAGACACAGGAGGGAGAGGGGGGAAAGAGACACTGGGGAGAGATTGGGGGTAAAGAGACACAGGGGAGGGAGAGGGGTGGAAGAGACAAAGGAGAGGAGGGAAGAGACACAGGGAGGGACATAAGGGAAGGAAAAAAACACGGGACAGGGAGAGGGGGGCAAAGAGACACAGGAGGGAGAGGGGGGAAAGAGACACTGGGGAGGGAGAGGGGGGAAAGAGACACAGGGGAGTTATGGGCTTGTGCATGTGCGCAGAGCATGCCCTGGCCAGCAATGAGTGGCAAAGCCGCTCATTGCGAGTCCCGCCATGAGCGCCGAAGGCACTTATCGCGAGGCACGTAAAGTAGAGGGGGGGAGAGGCTAGCAATGTCACTAGTATATGATAAATTTAGTATTTTAAAATATTGTACATGCAGATTTAAACAGTTTGAGGAGCTTCTTAATAAAGTGATGAGATTCTGAGATATCAAAAGCTGCTTTTGTACAAGAAATAATGTGTTTTTTCACAATTATGATTATTAATAATAATAATACATTTGATAGAACATGTGGTAGTTTGGTGATTTTAAGTGTAGATATTAGGTTTATATACACAGTTCATGATATTTATTGGGCCAATCTGCACATCTGCTGAGATCTTTTGATCCTTTGGAATTTGCTGTATAATATAAATCAGAGGAATCTCTGGATCTGCAGACTGGAGATAATCACAAGGATTCACTTGTGTATACCAGACTACAACCTAAAATGAGACGGAAAATGCTTCATGCCTGGTCGCAATAGACAACAGAATTCTTCAGTCTAATATACAAACTATATATTTAATAATAGAAGAAAGTTTGTCGCTTAAAATAAGATTTTTTGAGGGAAATTTTGAGGTCAGTGTGTATGAGTACAGGAATCTATATTGTGTTTGTTACTTCACTTTCTGAGAGTTAGATCATGAGAATGTGTTTTTTTTGGAGAAGGAAGGAACAGGATGCCTTTGTTATATAATAGATAAGACAGAAACTGACACCACACCTCTTCCGCCTCACTGTCCCAGAAGAAGGAAGTTGCATCAGCAAACACAACCACAGCTCTCCAGTAATGTAATCCCCCATTTAACACACACAGCTTCCTACATATTATAGTTATATAGGTTACATAGGTTCCTCCAGGGTCCAGTAGTGGCCTCACAACTTGTTTTTCTAATTAAAAATTAGCTAAATCACTTGTGTCTGTCTCTCCATGACCCTATAGACCACGGCATGCCATGTCTCAGGTTGTGCTTATCCATAATGTTTTCTTGGTAAAAATACTAGAGTGGGTTGCCAGTTCCTTCTCCAGTGGACCATAATTTCTCTGACCTATCTGCTATGACCTGCCCATCTTGGGTGACCCTACCCTACATGGTGTAGCTCACAGCTTCACTGAGTATTGAGCTACACAAGCCCCTTTACCCTGGCAAGGTAGCGATCCAGAAGGGGATCACATATATAGTTGTTGTACTGCGAGTTGTCATCACGCTTTGCGAGCGTGAAGTGAGGAGAGCCGTCGACCGGGAGCCTTGCAAAGCGAGGCAAGCAGTTGAGGCACGAGGGACTTAGGCTGTAATGAGCACCAAAGGCGCTCATTGCACTGCGAGCCTCACGAAGTAGTTGGTTCAAACGAGTAACTCAAAAACACTGTAAAACAACCAAAATACTTGAAAAAAAATAATAACACACTCGCACACAGCACAGGGGGAGAGCCAGTAAGCCTGGTAGTGAGGTTGCAAACTAATTGGAGCCATATTTACTGTTTTTCGTTGAACGAAAATCTGCTAAGCGAGGGAAAAAATGGCTGACGAAAAACATAAAAATTCTGAAACAGTATGTAAACAAGGCTCTGCAATGCCAGGCACTCAGAACACTTACACTACCAACGCCAGGCACGCAGGACTTTGAAAATAAAACCAACGCAGGTGCTCAGAGGAGCAAAAGCCTCACATTGTATAGCAAACAGCATTGCCAGCCTTACAATTTTTTTCCAGTCATTTTTGACGGGCAATTTCCTAGTATATATATATACTGCTAACTGCATTGATGCGAATCTAGTGCACTATCAAATCTAATGCGCACTCCAAATTTGTGTGCCAGTGTGCGTGGGGCTCTCTGGGTGCCATGCTCTGTGTGCCAGTGTGCGTGGGGCTCTCTGTGTGCTGGGCGCTGCATGACAGTATGTATGGGGTTCTCTGTGTGCTGGGCTCTGCATGAAGTGTGTGGGGGTCTCTCTGTGTGCTGGGCTCTGCGTGATAGTGTGTGTGGGCACTCTGTGTGCTGGGTTCTGCGGGAAGTGTGTGTGGGGTTCTCTGTGTGCTGGTCTCTACGTTTCAGTGTGTGTGGGTTTCTCTGTGTGCTGGGCTTTGCGTGCCAGTGTGTGTGGGGCTCCCTGTGTGCTGGGCTCTACATTTCAGTGTGTGTGGGGTTCTCTGTGTGCTGGGCTCTACGTGCCAGTGTCTGTGGGGTTCTCTGTGTGCTGGGCTCTACGTGCCAGTGTGTGTGGGGCTCTCTGTGTGCCAGTGTGTGTGGGATTCTCTGTGTGCTGGGCTCTGCGTGCCAGTGTGTGTGGGGTTCTCTGTGTGCTGGGCTCTGCGTGACAGTGTGTATGGGTTCTCTCTGTGATGGGCTCTGCGTGCCAGTATGTGTGGGGCTCTCTGTGTGCCAGTGTGTGTGGGGTTCTCTGTGTGCTGGGCTCTACGTACCAGTGTGTGTGTGGCTCTCTCTATATATATATATATACTGCATTGATGCGAATCTAGTGCACTATCAAATCTAATGCGCACTCCAAATTTGTGTGCCAGTGTGCGTGGGGCTCTCTGGGTGCCATGCTCTGTGTGCCAGTGTGCGTGGGGCTCTCTGTGTGCCAGTGTGTGTGGGGCTCTCTGTGTGCTGGGCTCTACGTACCAGTGTGTGTGTGGCTCTCTATATATATATATACTGCATTGATGCGAATCTAGTGCACTATCAAATCTAATGCGCACTGCAAATTTGTGTGCCAGTGTGCGTGGGGCTCTCTGGGTGCCATGCTCTGTGTGCCAGTGTGCGTGGAGCTCTCTGTGTGCTGGGCTCTACGTGCCAGTGTGTGTGGGGCTCTCTGTGTGCTGGGCTCTGCGTGACAGTGTGTGTGGGGCTCCCAGTGTGCTGGGTTCTGCGTGACAGTGTGTGTGGGGCTCCCAGTGTGCTGGGTTCTGCGTGACAGTGTGTATGGGGAGGGGGGGCTCAGTCTTTGCAGAGAGTGCACAGCATTCTTAATGCTTTTTTAGGAGCCATTTCCTCCAGCGGTGATGACGAGGGCCCGAGCCACCATCTGCCCACCAGAGAGCCTCAGTCATGGAGAGCCGGGAAGCGAGAGATGGTGGTGTTGCGGTGTATACAGGTATGTCCTGGTCTGCGCTTTCCTTTTTGCCATTAGCTCTAATGCAATGTTATCGATGGCCCACTAGATTCGATGTTTAAACCCTGAAAGATCGGTTAAAACATTAAATCTAGTGCACCCTCGATTCTACTGCGCACTCCAACTTTGCAACCCGATTTTTCACGAAAAAGGTGTGCATTAGATTTGAGTAAATACGGTATATATATATATATATATATATATATATATATATAGAAACATGTTGCATATTACCTTTTTCTAGCTCTTCATAAGAACACACTAAAATATGTAATAAACAAAAGGTGACACAAGTGTTCATTTGCATACTGTAAACCATCCTTCAATAACAACACTGTATAATACCCGATGTGAGTAAGAGGTAAGGCAAGCTGTGGATACCTGTCTTATACATGTGCGGGTGCTCATATAAGCTCTTTATTAGTAATACATCATGTATGATAGGTTGTTTATCACTCACACAATCAGTACCAAGTGTGTGCACAAGTTATCATACAGTACATAGTAGGGAAGCGGATTAATCCTCTGAGCTCCTCATGATGTGGTTACTACATGTCCCCGGGGCAGGCAAACCAGCAGCCGCGTTAATGCGTCATAAGTACTAATGCATGCTCCATGTTTCGTGAGTGCTGAGCGTAGACGAATTAATGCAAGTCCTGCGGCATTCTACATCAAAGGGTTAAATGAAGCTTTTTTGCAACCGTAGGCATGTTACTTTAAAATGTCAGCTAGACTCAAAGAGTAGAGATTTGCTTCCAAAATCTTTACACTTTTGGTAAGTATACTACTAAAATCATCACTTCATTCTAGTTTGTAGCTTTGGAGATTCCTACATTCTTGCGGCGATGATCTCAGACAGATAAGGACTCAAAAACAACAAATAATGAAGTTCAAAGGCAGTGACATCCAGGTGGTAGTAAGCAAAGGTCCTATTACAGGCAGGCAGTGTGAGTTTAACCTTTGAACCCATATAGAAGTAACATTTGAAAATACCAAGATTTAAGGATCCTTGTGTTTAAATGCAGGTTGCTAAACAAGGTAAACGCGCATGTGTGTAACAGCATGTCGAAAATAGAACAGAACACCTGTTTTCAGCTCTTGAGATAGACAAAGGTCCCATTGCATTCTAGGATACTGGGCTGTAGATATGCAAATTAACTCAATACATGGTTCAATAACCCAAAATTCATTATAACATGACCCCTGCCATTATATGTCTGCCATTATACCAGAGCTTCTGAATGGATATGCATGAGTTATCCAACCGACCCACAGATGGCAGTTTTCATCTTTTATTTCTTATTGATGCTGGGCTAGTTCCTAACTCATGCCATGGGATTTGTGACATGGCTACTCAATACTCAGGTGAAATACTTTATGTTTATTGATAAATCTATGCTACATATTGAAATCCTAATGTTCTGCAATGGTTGTTTTCATTGAGGCTTGTAGTTCCACACGGATGCCTTACAGCTTTAAACTTTATAGGAAAAGAGTAGGTGAAGTGCTAGGATCCTAGGATCCAAGATCTCTTCAGATGGTGACCATTAAATTCGAAGATGTTCGCTTCTGGGAGGGAAAGCTATGGCAAGTCTGGACAACCTATTAAAAAGCAAAGGTATTACATTATCAATAAAGGTCTGCATAGTTAGAACTATGGTATTCCCAGTAGTAACAAATGGATGTGAGAGCTGGACCATAAAGAAGTCTGTGCGCCATAGAATTGACACCTTTGAATTGTGGTGTTGGGGGAATCTGCTTAGAGTCCCTTGGACTGCAAGACGATCCAATAAATCAGTACTTTAGGAAATCAAGACAAACTGTTCACTAGAAGGTATGATCAATAATTTAATTGAATGAATAATTACAAATAAATAAATAATTAAATAGTTGATTAATAATTAATTAACAACTAATTAATTAATAACTAATCCGCATATTGCAGATCAGAGGAGATCTTAAAAGGTTGAACTTGAAGGACTGAAAGTCTTTTTCCAACCTTAATTACGTACTATGTAACTATGTAACTATCATGAGACTAAAGCACAAATATTTGGCCATATCAAGAAAAGATAGGATTCCCTAGAGAAGACTCTGAAGATGGGAAAGATTGAAGGCACACAAAGGAGACAGCAGAAGCAGAGATAGATAGATAAGATAATTGAAGCAATTAACATGAGCTTGAGGGAGCTCAGAGGGTCCGTGGCTGACAGATGTGCCCGGCATGCTGCGTCAATGGGGCATGGAGAGTCAGACACGACTGAATCACTAAACAACAACAACAATTAAAAATGCACTGGTGAGATCCAATGTAAATTCCAACACAAAGCAGCAAAAGGCACCTTGGCGCTTCACAGCATCCAAAACAATCACTAAGCCATGTTTCTTATTAATGTTTCCTCCCATCTCAAGTATTTGCCAAATGGGAATTGTATTACAAACACTAGCCACAAAGAGGCACTTTGATTTTACCGGCAGAAACTTGAAGAAGAGCCTATTCCCATAACTTTAGCACATTGTATACATGTATATTTAACATGCATTGTAATAAAAAATGACCCGTAAATACATATCACATTATTATATTCATTAATAATCTCCTGATTTCTATTATTATAGAAACTGTAATTGGAAACAATATTGTGTCTTCTATTATAATTGGAATTACAAGGTGAATATAATACAATTTGAATTTAAACTTTATTTTTAGAATAAACAGCAATTACAGTATATTAATTAAATATATTATATATTGCATCTGCACAATAACAATTACTCTTCATTGTCTACTGACTGCACATGCACAAATCCAGTATCTCCAAGGGTGGAGTAAAATAGAGAGTTACAGGGAGCATTGCAAATTTAATTATAAAGCAATGTTTGTGAATATCATGAAAGATGCTGCCAGGATCTATTGGCCCGTTCACTCATAAGCTTAGAGGATATTGGCCAGTATTCTGGAACTCTCTGCATCACACACACCCCATTGTGTGTGCAACCTCCATGCAAAGACTACATGACTACAAGAAAACAAGCTACAGACCTAGCATGCTGTGGTACAAGCAATTGAGCTAATAAAATGTAAGTTATCTAAATAATTGGAATAACATATAACAATTTCGCATTACCCAAGCATGTAATGCTAAAAATCCCTTCTGAACATAAGCATTTAGTATTGTGTTCACAACAGATATTAATATATCAATTTAATATATATATATATTTTTTTTTTTTTTTTTTTTTACTGTAACCTGCATTCAGTTTGGGATTGTAAAGATATTTAAGGAGGAAATCACAATTTTTTTTTAATTATTATTATTATTGTCGATAGTATCACTACGGTCACATAGTATAATGTTATTTGTGTACACGGCCTGCATAGAGAAATATGAGCTTGTGACATGTCGCCTACTCCCAAGTCAATATATTACCATTAGACCTGGGAATTCCCAAGGTTTGATTGTCAGGGATGTAAATAAGCATCTGGTTGGCTGGCTTTGATGGTCAATCTACTAAGCCTTATGATACACTGTGACTCTCTCTGCAAGGGATTCTAGTCATTGTAGTCCTTACATTACTATGGTATTTACACATGGCAGAGCAGCAAAAGCCTTTAAATCCACGGAGAAATGTTCCTTAGTGTTCCTTATCACATCTCTATAGTCGAGAGCTTGTCAAATATTTTAAATTATCCTCTCAGATAATGATTTGTTGCCTTACTAGCTAGAAAAAAGCAAACTGTTATTTAAATTTAAATATATATATATATATATATATATATATATATATATATATATATATATATATATATATATAAAATTGTTTTAAGGATCCTGAAAGTAAACCCTCCATCGAGATATATAAAGACATGACATATACGAAAAGGAGGCATGTATATAGTCAGGGTCGGGTCTACCTTTTTGTAGCCCCTAGGCAGTGAAGTGGAGGAGCCCCATGCGCGTGATCTATATCTTCTAGTAAATTAATATATCCTCTCAACTCACCAGTTCACAGCAGTGGCAGTCTAACAGCACATATTTTTTTCCCTGTTGTAGCCCTTTGCTTCCTTTAAAACATTTTTAAGCTTTTTTTAAGTTCAAAAAGTGGCGCCCCTCACAGGAAAGCACCCTCTGGGCAGCCGCCTAGTTGGCCTAATGGGTAATCCGACCATGTATATAGTAGTAATGGATTAAAGGGAGAAAATGTGTTGTGAACTCATTTGTTTGTCCTCAGCCAGTTTCCCAGAGTGCAGTGCATCAGCTGTATTTCTTGAGATTGTGAACTTATTTCTAGATGTCCAAATGTGAACACAAGTGAACTATTGTTTTACATGCTCTTGATTTATTGGTTTACCCAGTATTGCTTCTGTCTTGATAAAGAGAGGCACATCATCAAAGGCTTGTCCTGTCAATTAATATGTCTGTCCAATAAAAAGGTATCATTATATACTGCAAATATTCATGTAGGTTACTGGACACTCACTGCATATATATGCTTTATTTATTATGAATCAAAATATTCTGTAACACTATTAAGAACAAAGACAATACAATATGAACACATGGCAAAAGAATGGTGGGCTCTGTCTTAAAATCTTTCATACATAGTGTTATTTTTCCAAAGCATCTTACAATATTAAAAGCTCACAAACTACAATCTAAAGCAACTGGGAGAGGTAGAAACCTGGGCAAGAGGAACAGATAAGGATTAGGGTTGTTCAAGAAGGAAGTGAATGTTAAGATTGATAGAGGATAAGAGAAAATATAAGACAATTGAAAAAAGAGTACAATTAGATAAGGTACAGAACCGAACAAACAGTAAAGTTAGTTGTACTACATGTGGATTAAGGTGAGAGGGTTTTGAAGAAATGTATTGCTGAGTTGATGCAATGGGGCAGAATTGTATAATGGTCTGGGTGCAGTAATACAACAGGGTAGACGGACTGGAAGGTTGATTGTGGTGGCCATAATGGATAAGTTGGTAATAATGAACTAGGTATTTTTGTATGAAGGTTTTGCTGACTGATTGGGTGTAGGTAAAATATTTGTATGACTCAATAAAGAAAGACACACCGGGGTGGGTGTAAGTGGGTCTCTCAGTTTCCAGGGGAGCAAAGGCCAGGTAAAGTTAAATTGGCATCTGTAAGAGGAAGAGGATTGGGGTTAGAGGTAGAAGGGAGAGAGAGTGAAGAAAAGAATATGGTGTAGAGAGAAAAGGGATGTGGTCAGAGGAGGATACATAGATATGGTATTGATACACAAATATACACTACAGAAGAAAATATTGCAACCTACAATTCCTGCATTTTTAAATTATCGAATATTAAAGGGCCCTACACATTTCTTATAAACATATATGTTATGAATAATACCCGAAACAGGATACGTCAACATTATTTCCGTAACATAGACAATGTTTTTTTTTCATGAAATATTTAGCTTTAGAAGGCACAGTATTTTCATTTTTAAAATAAAAAAACTATTGAAAGAGACAAAAATGAGAACCTTTTTCTAATTAGAAGTAGAAAATTAACCTTAACGTGTGCATTCAATCCTTTTATTGTTAGAAAACAGTATGGCAGAAGTAAGCAGGGGGACTGAGATTTGTTCCCTTCATTTTCTCTTTTTTTATTTTGTTTAAAGCATACAAAGAAAGAAAAGATCTACATAAAAATACAAAAACAGACACAGACATATATACAAAAGATTGATTCTTACATATAGGCAAAATTATATATCATACAAAGTTTGTTCATTACGGAAATTTTCCAACACATTTTTAAATTCTCCCTTTTCTTATATTTTCCCTCTTCTCTCTCTCTTCATTTTCTTTTCCAACCCCAACGTAAAAAGCAAGTCGAATACAAAGGGATGATAAAAAGTCTCAGGGGGACTGAGACTTAATATGTACATGCAGCATATTTTGTAGAAATATTTTACATATATATAGATTGGTACCTCGTTTTCTGTCTGCTTTGGCTTGCGATGTGCTCGGTTCTCATTGCTCTCATAGGGGTTACATTTGTTTGGATTGTGACTCTTGCTCAGAACTCGACGTGTCCGTGGAGAGGAAGTGGAATAAAGTTACAACAGTTTAGCCTGTGCCTCTAAGAGCAAAAGTCCAGCCTGTGCCTGTAAGAGCTCAAGTCCAGCCTGTGCCTGTAAGAACTCAAGTCCAATCTGTGCATATAAGAGCCCAAGTGTAGCTTTTATTTGATCTCAGTACAGTTAAAGTGAAGTTACATTTATTAATATGGGTCTTGGAAGAGGGTTACATTAAAGGTATATGCAAGTGAGGTGGATTATGAATGCATCCTGTAGAATGCATCATAATTCACCTAGCAAAAAATGTTTGCATGAAAAAATGTGAAAATAAATGTGCTGGGGGTGATGTAGACACCCCCAGAAATGGCACTGCGCATAACGGGTACTTAATTAAAAAATGTACCCGATATAAAAGCGCATGTGTTTGCTGATTGGCTTTTCAGCCAATCAGCAAGCAGCGGTGACGTCATCCGTGACAAACAACTCAGAGCATAGCTCGGAGGTTTCGGGAGGAGGGGGGTGGGCAGCGAGGGACCCTGCGGTGGATCCTGTGGGCGCACAGCTCAAGTGAGTGAGTGTGTGTCTGTGTGTGTTAGTGAATGTGTATGTCTGTGTGAGTGAGTGTCTGTGTGAGTGAATGAGTATGTATGTCTGTGTGAGTGAGTGTCTGTGTGAGTGAGTGAGTGAATGGAGTGAATGAGTGTGTGTATCTGTGTGCGTGTCTGAGTGAGTGTGTGTGTCTGTGTGAGTGAGTGTGTATATGAGTGTATGAGTAAGTGTGTGTGTTTGTGTGAGTGAGTGAGTGAGTGAATGAGTGTGTATGTCTGTGTGAGTGAGTGTTTATATCTGTGTGAGTGAGTGTGTGTGTGTCTGTGTGAGTGTGTGTGTCTGTGTGAGTGAGTGTGTGTGCATCTGTGTGAGTGAGTGAATGAGTGTCTATGTCTGTATTAGTGAGTGTGTGTGTCTGTGTGAGTGTCTGTGTGATTGTGTGTCTGTGTGAGTGAGTGAGTGAGTGTGTGTGTGTCTGTGTGGGTGAGTGTGTGTGTGTTTGTGTATCTGTGTGAGTGAGTGAGTGAGTGTGTGTGTGTCTGTGTGGGTGAGTGTGTGTGTCTGTGTGAGTGAGTGTCTATGTCTGTGTTAGTGAGTGTGTGTGTCTGTGCGAGTGTGTGTGTGAGTGAGTGAATGAGTGTGTATGTCTGTGTGTGTGAGTAAGTGAATGAGTGTGCATGTCTGTGTGAGTGAGTGTATGTCTGTGTGTGAGAGTGAGAATGATTCTGGGTGTGTGAGAGTGAGTCTGTGTGTGTGAAAGTGAGTCTGTGTGTGAATGCCTGTGTGTGGGGGAGGTCACAGGGTAATTCACTGGGGCTGGAGGGCAACTCACTGGGGCTGGGGGCAATTCACTGGGGCTGGGGGCAGGTGAAGGGGCAATTCACTGGGGCTGGGGGAGGTCACAGGGCAATTCGCTGAGGCTGAGGCAGGTGATGGGGCAATTCCCTGGGGCTGGGGAGCAATTCACTGGGGCTGGGGCACGTGATGGGGCAATTCACTGGGGCTGGGGGAGGTCACGGGGCAATTCACTGGGGCTGGGGGGCAATTGGCTGGGGCAGGTGATGGGGGCAATTCACTGGGCTGAGGGAGGTCACGGGACAATTCATTGGGGCTTGGGCAGGTGATGGGAGCAATTCACTGGGGCTGGGGGAGGTCATGGGGCAATTCACTGGGGCTGTAGGGCAATTCACTGGGGCAGGTGATGGGGGTTGGGGGGGTCACGTGGCAATTCACTGGGGCTGGAGGGTTACAGGGGCAAATCGATGAGGCTGAGGGAAGTATCACCTGGGATGTAGACAAAAGAATCCGTGAATGACAGGACACAGACCGTTGTTCTGGGCATTACAGAAATATAAAGGAATGCTGTCAGAACATTTTCCAGGCCAAAAAGATACAATGTATTATGTATGCTAATTATCCCTGGGAATTTCAGGGGGTGTCAACATTGATAGAAAAACTTTTGCAAAAGCAAGAAATCCAGGAAACTTCAGGCTAACGGTTTAACTGTTTACTTTGGAATTTTTTCATGCAAACATTTTTTTTCAGACACTATAAATTCTCCTCTATCAGATGCATTAATAACCCAGCTCACTTGCATATACCTTTAATGATATAATGTGTCAAACAACAGAACATTTTTACTAGAGCACTATTCGTGCTATTCACTTCCTATTGTTATCTGGCTATTTTGCAATCCTTAATGACTTAGTGTACAGGAATGATGTTGCCGGTGCATGCGGTCTGTACATCTTGTTTACATCATGGTATGTGTACAAATAAGGCATTGCTGTCTGTTTGTCATGTCTGCATGTGTGACTGTTACAAGAGTACTGCGGCTGTGTGCATATGTGTACCTGTACTGTATGTACTGTTATCCTGGTGTGTCCTTTATGAGCACATACAAACACATGTAACTACGTACTCAATTATAAACAAAAAAAAAACTTATAATAAAGATGAAATCAAGTTATTTTACACATCAGCTATCATTTCTATACATTACAAAAAATATAGTTTCATAAAACATTTTTAAAATAAATATATTATAGGTGGGGTGAAAATTCGATTCAATGGAAAAATGTCTTAAGAGAGAATAACATTTCTAAAAAAAATCAGACTATATAAATATATAATGGAAAAAAATATATATATAATGTAATACAATGAGAAAAAAAATATTTAAAATGATGATCAAAGTTACTTTTGGCCTAACAGCATGTAATATTAATATATACTGTATAATAGCATCCAATCTTGGTATATATATGTCGAGTAATTGTTAATAAGGAGCCAATACTTAAAATATATTTTCAGTAGAATTATATATTTGCTGAAAATTCTACTAAAATATATATACATTTATTATTACACTATTATATTAACCACTTGATTTCTATGACAATAGAAAATATATTTACCTTGAGCTTCTATTATAATACAAATAAGTCAATGTCAATGCTAAAGCAACAAGCATGTTCTGCATATTTAGAATTTGCATAATGATTTTAATAATAAAATTAGCAATTTATTAGTTAATTATGGCTTTGGACACATTTACAGCTTTCAGATGGTGAAGTTAGGGAGCCATTGTGTTCTGTGTTTATAGAAGAACAATATCCGTGAATATAATGATGCTTGTCTTTTATATACAATACACCCATTCCAAAGATTTTCAATGGGAAAAAGAAGTTTTGAAAACTTGCAAGCTAGGCATAACTGGGGCCGCAACATTATGGCTCCAAATAAGCTTAGTTTGGGAGCCTTCATAACTCACAGCTTTTTGAAAAAAATATTGTATACACATAATATATTGTAGATCGTAAGTTTGGGAGTTTTCAATCATGCACGGGATTCAAAGCTCATGGATAGGGCCCTGCATTTTTTGTAAGGTGTTAATATTGTTTTGCCTTGATTGTAACCCTTGCATATCGCTACAGAATATGTTGGTGCATTACAAATAAACAATAATAATAATAATATATGTAGCACTTTCCTTGCTAGCGGGATGAATCACAATTAGGAAAAGGCTTCCCCTATCATGTTGTAAGTGGAGTCTGCCCACATGTGTAGATGGCTCTACCCACAACAGTGACATAATCCTTGCAGCTAAAAAAGATAGAGGAAGATATCAGTGAGGGAGAACATGATGGGCAAAATAGCAAAATGGCCTATACTGAGCAATATGAGTTTGTAAAATAAAGTAAGTAAGCCTAAAATATGTCATATATTTCACTAACATTTTCTAAAAAAGTAATGAAGAGATTAATTTTGTTTCAGTGCAATAATTTTTCCAGATTTCAATGAACTTATGGTTGGCACTGGTTGGAACTTATGGTTGGCACTATTTTGCTTAGTAAATATATTAGTGTGATCCATGAAGACTGAACTGCCATCCAGATTATGTTTTATGAAGAGGTTATTTGGTATCTTTTGTTCAAAATGAATCTATAAAGGTATTTTAATATATTTAACTCAACGTCAACTTGATTTTTTAATATCGTTAGTATATTTAATGATAATTTATTTTTCTATATTCATTTCTTCAGATTAATAATATATTTTAAAATAATTCACATTTCATAAGCAAAAATAGGTCTTGCCATGTTCTAATTTTATTTTCCAAGAAAAACTGTGTTTATTAAAATCTAACTTTTCCGAGAAAGTCCATAGAGTAATTATTATTTTCACAAACTGAAAAGCACATTTTAGAATTACATGTTAATTATGAACCATTTCCAAAAAGTGAAGAACATAATGTAATATAATAGCAAATATATGAGTACTTTGATCATCTCATTATTTTACGTAGAACACATTGGCTTTTGTTTTACAGTACCAATAATATGAAGTTGAAAATGTAATGATTTTAAAACATAATAAATATTACTTAATATGTCTTCAAATATTTGCATAAAATATGTTGTACAGCATTATAGCCAAATGTTTGCTAAAACAACAGGATTGTTACTATTCATGATATTAATTTTAAACATTAATTAAGAGATCTAACACTCTAATAATAAATATATAAATAAATAAATATATATATATATATATATATATAAATATAGCATATACTTGATATTGGCGTTCTGTCACAATGGGCTAATAAATTCTGCAACTCTGGAAAACCGGTTTGCACACATGCATTTGGATTAACCCTTTCAATGTGAGAGGGGCCTGCAATGAATTACTGGCTCCTCTGCTAGTCGAGTTGAAACATTGAAATCTCATATTTACAATATAGTATCCTCTTATGAAGAACGAGTTCGGAAAACACAAATCAAGGTTATAGATGAGACTCAGAACGTGTTCATTGCTTTGCTATAAAGGAACTTAAGGAAGACATATAAACCTTAGTGAATCTATTCCTGCTGGTGACATTGTCTCCAAAGAGTATTTACACACAGCACAACCCTACCCTTTGGTTTGAACCATCTCTGAGCTGACATTTTTGACATGGAACCATGTGATTCATTGTCATGCTAATGTGGTGCCACATGCCGGCTTAGATGTTATTTACATATTGATGTAGGAAATGTCCCAACAAAGAACAACTAACAAATGGCACAATTGGGGACAAAAACCCTTTGCTGCATAATACCACATTGGATAAAGGAGATTAACTCTATGGCCCTAATACTGGCATTGAATTGAACGCAGTGGCACAAACAGCATTTTATCCTCTACAAAGTACTTATATTACATCACAACAAACCACCCTCACACACTATCCTAATTTAGCCCACTTTTTCACGCTATTCCACTTGGTCCAACAAACGCATACACCTTACAATCAGGTGACATGTAGTCATTCTGCAAGCATATCGACTATATCTGTCATGGAAAAAATTAGCAATTTATCTGACTTTGATAAAGGGATGGTCATTGGCTTTCGCCCAACAATGCCAGTATTTGTGAAACAGAGTAGTTTGTGAACTGTTCACGTGCTGATGTGGTTAAAGTGTCCCGTAACTAGACAAACGGCACCATTGCGAATAAATGGCATGGAAACTGAAGAGCTCCAGGTGCCATTGATGTCAGAGGTGAACATTGGCTGCGATGGTGTTTGAGGGCCAACCAACATGTTACAGTTGAGTAACTCACCATTCAAATGAACCAGGCGGCTATCAGACGTGTGTCTAATGTGACAGAATGCCAACCCTGTTGTGTATGGGGCCCCAAAGTAATGGATGGTCACTGCACCCATGCTAACGAGTGTACATCATAAGAAATGGCTTCAATTTGCACCACAGTTCGGAAATTGGATCTCTTCTTATTGGCAAAGGGTTAAGTAATTGTTTTCATCGACATCGGGGGTTGGCGTGTCAGGCGCGAAACCTCAGAGAACACTCTGCAACCATTGTTGGACCATTGTCCACTCACACCTCTGTAAGGCGCTCTCAATCAAATTGGGTTATCTATCCATCCTTGCAAATCAAGTATACCCTTCCAGCAGGACAATGCAACATGTCATATGGCCAGAATTGTCCTGAGGTGGTTGAGGGAGCACGGCAAAAACATGAAAGTACTTCCCTGGCCTCCAAATTCCCTAGACTTGAACCCCATAGAGCACATGTGGAACCACCTCGACAGTATATATATATGTATATATATATATATAGTTGTGAGCATACGAGTTGTTGCTAACGCTTGCGGGCTCCATGCCAGCAACTGCGACCCTCACACACTGCACGTCATAGCGCAAACAACATACGAGACACGTTACCACCAATTACGACCTCGCAAAAAACGGCCGCAATCCGCGGACATGAAAAAATGAAAAACACAATAAATACACACAACACATACTTAAAAAGCTTACCTACAGCAAGAGGGAGCATCCAGGACCTCAAAAAATGAAGTTATACCTTCATTTAACTCAAAATAAAAGAGTTTAGACACAAAAAAATTCTCTAAGAAAAAATGGCCGCCGACCAAAACAAAAACGAGGCTACAGCACTCTAAACACACAAAACACCACAAGAAACTTGCAAAACACCACAAAACACCTACGGATATTCCGCTAAATTTGCCGCCATTTTAGAACCATGTGGAAGTACACAGCTACGCTAACGGTTTGGTCTTGCGCACGCACACTATTACACTGCACACATTCATCACGCTTACACAGCAGCTCCACACCACTAATGCTGCAGCAACATCAAAACAGATTGTCAGCTCTTCAACAGAATGTTTCCTGCATATGTTACTTCAAAATAGGTAAAGTATATTCATTTATTAATGTATTATTTATTTTATTATTATACACCAAACAGCATTAGCTCACTTACAATTTCATTGCCGTCATTTTTTGACGGGCAATTCTCTAGTATATATATATATGTGCAAAATTGTTTAGAGATGGAAAATATATGAGATCATTTAAATGGCTCTGTAAAGCAATTTTAATGTTTGGGCTTCCCAGTATGGCAGCTAATAACACCCTTTGATTTCCTGTAAAAGCTCAACCCTCTCCATTCCTCCCTGTCACTTTCATTTGTTTGGCAGGTTATTTCCCCCTGTAGTTTCATAGTTAGACTATCTGTGACAATTGTGTATTTTATTCTGCTCTGTTTTGCAACAAAATAAAATATATATTGATAAAAAGAGAGCAGAAATGTATTGTGTTGTAGCGAATGGCAGTGTATTTCGGTTGTTCTGTTGTTACTTTATGTCCATGGTCATGCTGATACACTTGGTATTCATAGCAGAGATATTGGTGTGGGTTACCAGTTCCTTCTCCAATGGGCCACAGCATACAGCTGCTGGTATTCCTAGGTGGTCTCCCATCCAAATACTGACCAGACCCAACCCTGCTGCGTGGCTTCAGGGTGTTGTGAACTCTTGGTTCCATGACTGGATTGAACCCAGGTCACAGCAGTGAAACCACCAAATCCTAACCGCTGGACCACCATGTTGTAGTTATCCATGAGGTTATCTTGGCAAAGATACAGGAGTGTGTTGCCAGTTCCTTCTCCAGTGGACTGCAATTTGTCTGACCTCTCTGCTATGACCTGCACATATTGGGTGACCCTACATGGTATATCTCACAGCTTCATTGAAGGAACCTATCTTGTTTTATGTGCTCACTTGTTACAGCGTTGGAAGTGCGGCCGATTGTAGGAACGTGGGCGCGCTCGTATCCCCATCTAGCTGTGATGAGCTACTATGCCCGGTAAGTCGTTAAGGGGTTCGTGTTAGGAAGTGAGGTTTAGGGGGTTAGGGTTAGGAAGTGAGGTTTAGGGGGTTAAGGTTAGGGGGTTGGGGTGTACTACCTAGTTTTCACAGCTAGTTGGGGACGGGAGCGCGGCCATGTTCCTACAGTCGCTGGTGGTGCGCTGCAACAAATGTGCACATAAAACATTAAGGATCCCATTGAAGTACACAAGCCCCTTCACCAGAACAAGGTAGCAATCCAGAAGGGGGGTTTATCCTTACCTGTGTCTTATCACCTTATATAGATTGCGTGCTCTTGGAAGCCAGGCCTACAAATACGTTGTATCAGTACTTATACTTTTATTTATCTTTAGCATTCATTGCAATTATTATTATCGTCCTTCTAATATCCCTATCCCTATACAGGGGTTAAGTACAAGTCAAAATCAATACTTACACATTGCAAAAGAATGGAGGCTCCTGTCTTTGAGCTTAAAATCAAACACACCTATTGCTTTCCTAAAGCACCTTACAAGATTGAAAACTTGCAAACGTACGTATATACAATCTACTTTTTTTTTTTATAATGAAGATAAAGTCCACAAAATGTAAGATAATACATAAATGTATCTCTGCACTGTCTTAGTGCATTGACCTTTAAAGCTAATGGAAACAATATATCTTTATTAATTATTAATAACTAGTAAATGAAGTAGCGGTCCTCTTTCACTGTATTTATACGGATACTTGCTACTTACAGTATCCCTAAACAACTGTAGTATTAATAATAATCCACATCCACGGTTTCTATTGATTTCTTCTTCCTATTACAAGCCTGGCAGGGAATTGGTTTGAAGGGGCTGTGTATGTGGAGGGTGACATAATGCTTCCTTGGTTGCTATAGAGCAGACCCTCCTCCTCCTCCTCACACATTGGCTGTGTACAGTGAATAAGCCCAGTATTTGCAGGCAGGTTGGGCTGGCTCTGGAGGGGGAGGAGAGCATGTGTAGACTGGGCTGTTACAGGCTCTGGTTAAGCAGGTTCTCCCTCTTTTGTCTGCCACTGTGTTTTCGAACGCTTTAGAAGTTGTGGAGTGAGTCTGGTTATATCTAGTAGGACGCAAACATCTTCCAAAGTAGGATCTAAGCAGAGGACATCCAAGAAGAGCTGGGGAGAGGCTATACGGTGAGTCTGCTTTGTTACATTTATTGTTTGGGATATATAACTATTATATTATATGTATCGGTATACAAATAGTGCATATTTAGAGATAAAAACTATGTATAATACAAAAAATAGTGTGGGAATTGTTCTGTAATACAAGCGCCCTGATCCGTATGACCCACAGATGTTCACCTGAGGCCCTGGGACAGGTCGTAACAGGAAGCAGGGAGAGATGGATGAGCCAGTCATTACCTGGCTGAGATTCCAGCCACCCTCTTACAGGTCTCAGCATGTGGCCTGAGAGCATCTGCTGCTCTAAGATCAAAGCCTGGGACTCAGCAGCAATTCATTATAGTTTAGAATAATTCATATAAATCTGTACTGTGATGTGATGATCATTGAGGATCACATTGAGGATCATCGAGCTGGTATTCTGGTGCTTTTTTCCTATTTCGCCGGATGACCTGAAGTGTCATTTAAGGAAGCGGCCATGTGGAATTCATCTAAGATCCAGGGAGACTTGTCTGTGGATGATAACATCACAAGTCTGTGGTCTGCATGACTAGGGCAAAGCAATATAATAATCATAAAAAGGAAAAAACTTGATGAGTTTTTACACAGCTGGTCCTTTGCAGCTGTCAGACGTATCATATATATTTAACTTGGATATATAAGTCCTTTGTACGGTTGAGTAATCTTAAAGGGGTATAAGCATTGCATTTATTTTTCCTTTAAGTGATCATCTATAATTTCCTGTGACAGTGAGAAATGGATCTGCGCTTATGGTAGAAAGGTTCATATTGCAATGATGTGTGAGTACAGGCCTAAGGGTTATCTAGGAAAAATGCTACTGGGCCCATCTGCTAGCTGTACACATTGTAATACTACCCTTTAATATGGGTATGTACTTGGACAAAACAGTTGCAAACAAAGAAAATTGAATTAGTGGCACACATGGGTGTAGGAGCCAGAATAATTCTGGGGGGGTTCAGCTCGTTGTATACACAGGCTCGTAAAATAGCTTATTTATACATACAAACATAAAAAAAATCTGGGGGGGGATTTGTGCCCCCACCCCCAGTTCCTACACCCATGGTGGCACATATTGTTGGTATCAGATGGCATCTTGCTTTTTTGACTGGTGGTTTGACAGATGTTATTATTTGAGAAACATTACTATTTGAATATACAAATATCGGAGTTTAGTTGATCCACAACAGTAATATTAGAAAAAAATAAATGTTGCCGTTACGAAATAAATATATAAAGCCATCCCTTGATCTCATGAATACATAGGGCCTCATTCAATTGTGATTCAACCAATTGAATAGGGCTCTATATAAGCACAGAGCATGTTTTTTTACAGAAGTTTTTAGTCAGTGAACTTCTATCCAAAAGCAAGGTCTTCACTAACTAAAAACTGCTGTAAAAAAATATGCTCTGTGCTTATATTGAGCCCTATTCAATTGGCTAAATCGCAATTGAATGAGGGCCATATTGTTTAACATCACTAATGTTATGCTGATTGTAGTGTCTATTTTGCTGCTTTTGACACTTTAGCATTTATGAATCTATGTATGTAGAGAAAGTAACTGTTTTTAGCCACATGATACTTTACACCTAGATTTGAGGGGAAATATTTCAGATTAGTAAACCTTGAATAATGATATGAGGTTAAAAATAGAACACACATAAAAACTGATTCCATAGTACAGGGATACTCATGTGAGAACCAGCAACATCACGTTGTTAGTGTTTCCAGGTCACGTCTGTGCCCTAACCTTGTATTGTAAATATATATATATATAATAACTGTTTTTCTCGGAATTCTGAGCTGGTAACAGGTTTTTTAACTTGTTTTAGACATTCAAGTGTGAACACAGATGTACTATTTATTTACTATACTACTGTACGGTGGAGGCTTCTATCGCTCTTTTGTTGTGGTGAACTACCTACTCATAAAGTCCACAACACAAGCTGAGATCCCACTCCATGCTGATGATAGCCAGTAAGCTTGAAACAGCTGTGCATGGATAGGATTCTCGGCTTGTGTAAAAACCCAACCTTGGCTTTGCAATAAAGCTGTGTAATACAGCAGGCATAATCTTAAAGGAAGCCATGTTTGAAAATGGCTATGGATTGAAGAGCGAGGCATTTGTGGGCACATTTGCAAGTCCCAGCTCAGCTTCCCAGAATGCAGTGTAATAACTGTTTTATACTGTAAAAATGTTCTTGTATTTTAATATTCTCTACAGTCAGCATCTTGTGTATCCCCAAAACGTGCCATCTGGTCCTTTTCCACTTCTAAATGTCAGGAAGTCTCATATTCTTTGCAGTTATCTTTGATAATTGAACATTTTGGCAATACTTGACAATTCCTAGGAGCCAGGGAGTTACAGCTCCTAAAAGGTTACTTGGCCTTTTTTTTACTATTATTCATATGTTTCTATACATAATTTGTAATATCACTGGCTCAAAGTAACCTGACTGACTACTATGCATGGGCGTAGGAACTGGGGGGGACAAGGGGGACATATACCCCCAGAATGTTTGCTGTATGTTTGTATGTGTAGAGCAGGGGTCACCAAACTCGGTCCTGGAGGGCCGACCCAGGCCTGGATTTGTGGATATCCTTGCTGCAAACAGGTGAGAATCTTGTTTCTTCAGCCATCCTGATTGACTCACCTGTTTGCAGCAAGGATATCCACAAATCCAGGCTTGGGTTGGCCCTCCAGGACCAAGTTTGGTGACCCCTGGTGTAGAGAATCTGTTGTGCATTTTTGTATACAATGATCTGTATCCCCCTCAGAATAATTTCGGCTCCTACACCCATGCTACTAAATTTCAAATAAATGTGTCCATCCGTGGCTTATGGTACAGTTTTAGGAATGGAAGTAGACCAGGCAAATACAGACACTCAAGAATGCAGCTTTACACAAGATGTAGGCTGCTGGATGCAAAAAACAGGTTGAAACGGACCATATTGGTATGCACATAACACAAATAATTTGTAACAAATGCAGGCTGTGCCACTTATAAGAAATATTCCATACATTATTAAATTAGGATTTCTCTTTAAAATGACAGTACCCTACAACATTTAAAAGAGTCTACCTCTATATGCATACAAAATTAATCCTAGCCATAAAGAGCTTGCAATCTAATTTTAGTACCTCTGAAATGAACTAAACCGCACAATTTAATAAAAGTAAATACATCTGAATCATCCCCAATAGTATACCTGATTTTGGTTTTGGGGGTATTTGACTGTCATAGCCACCTCTTCATTAAATATATGAATTATTTTGTGCATTTGTGTTAATTAAATGTCACTGGGCATATGGAGAGAGTAAAATAAAGCAGGTTCAGTTAATGATTATCCACTGTTTAAAAAACATATTTATATAGTGGTGTGGGACTGCAGAATTCAGACATGATGTTTCCTTGTGTACCATGTTTCATTGAATCCCATTAACACCTTGACACCAAGCTTGGCTTTTAAACTGACTTTGCATTTATTTACTTATACTCCATAACTAAACACCAGTTTATATGTAGTATGAGATTGGCCATAACCTGTAATTTGAGTGTCAGTCTACCTGATATAGGGCCATATTAACTTCCAGCCTCGTAAATCCAACTTGTAGCTTGTAAGGGCTACGGGGTCGAAATTTGCCCTACTTCCGTTGCTATTAAATTAGAAAGGGCTGCGAGGTACGAGAGGCGATTTCGTAAACCAGATTGCGGACGTCTGGGTTACGTGCTTGAACGCAAACAATTAAGCAATTACGTAGTTAACGGGTTCAGATGGAGTCAATGGAAAAAGAGATCGTTAGCGATATGTCACTGAAAAAGGGGAGGGTAGATTTCGAAGTCCTACATGCTTCAAATCCAGTTTGCGATCGGACCCACAGGCCAGAAATAATGCAATATTAATAAAGCAGTAAATATGATATTCTATTACATGTGACTTACAGTATATGTATTAACACATTAATTGCAGGTATCGATATAACACAAAGTATAAACATGAAATAAAGTATTTTTCGAGCCGATTTGCGGGCTTGAGAAGTTTGTGCTATTAATTCTAAGACCTAACATCACTTTCCCTTTTAATAAATGTACAGTAGAGTGTTGTTATGTGCAGTACAAGTGATACGTATTGTACTTTACCCCCCTTGTGGGTCCTCTAGAGCACACGTTGGCCTTTGGCTCCATTTGCGTGTTACATGCTTGCTCGCGAGTGACCACGTTGCAATTTAATAGCTGAATGAACAAGTAGCGGTTACGGGCTTGTCAGATCAAAGGATTTACGTGCGCAAAGTTCAACGTTGCTCAGCATGTAGCCTATTCTCGGCCATCCTGGGCGTTAGCAGGCAAAGCTCGCTGCGAGCAACGTTACAGGGCCAATGTAATACCCGTAACACGTAAAATTAGAGTTACAAGCTACATTTTAACACGTAGCCCCAATTTAATAGGTCTGATAGCCAATAGGCACAGAAATGGACACCATGAGTAAGACAAAGAGCACATTTACTTATTAGACCACCAATGCATTGGAAATAAAGAGCTACAGTAATATAGAAGACAATGTCTGCCTGATTGACTTTACTTATAGCCTTAAAGCTCCAAACCATTTCCATTCCCGACAATCAAAAATTGTATACATTTTTGTTTAAATAGGCACAGAATATTATTCCTTAAATTGATATGGATCCTTTTGTTCAAGAACATATATTTTAGCTCTGAATGGTACTTTGTGATCCATTGATATAACTGTATTGTAGAATTGTATTGTAGTAGAATAGGTCTTACTAACAGCATCATCATTTGTTGTGCAGGTGTCATACTGTGTGCTATGACTGGCATTGATATTATGTGGAATGATTTTATAGCTGATTTTACAATTTGGTCGGAAACACGTCAAAATAATATTGGAAACAGAAAAGTAAAAATATAACTTTGTACTCAAATGTACGTGGTATGTGAAAATAAAGAACGGCCGTCATATTTCTTTGACTTTTTGGTTGGTTGAAGGCTGATTTACATTTACATATTCTGCACAACTGATATTTATATTAAATATTGTTCTTTATTTTAAGGTAACTATCTTTTAAGTCAAGTAAAACATTTTTTTTTGGTATACATCCCTGATTCCTTCATTATATTTATTTCTCAGGATGTCCATTTGGCAAGCAGCATTGTGACTTGTGTTTGGGTTATTATGACTGTTTGTTTATCATTTTGGTGTATTATATTTCTTTCTTTATTAATTAAAAAAAACTAATATAATTATTAAAATGTACTTTGAGATAGCTCAACAGCATCTCCTCCTCCCATGAGAAAGAACAGCAATCAGCTATGATCTGGCCATAACCTAAGATAGTGACTCCCAAACTTCTCCTCAAGGAACATCAGATAGGCCAGGATTAAGGTCTTACACTGCACACCAAACTGCCTTACCTTTATTCATATAGTAATATCCTTATATCCTGGCCTGTTTGATATTTATCAGTTTGATACTGATCTAGGAAGTTTACTGCGGTCAAACTGGTTTAGCGTTGTGGACCTTTTAGATTATGGACTCAGGGTATTGTTTTCAGCAGTGATTCTCAATAGCCCGTCATAGGACCTGTACAGGTTCCTGAAACACTACCTGTTGGTCCTCAATGACAAAGAGATGAAAATAACCCAACACTTTAAATGTATCACTATTATAAGTCAGTTATAGATAAGTTATTGAGGAATATAGGAGTCGAAATCAGTGGAAATTGAGTGTGTCATGTGAAGGATCATTACCAGCCGGTCCATAGGAGCCCTTGAAAGTAACCAGACGGTCCCCAGGAACCAGTCCCTAGGAGCCCTGAAACTGGTCCCCAGGTCAAAATGTTGAGAACCAGGGCTCCTATGGACTGGTTGGTTATATTCCACTTCTGAGATCAAGAACATTTTTTATAGGATGATTCTTCACGTGACACTCAATTTCCATTGATTTCAATGTAGTACATGTTATCAACGCATATATTCCTTAATAACTTATCTATAACTGTGACTAATACTCAGATACTGAGGAGTGAGATACTCCTCCTTCATGCAATTCAGACCATCTCTAAAGTGCATCCTAAAAAATCTTTTTTTTCTGTTCTTGAGGAATAAAGTATTATTTTTGAGGCTTATGTGCGGCTCGAATTGCTAATTTGCAAGTCAAAATACTTGATATGGTTGGAGGGTGATTGTAACTGAATTACAACATCGGGGTCATTGTTTTGACCACCACAGGGACAGACAAGCAGACTGTGATTCTAATTAACACATCAAAGCAGCTAATTAATATTTGTGTGATGCTCATTTGCATAAACGCACAGCACAAATATTAACACATTTTTCGTGAATGGTCCACTTTGGAAAGAAACGGCTAATACAATGCCTAGCTCGTTTTTTGTGCACTTTAAGATGATTTTGGTGTGACAAACTATGTTAGTTGTATGCATTCAGTGTTGCGCAGTACTGATTACATTGATGGTGCTGTGGACATATATTTAAAAGAAGGCTAATACTTCCAATCAACTTCATTACATTGCGATGCACAATGATATAAGAACACACCATATTCTCACTGCAATGTCAATCCAACATCATAATGTGGGTGAATTTTGGCCCGTTTCGCCCTCCCGGGTGGGGAGGTGTATGTAAGATTCCAAAACCAGACTTCACAATAAAGCTGGATTGTTTGGAAATGTCAGCATCCCTTTATTAGAACATGCGAAACACGTATGTGACAGGGCTCCTGTAGACATGTTGAAAGATTAATGCACCATAGCGTACGTCAAGCCAGTGTATCATGTGCACAAATGTCATTATGAAGCAGGAACTGAGCCTTATTATCCTAGGTAAACAATGAGTGAGGTTACATTGCTGATGTGGGCCTGGAGCATTGGGTGTGAACAGGATATAGAGTGGGTGGGAGGCAATGATAAACCAGTCTAACATAAAGGCGTGGAAATGTAATGTGTTACTATTGCATGGATATTACTCCCCTTCTGTGTATATAATTATCATTATACCAAGAAGTCAGATCAATCTGTAATCAAAGCCATACAAATCTCATGAATTGAACAAAGAGTTTAATTTGATTGACTGTAGTGTAGAGCAATGTGAGCTGTCAATCATCTCCCTCCTATAAGCATTGTTACACCTCAGTGTATTGTATAATGATCCTGGATGTTTTGGTTCTACAATAAGACATTTTTAACATCTTGTCTGCTTTGGATTTGTGTCTGTAAATGGTTAAATATTAAAATAGCCAAACTTTTGCACTGCATGCACACTGGCTATATCGATTTAATTTTCCATCCTGCCTGACCAGAGTGCCTACAAATCCCTGCATTAGTTCATTCTAAGCGAGCGCCTGGAGGTGGTTATAAATTACCCAGCATTGTGGTTAGTAATTAACAGAACAACATTTATGTAATAATGTTTTAAGTTGTTCTTTTTGTTAATATCTGAAAACATTAAACTGCTTCTCCACGCCTTGCTATTTTGCAGCAGGAATAAATTCTTCAGTTAATTCAATATAATAGTTTAAAGTGCCAGGGCACCTTAAATATCCACTGATGACTTAAAACTAATTAATATACAATGAATGTCAAAATCGGTATAGAAAGTGAACAACTATTTCACACAACGTCTATACCTGTTGGTTCCAATTACCAACGTTAATTCCTACTTGATAGGACAGATATACTAATTTATTTCAATAATAAAGTGCACAGATGCAGAGTGTTTGCTTTAATACTTATCTGACAAGACACTACAGCACACATAAAGGAAGATAGTATGAGACTGCAGTGGTGTTGCACATATTTGCATATGATAGTTAATACATTCAAGGCTATTTTTATTCTATAACATTCGAAAAACATTTTGCAAGTGATCAATTTAATTCTTCAGCAGAGCTCAATGACCATATGGGAAACCAACAATAGTACTATCCATTATTACACGGTACCTGTAATGTCTTTCCGCACAGATCTTACTGATATTTGAATTTCCCAAATAATCGACAAGTCTATTCCATTTCAATTTCCATCTAATATCTATTATTTTCACCCTTCCCTTTCTTTTTCATGTTTTATCTCGCTTACCCTCCACTTATTTTACCTCCCGTCTTTATTGCTCCAATTTCCCATTTAACTGATCCCTTATTCTCCCGTCCTACATTGTCTCCTCTCTTTCTTCATTTAGCACTCATCAGTTTTACAATATCCTGTATCTTCTTTGTCCCTTATATCCTTCTTGTAGCTCCCTTCCCCTCTCTTTCCACTCATCAGATCACGTATTGATCACTTTTTGTAGATTGTATACTTCTTCTTCATCCAGTCTCTAAAAAAGCGTGTGGCTCATTCAACATCATTGTGACCAATAAAAAACTGTTCATCTGTATACAAGATGGCAGTATTATCTTTTATTTGTATCGCGCCAACATATTCCTTAGCGCTGTACAGGGGAGAAGAACAAGGAAATATACAATATACAAGTCTTGTAAGAAGTGCTTTTTCCCAAAGCACCCCACAAGATTAGACACTCGCCACTCACAAGCTAAACAAAAACAGCTTTGCAGATTATCAGAACTAGATCAATGTCATATTATATTTTCAAGTTGAGTTGTGCTGCATATTATATTATATTATATAGTTTTTTTTTTTTTTCTAACGTCATGGTCTTTTCAGTACGTCAGAAAATACGGAACTTTATTGTCCATTAAAATCTTGCCTTGTTATAGAATATTAATATGTGCAATAAAATATGTGCAACTTGATAAGTAAACATAATAAATATCAGGTTTGATTGTGTTTTGTGGAAAACATGACTTGTGCGTCTTCCTTCCCCTTTTATAGAGTGGAATTTCCTCTGTATCCATGGTCACTTGGCACGCTCTCCAGTGTGTTACGCTGTTTTATTAAAGGGCCATATTCATTTAATACAAATATAGTTATTCTCAGTCTCTGTATTGTCAGCGATTCGCCCCTATAGAGAGCTCTTACACGTTGGGACTTGCATCAAACGCAAAACTCGCTCTGTCTTGGTTTTGTTAAAGGCTAACACATTCTTGAATATTCATAGCTTATTAATGAAAATAAATACTGTTTTATTTAATTACATGAAGCAGATTTCTACAGATAATTGCTTTGTATGTATCTGACACCAGCTTACTAAAAATACATACATTTACCACTATAAAGACTTGGGTGTGGGTTTTACACTATATCAGGGTATAGTTTCATGGCTATTAATGTGCTTACACCATATCACTGTATAGTTTCATGGCTTCTAATGTGCTAATGAGTATACTCATTATGTTCATATGTAAATATCTACTCACAATGGACATGAGAGTAGGAATAAAAAGAATACATGCTTAGTATCAATGATATTGGGAGTAGATACACTAAATAGATATTGGCAAACAAAGAGAAGAACAATATGTTTCCCTATACACACGCATCTGGTCTGATTTCCCATAAGGCCAGGGCCTAGGGCTGCATGAAATCAAAAGATTTTATTTCTCGCTGCCTCCCACACTATCTTTGTACCATATCCCCTCATCTATTTTTCAACTCTTTCTCATTCTCCATCTTCGCCATGTTCTCTCTTCTTTTTTCACAACCCCCTTTTACATCTCGTCCCTCCTTTCACCTTCTTTGTTCTCTTCGTCTTCTCTTTCATTAATTCTTTCTTCCCCACATCTCCTCTATACCCCTATAGCTTCTTTCTCAACCCTAATTCTGTCTATGTTTGGCCATTGGCAACAGAGTTTGCCACCCATTACAACTTTGCACGTATGTGTCATGCCTTTCTAATTTAGCATGCTTTTACGGTGAAGTATGTGCCATAACTTAATGTTACTGAGCTAATTAATGGATGTCTCGTATTGGTGTGCAACTTATTAACATAGAATGGAAGGCATGTGTGAAAACATCATAACTCAAGCATCATTGTAATTCTACTCAGATCTATCTATTTATCTATCTATCCATTGATCAATCTATTTATCTATCTATCTATCTATCTATCTATCTATCTATATATCGATCAATCTACCTATATATAGATCTATCGATCAATCTACCTATCTATTGATCTATCTATCTAACGATCAATCAATCTACCTATTTATCTATCTATCTATCTATCTATCTATCTATCTATCTATCTATCTATCTATCGATCTACCTATCTATCGATCTACCTATCTATCGATCTACCTATCTATCTATCTATCGATCTATCTATCTATCTATCGATCTACCTATCTATCTGTCTATCTATCAATCTACCTATCTATCTGTCTATCTATCTATCTATCAATCTACCTATCTATAGATCTATCGATCAATCTACCTATCTATTGATCTATCTATCTATCTATCTATCTATCTATCTATCTAGTGATCTACCTATCTATCTATCTATTTATCTATCTATCTATCTATCTATCTATCAATCTACCTATCTATAGATCTATCTATCGATCAATCTACCTATCTATTGATCTATCTATCGATCTACCTATCTATTGATCAATCAATCTACCTATTTATCTATCTATCAATCTACCTATATATCGATCTACCTATCTATCAATTAATCTACCTATCTATCGATCTACCTATCTATTGATCTACCTATCTATCTATTGATCTATCTATCTATCTATCTATCTATCTATCTATCTGTCTATCTACATATCTATCTATCTATCTACCTATTCTTCTGAGGTTTGTTATGCCTGACTACTTTATTTTGGTGCTTTTTAAGTATAGTCTATTAGTGTCTTTCTCTGTACAAGAACTTGCCTCCTAGAAATAAGTCTCTATATACAAATACATATATTTTCGAGGAAAAACATATATATGTGTCTTACATGTGATTACTAGGTTAGCTTGAATAAAACATGTACAGTAAGTAGGGAGAATGGTTAATATTGTTAATCGTTAACTAAAGTTATAAACTAGGGCAAACTGCTAGATTCAACAAGCCTGAAACTGTTTAGTTTCAGAAAGCAAACCCCTCTCCGAGCTCTTTCTGTTCCAGTTCCACTCATGGATCACTTCCATTGTAAACAAACACTTTTAGCATTTCACAGTCCTGCACAGTGTGCGGCACCAATGAGGCGTACAGTGCTGCTCCAGGTAAACCGCATATTTATAAAAACTTTATAGGGGTCTCTTTGTCCACAGTTTCAGTCTGGTAATTTACATCACAATGCAGGATCTCTCTCTTGGTGCTCCAAGTATAAATGTTATGGCCACTGACAGAAGTGTTTAAATTCGTCTGTAGGTCTCTGGCCCAACCAATCTAACATAGAAGAGGAGCTCACGGTCTGCCCTGTCTCTGCGTGCTGGAACCAGCAATCACAATGGTGTTTCAAGCAGTGGGGAAACTGCTCGGCTACAGAAAACAGTGAGTAGCCATTTATATATAGATTGCATATAGAAATAAGTCATGTAATTCAAATGTTATATATTCACAGAATTCAATATCTATCTATCTATCTATCTATCTATCTGTCTGTCTATCTATCTATCTGACCGATGGATGGATGGTCTGTCTATCTATCTATCCATCCATCCATCCATCTATCTATCTATCTATCTATCCATCTATCTATCTGTCTGTCTCTCTGTCTGTCTATCTATCTCTCTCTCTGTGTCTATCTATCTATCTATCTACCTGTCTGTCTATCTATCTACCTGTCTATCTATCTATCTATCTATCTATCTATCTATCTACATATTTAGATATAAATATATATGTTAACGTTAGCGACATCTTGATTTTGCATATTGTATGAATGTCCCACCTGTGTCGCCCTCAGATATTTTGGATTTCAGAAATATACCTAGAGATGTCATAAAGTAGAAGTTAAGATTCCACGTGTACCTCCTATACTAGTAGTTTATTTTCATAGATATTTAGAGGCTTATTTTTTAGAGAGGATCACTAACAAGTATTTTAAAATACGTTGAATTTAAGAGTAATATATGCTAACTCTAATAATGCTACTGCAAACAGAATATTGAATAGACACAGGAAAACTTGTACATTCACATATAGAGGACAAACATACTTTATTGTACCTTACAGTTTATTTTAGGTGTGTGGTTGTATATGTCGAGAGGTCACCAGACTCCACATGTAGAATTATTTTATGAAGAAGCCCAACCCACAGAATAAGAAACAAGCCAAAAAGAACAAAACAAAAACAAGTGCCAAAGAAAGGGAGTGTACGGTGAAACTGGAGTGTGGCATATTCAAGGAATGGGAGGAAGCACCACTTCAAGGAAATTCAAAGATCAACCCTCTCATTAGATTTTCAGATCAAACCGGCAAAGAATTAAATATATACAACTGGACTTAAAGATTAAGAGAGGGTTAATGATCAAACAAATTCGGAGGTGTTAAAATGACAGTAATTATAGTTTGAACAATCCAACACTTCTACCACGCCTTGTCTCCTCCTACAGTAGTATTTCTCAACCGTGGTCCTCAAGGAATACTTAAAGGCCAAAATTTAAGTGTATGCATACCAAAGAACAGGTCACTCGGTCACAATCCCCAAGCCATTCATTAATATACCTGCAGTAAAATATGGATAGCCACAAATCTAGCTGCATAGTGTTGGGCTAGTCATGCTGTTTGGGCTCTATTATGGAGCTTTATAGAAGGGCAGCAGGATCTCTGTGCTCAGCATAGGAGTATTGTGATGTGATAAACTGGCCTATACACATCTTTCCTTTATGAGATAGAGAAAAAAATGCTTGTAATGAATAAATAAGTTATCACATAAACTATTCTTCTTTCAATTTCAGTAAATCAATAAAGAAGGAAAGCCGGGATAAGAAAGCATCCGCAGAAAATGAGAAGTTGTTTTTGGAGCCCCGGCATACTACTGCCCGAATAGTGGATACGGATATTTTAATGCTGGTGGCCTTACCTAAAGGTCTGAATGTAGATGAGTGGCTGGCCAGTAATGGTGAGTTAAACAAACAAAATGTAATTTATGTGTTTTATAGTGTGTTTTGTCATGGCAAATCTGTTCAGTCCCATAAGCCACAGATTATGCCTTACATCGATACTGTTCAACTTTGCAATTCAAAAATGTTTTGAGGCCCACTGTCTGCCAGGCAGGATTTTTTACCAGACGTTACATTATTAATTTAAATATAAATTTTTTCAAATTATTATTTTTTAATTTGGACCATTAGTTTACTGGTCAATAAAAAATTTGACCATTCACACAGAAGTTGGAAGGCAAGACCACATTCCCTTAAAGGGGATAGATTTACAGTACCAAGGGTGGCAGTATTTCTGAAACAGTGCAGTTTTGAACTGTTTGGGTGCTGCTGTGGTTAAAGTGTACCATGAATGGACAAACGGCACCATTACGGCAGCAAAACTGTGCCGCTCCATGTGCCATTAATGTCAGAGGTTAATGTTGGCTGCGAAAGGTGTGTGAGGGCCAACAGACACCCCCAAGTTGAGCAACTCATCGCCCCCAATTGGTTCACTGTTTTGTTGTTTAGACGTGTGTCTAAAACGACAAAATAGTGAACCCTGTTTCATCACTGCACTCATGCTGACGAGGGTTCATCGTCAGAAACGGCTTCAGTTTGCATGACAGTACCAAAATTGGACCTCTTTGGTTGGCAAAGGGTTGCCTTCTCTGATGAGTCAGGCATGAAACCTCAGAGAACAAACACTCTGCAACCATTGTTGGAAGAACACAAGCTGGTGGTGGCAGCATTATGGTCTGGGGGATGTTTTCTTGACATTGTCTGGGTCCACTCATATCTCCTGGATGGCACTCTCAACCAGTTGGGTTATCTATCCATCCTTGTTATCTATCCATCCTTGCATATCATCATCTCAACCAGTTGGGTTATCTATCCATCCTTGTTATCTATCCATCCTTGCATGTCTTCCCTGGAGCGGATGAGATCTTCCAGCAGGACAGTACAACATGTCATATGACCAGAATTGTGCAGGAGTGGTTGGACAAGCACGACGAAGACTTGCAAGTACTTGCCTGGCCTTCAAATTTCCCGAACTTGGACCCCATCAAGCTTCTGTGGGACCACCTTGATCGCCATATTCGCTATATGGATACCCCACCATGCACTCTTCAGCAGCTGTCGGATCGACTGCAGTCTGCATGGGTCTAGATACCCTTGCCAACCTTCCAGCATCTCATTTGCTCACTACCACGCTGTCTAGCTGTTGTCCGTGTGGCACACAGCGATTATTCAGGATATTATCGGGTGGTCATAATAATGTCACTGGACCGTGTATTTATGTGTGTGTATATATATATATATATATATATATATATATATACATATGAGAGATAAATAGATAACCCAAATGTCTTTGTAACATGGTACAAATTATAGATAGATCGATCTATCTTTCACTCTATCTATATCTCCCTCCCTGTATCTATCTATCTATCTATCTGTCTCTCATTCTATCTCTCGATCTATCTATCTCTCCCTCACTGTATCTATCTATCTATCTATCTATCTATCTATCTATCTATCTGTCTCTCATTCTATCTCTCGATCTATCTATCTCTCCCTCACTGTATCTATCTATCTATCTATCTATCTGTCTCTCACTCTATCTCTCCCTCACGCTATCTATCTATCTATCTATCTATCTATCTATCTATCTATCTATCTATGGAGAGAGAGAGATAATGTAAATGTTTGCTGTGTACATGGTTCTGTTCCTGAGGTCAATATATAGGACATAAAGTAGGTGTGAACATAGTTGGTCACTTCTCGATAGATCTGGTCTCTGGTTCTTATCAATGTGCTATTTATGTACACCATGGTTGTTGGAAATTTTTGCAAACAAGATAAATCACGATAAATGGGCAATACAAAGGTTAATATTCAAAAGCATTTAAATGGAGATTGAAAGCTGTAATTAGTACAGTATACGCTCTGCATAAAACACATACCTTTGCTTATTCATTTTTTAAGTATGTACATGTGATGTTAATTGATTCAGTGCATCTAGTAAAATGTGCTCTCACATCTGGAGTTATTATGTGCACAGAGCCACACGGTACCTGGCACCTGGAGCTCGGGGTTAGTTGAGCTGATAGTTAGTTCAGGCGATAGTGCTGACAGCTTGTCCCAAATGCGGAGCTGCATATAGAGTTACATTACTCATTTGACACAGTTTTCTGCAAATGGCTCTGCCCACATAGTAAGTGGTCAGTGCCTGGCTGGTTATTGGGGTACAAAGGAAATGGGCCCCTAATCACATATGAGCCTATATTAGCTAGTCCCAGTCTAAAATAATCAGGCAGCCTTCTGAATCATGGTAAAGGGTTAAATGACAACATGGCGTAACAACATCTTAGGCCCATCATTCAGTACTCCAATTCCTAATTTTAGACTAGGATGGCCCATACATGCAAAAAAATAAAAACATTAAAGGAGGAGCAACTGCTCTGGTGTCCATCCTGATGGATTAGTACTATATTTTACCTACGGTACTTAGTTAAACTTTGCCAGTCAACCCCTTTAGTCGCTGTGATCTTGCATCAATTTGTTGCAAGATCTCAGCTCTGCAGTGCACTGAAAATTATTGTAAAAATACATATATATGTTAAAAAAAAATTGTCTTTATCGCATTTTTTCTGTACAGTTATAAATATATAAGTCAGCTATTGCAGTGACTTTTCTTAATGATACCGGCTTGCGATATTTTGGGGATATTGCAGGGTGGCCCTCTATTTAAGCTCTGTTTCATTTCTAAATAATGTCTTCCTCTTTTTTGTACATTGTTTCCTTATTGTGCAGCCCTGCAGAGTACGCAGTCAAGAAAAATACTGAAGTAAAGTTATGTGAGCAGGGTTACATTGCATATCCAGTGTCAGGATCTCTCACCCCATTATGTAGAAGCCGCTCTGCCTTGGGCCTGGTATTGTGTATGAAGCATGTATGTCTTCCTCATCCTGGTATGTTGATGAGTAAAGTTTTACATAATTGTCACATGCTTTGTGCTTGAGGGAAACACATAAAATGTTGTTGACATAGCTTGAAGACTGACTCCTCCATAGTAAACACTGGCTGTTACAGAAATCACATTTCTAAGGGTTTTGACAATGTCTAACACAGTATATATATATATATATATATATATATATATATATATACAGATCGCTATCTTTTATTCTTTTTATTTAACATCCCGATCGTCTCTAAGTGGCCGGTAAGTGGTTAGGGGTTTTCGGGTTAGGTTTAGAGGGTTAGGGGGTAAGGGCCAGTAAGTGGTGTAGGGTAAAGGCAGGTAAGTGGTGTAGGGTTAGGGGCTTAGGCTTATGGGGTTAGGGTTATGAAGTTACTTTTAGGGGGTTAGGATTAGGCTAAGATGGTTAGGTGGTTAGGGCCGGCAAGGTGTGTAGTGGTTAGGGTCTTAGGGTTAGGTTTAGGAGCCGGTAAGTGGTGTCGGGGGTTAGGGTTAGGGCCAGCAAGGGATGTAGGGGGTTACAGGCTTAGGGTTATGGGGTTAGGGTTATGAAGTTACTTTTAGGGGGTTAGGATTAGGCTAAGAGGGTTAGGTGGTTAGGCAAGGTGTGTAGGGGGTTAGGGGCTTAGGGTTAGGTTTAGGGTCTGTAAGTGGTGTAGGGGGTTAGGGCCAGCAAGGGATATAGGGGGTTACAGGCTTAGGGTTAGGATTAGGGTGTTAGGTTTAGGGCCGGTAACTGGTGTAGGGGGTTAGAGTTAGGGCCGGCAAGGGGGTTAGGGGCTTAGGGAGTACTTCAGGACGCAAGCTCGCCCGGCACTAGGTGCCTTTCCGTGCACATAACAGGATAGATCCATTTATTGATGTATATATTATAAATATTTTTTTAAAGATTCAGTTACAATATTAATGGATTGAGAGGTTAAAATTACCATACAAGGGTAGGCTATCAAAACTGAGGTGAAATATCAAACATAAAGATATAACTTTGCTGTGGCAACTGTAAAGGTTCTCATAATACCTTCATAACCACAATATATGGTTACTTAACTAAGGGACATGAGAACTGGGGGCACAAAGGCTTCACCTAAGAGGCCCTGAAAGGATCCCAAAAGGAACGAGTGTGAGCTGTCCATGTACAGTGCTACTGAAAATGTAGAAAAGGAGGAGAAAGAAAGAGGAAACATGGATAGCGAGCTGGGGAGAGAAAACAGAAAAGCTTAGGGAGGAATGTGAGGAGGACCAAGTTATTTTCACTGATAAATCTTGTTCACTCCTGGCACCTTTTTGGCCTTCATGTTATTGTTTACTCATGTCCGACTCTCCAAGAACCTATGGACTGCACACGCCAGACACCTACTGTTATGTTTCTGGTTATGCTTATCCATAAGTTTTTTTTGGCACAGATACCGGAGTGGGTTGCCAGTTCCTTCTCAATTGGACCATGATTTGTCCGTCCTCTCTGCTATGTCATGCCTATCTTCAGTGACCTCACAGCTTCATTGATGACAAGATAGCGATCCACAAGAGATTCATGTAATTAGAGCTCCTAATATCTACGCTCACCTATTGTACCAGGAGATCCTATCACTAAAGCCATTGTAAACATACTCAGTACACAAATTATACAGGCTAGCCATACATATTTATTTAGTGCCACTGTATACATATACCCCCCACCTGCATAATGTAAATTCTTACTTATACTGCAGTGCTAAGCCCTTTAGTAACCAGTTCAGGTTGCAAGATGTTTGAATAGTTTTGAATATTTCCTGCAGATCATCAAGATCTACTGGTTTTACAAATGAGCACTGAACATCTTCACACCTAACTAACACCTTCTCCTGAAGATTGTTACAGGCAATCATCTTCTGCCTTTGTCATATGCAGCACAGTGGCCAGATATCTGCTCAACCAGGAACTGCATAATAATGTACCAGTTAGGGACTTGCTAGTGACAAGACGTCTAGCTTATTGATTGATTCTTGGAGTCCTGTACTCGAGCTCTTTTGTAGCAGTTCATTGTTATTGTAGCACATTCCTATAAGGAGACTAGCGATATGAAAGATGGGCTAGACAGATTCACCCGACTTCACAATACAAGATTAAAGACGACGGTATTGCCCAAGGTTAAGATAAGGGATATTTTCACCTTCTCACTCTTCCAGTATCTATGTCTATGAAATGGGAGATGTTCTACTTACAGTATTGAGAAGGTCATTTCATTATTCTTTAATGTAAGCGCCGAAAGGGTATTTGTATAATGCCAGTTTGTGTGTATATATATATATATATATATATATATATATATATATATATATATATACACTTTTAAATGTCATGGTGCTCTAAAAATGGATTTACACTGCTGTGCTCTCCTCAGACTAACCTGAAGCACAATGTAGCCCTAAATACCCACCTGGCTACTCCTTTGTGCCATCCGGCTGGTTAAAGTTTCTGGAGAGAACACTGCACTCGCCCTTTCATTGCTGTACCACTTTGCTTTTCAATGTGTTTTTGACCCCTCAGCCAATAAGAGGTTTATTTGTCATAGATGTGTTGTTGTTCGGTTGTTCAGTTGAGTCCAACTCTCTGTGACCCTGTAGACAGCAACACTCTGGGCACATATATATCATTATGTCTCTGGTTGTGCTTATCCACAAGTTGTTCTTGGCAAAAACACTGGAGTGGGTTGTCAGTTCCTTCTCCAGTGGACCACGATTTGACTGACCTCTCTGCTATGAACTGCCCATCTTGGGTGACCCTACTTGGTATAGCTCACAGCTTCATTGACTTACACAAGCCCCTTAAATATGACAGGAAAGCGATCCATAAGGAGCATAAATTTGTAGCAACTGTTTTATAGCAAATATTATTTCCTGTGTGAGTTCTGAGGCTCTAATTAGCTTTTAATTAATTAGTTATGCATGGCATGCTCTGTCATATTTGTCATTGTACTTTTCACAGTCAGCTCTTTCATTCTAAATTAGAAACAGATACTGTAGACGCTAAATTAGTTCCTGCTGTTATCTAGAAGCCAATGTATCAATAACAGAGCTATTTCTGGCACCTCTTTAGAGAAACAGGATCTCTCAGTGATGCCATTTTGTTGTATTGCAGCTCTCTTTGAAGAGATCAATACAGATGTCACATATTTTGGGTCTGCAGAGTAATAGATAGTCACAATAGGATGGAGGCTTGGTGGGCAGTGCTGATCTGACTTCCCGTTTGCCACCAGGAAGGATGAGCGTTGGCATTAAAGGGATGGTTTACTCCTCTTAGAAACAAACTAATGATTTTAGTGTTTTTGCAAGTTTATACATGCATTGTGGGTCACTGATTAGGAGGGGAATACTTTATATTTGCCTAGAGCCCCTCGTATAGTACTGTTTGACCATTGAGTTTGATGCAGTACCTGTTTTCTTTGTAGTGCAATAATGTATCTTGGAATCTGATTTCTGCCTGTGTTGGGTTAAAACATGCCAATGGTCACATAGAATCAAGCAAAGGATCATATCTGTCCTTTAGGCCACATGGTGCTCACTCCTAGTGTAAGGGTTATTGTTGTTCAGTCCTTCAGTCATGTCCGACTCTTGTGATCATGCCAGGCATATCTGTCTGTGTTTCTGGTTATGCTTATCCATTTTGTTTTCTTGGCAAAGATACTGAAGTGGGTTGCCAGGTCTTTCTCCAGTGTCTGACCTCTCTGATATAACCTACCCATCTTGGGTGGCCCTACATGGTATTGCTCACAGTATCATTGATGTACTCAAGCCCCTTCACCACAACAAGGTAGCGATCCAGAAGGGAAGTCTAATGGATTGTTGTTGTTGGTTCTTTTGAGCTCAGTTCCAGAAAGTGTGTAACATGACTGCACTGTTATAATCTGGTCTTTGTTCCTATTTTACTTTCTCGCTTAAATCATGAATAGAATAGATAGTTTAGGATACACATGAGTTGTTCCATAAAATTACCATTAATTGCCATTAATTAGATTGCTTACACCAGTGTTGTCCAACTTCTTAAGGTGGGGGGGGGGGGGGGGGGGCACAGATTATCAGTGAGCTTGGATATATTGGCTAATTAACTAGTGGGCCACATTTAAGTAATAATTAAAAAATTGTAGATCTAAATATATGTATTAATATATTTACAGGTGGTCCCTGTGTTATAGACCACCCGACTTACAGTGTTCCATACTTAAGAATGTGCTCCTGAGGCTTTTTGTTGTTTTCATGTTCTGTTTGTTTGAATTAAAAGAAAGCGCACAATAATTTCCGTAACGTAATATTACAGTATAGGGGTATTATTATTATTATTACATTATTACACTGTATTATTATTACCACCACATCAGAGCCATAATAGTATTATTATTATTATTAGTAGTAGTAGTATATATGCACTGTTCATCAGGGATCCTAGTTATGTACAAATCTTACATTAAAGAGGTTCTTAGGAACGTATGTAACCTGGTAATCAGTGGGCTACAGAATTAAGCTGGCTGGCCACCATATGGACAGAACTAGCTTAGACAACTGAGTTATTTTGTGTTTTCTTATTTGTACAAGATCTTAATGTGTTGTCAGTGCGTGATCTGAAATCAACAATTTGTTATAACACACCTAAATAGTTAAAGTATAATGTACAGTATCCAGAGTATTTTCCTTTTACTGCATCCTTAACATATGTCACTTGTTTGGTCTGAGGTTTTAAGGCAGGGTTTCATTTCCCACTCCATTTTTTGTGTGGCTCCTAAACCACAAGCTCACTCCTCCCTGTTCCCGCTTTCATAATATGTTTTCTTTCTTTAGTTGGGGAAAGAGTCCACGTTTTCTTTACCACTTGTGCATCTTAAGAGCTTGGCATAGAATAATATAGAATTAGATTTCATGAGACCTCAGTGTTGGAGTAGGTCTGTTAAAAATAGCAGGCGCCAGTGCAGAATATCACATTAACCCCATGCGTGATGATACTTTGGAGAAGGAATCTGGCTTCTTTTGAATTCATAACAGAACCTGACTCTAAACACAGCTAAGATTGAAGACTCCATATCACGCTGCTTGGCACCAACCCAGAGTCAAAATCCTCCGGTGCAAAACATGTCCTTACACAAACTGGAGTTATCTCTCTAAAGGATAGGCAGAACCTCTTGGAAGGCAGTGAGCAAAGACCAAGACTTTACCCCAAGTCTGTCCACTGATGTCACCAATCAAATGATCTCGCTCCCCCAAACCTATATGAGATCCCACTTCCTATTTTGAATAACTAAACTTGATCATGGATAAAAGGTTTTTACAAAGTTGCATATCATGATCAGCAAACTGGTGCCCCTTCCGGTTGCGCCCATAGACGTTTGGCTTTTCTATATACATAGTTACATAGTAACTGAGATTGAAAAAATACTTTTAGCCAAATATTATCAAGTTCAACCTTTTAAAATCTCCTCTGATCTGTAATATGCAGATTAGTTGTTAATTGATCCAGAGGAAGGCAAACATAAAAAAAAACAGACAGTTGCCAATTGTCTCAAAAGGGAAAAAAAAATTCCTTCCTGACCCCAGATACTGGCGATTGGATTCCTCCCTGGATCAATACTCTCTCTCTAATTAACCAGGATAACCCTGAATGCCCTTTTTATTTAAAAATATATCCAATCCCTTTTTAAAGTTATCTATTAAATCAGCTGTCACCACCTCCTTTGGTAGAGAATTCCACAGATTAATCATCTTTATTGTGAAGAACCCTTTTCTTTTTTTAAGGTAGAATCTTGTTACTTCTAACCTCAAAGGATGTCCTCATGTCAATTGAAAACCTTTTGGCACAAAAAGCTCACTTGACAAATCTTTATACTGACCCTGGATGTATTTATATAAGGTAATCATATCTCCTCTTAGACGGCTTTTTTATAGCACAAGTAAACTTAATTTGGTTAGTCTTTCTTCATAACTTAGCCCCTCCATTCCCCTTATTAGTTTTGTAGCCCTTCTCTGTACTTTTTCCAGCTCTTAAATGTCCTTTTTATGAAGTGGTGCCCAAAATTGTACTCCATATTCCAAATGAGGGCGTACTAGAGATTTGTATAGTGGTAGAATTATATTTGCTTCCCTTGCTTCTATACCCTTCTTAATACATGCTAATATTTTATTTGCCTTTGCAGCTACTGCTTGGCTTTGAGCACTGTTACCTAGGTGGTTGTCCACAAGCACTCCCAAATCCCTTTCAATATCTGATACCCATAGATTTGTTTCAATAAACATCACAGTGATCACCATATTGTAAAATCTATAGTAATATTAGGTAGTTTTCCCATTAAAATGATACTGAATTTACAAATGTACTATTATGCATTTAAAAGAGAGGCTGTTCAACATTAAACAAGGTTATGTTTGTGTGAAAAATGAGTGGTGCAGGGGTTATATGTTCTTTTGATTCCTGTACAAAGTCAGGACCTCCCTCTGTTCTTTTTAGTTCTGTCAGGTTAACCACTAGAGGGAGATATTTCCATTGCCCTCCATAACTCGATTGGTGCAGTGACACACACTAATTAGCATTAACCCGTATACACATGCTTTGTCTAATCCCATTCTACTTAAGGACCACTGCAGACTAACAAATATGGCAAGTTTATGAAGCATGCAAAAAACTAACAACATCAGCCATAAAAATATTTTGAGACAAAATCTTCATTTTTATAGTGCGAGCAAAAAGGGGAGTATGCCAAGCAAAGCTTTAAAGGCTTTTACTTGCAGGGTACCCCTCCTGAGACTATAGGATGGATGAGGCATGTGTCGTGTGATTAAATATTTTCTGAATCCACCAATGAATCAACAAATCACCCTCCCTCCTTCCACTCTTGAATAGATAATAAAAAATAGCAGTACACTCCCACTCAGTCTCCAAGACAATGGGAGATGTGTAAGGCACAAGCATGGCATCCTTCAGACAAAGGCAGTATCAATTAAAATAATTAACGTTCCTATTTGCTACATATTTCACAAACACAACGTCTTTTAAGTCATTTATTATGAGGCTAACAACTTCTTTTTCTATTTAATTCACAGCATCTGCTTTCTATAACCACGTCAGTTTAATGTATGGCTCCATCTCTGAATTCTGCACAATAACCACCTGTCCCACCATGAAGGCCTGGGCTACGTAAGTAAAATACAACTTTTTAAGAACACTATGCTAATGCATGAAATTTGTCTAATAAGTCACACAAACTACATTACTGAATATATTATCTTGAATATCAATGAGATAAGTGATTTATAATCTGAATACTAGGTATGGAGTAATGTGCAGTTCCATATGTAGGTTTCTGGATCACATAGAACTAAGTACACATTCCTGGTTAACAGCTTCATACTACAATTAATAATTAAATGTATATTGTTGTCCCACATTTTCCAGACCTTAAACATTAGAAAATGTATTATTTACTTGGTCCACACAATGCAAAGAAAGATTTGCTTCTTATAACTTATCTCACTCCCACCTATAGCATTTTACAAACTGTGTGGCAGGAGTGAAGAAATTGGGTCCCTTTGTACAATTTATTGAACGTTTCGCTTTAACAATTTACATTAAACTCCCCGTTATCCGGCACCCATGGGGACTGCCTATTGCCGGTTAAGTGTAGTTGCCGGTTGCTTGAGAATCAATGTTTTATGAAGCCTAATTAATCCTAAACCCCATAAAAACCCTTAAACTATCTATTAAACAGCTACTGCTATCTAATCTAAGTCATTTAAAGCTAAAAAAAAAACAGACAGAAATAAAGTTGACATAAAAAAAAAAAAAAATTGGATGCCGGTTGTGCCAGATAATGGCGATTAAGTGAGAGTTTTTGTCAATCGGGGAATGGAGGCAGGTGCCGGTTGCTTGAGAGTCCCGGTTGGTAGAGTGCCGGATAATCAGGATTTTACTGTATAAAACTGCTAAAGGACCATTGTAGCCACATATTTTCAATATGCTCTTTTGAAGAGTGACTAAATACGGCCTTTAATTTATGAAATGTTACTTATAATTATCATTTACTGTGGGTAGCCATTGCCTTATTGAGCTGCTTTCTTTGCAGAAAGTGGTCTTTTAAAATAATGAGATGTCCCCCAGTCGTGTTGCAAGCGCCACTCACAGCGAAGTTTCACCAGTACAGGTGTACATATAGATAGTAAGATGCAGCGCACACATATACACACAATTCGGTGTAGCGCAGTCTTTTGGAGTAAAGGTTATATGTACCTTGGTTTACCATTGCCACAGCCTTTTAACCATTACCCAGATCTGGAATATTTTGATAAGATGGCTAAATAAACCACTTTTCACTGGAAGGAACAAACAGCTGTGCTTTATCTTACCTTTAAGCACAATTTATATCATGGTTCTGTGCACTTCCAGTAGATACCTATCTTGCCTGGTAAATCAGATCAAAAATGTATCTTATTCAAACATTTAAACTGCATTACAACAGAGCAATGAGCATTATATTCCCTGTAGCGCCAATTTTCGAGTGTATTACTACTGCGGATATTTAAATGTACAAGATTCTAGGTAAAGGATAGTCGACATTTACTATATTAATCATCTGGTAGCTGCGCCTTTAAGAGTGAACAAATCTTTCTCTGCTCAGCAAGCCGCCTAGTAAAAAAGATCATAAAATGTTTGTACTGAAGTTAACTGGATTCTTTGTGGGTTGTGACCTTTATTAGAGCAGCATAAACATTATATAGAGATGTTCTTGAATATAGGATTTCCGCACTAGTGATAACTTATATATGGCAATATTTCTGTTCTTTCAATAAAGAAAGGACCAAGAGTGCAGTAATAAGGAGTTCTATGGGGGTAGATACAATTGTCCATAGTTATTAAGGCGTTGAGTTTGAGGAACCGCTCCATTTCCATGTGGTAGGCTTATTTAGATATTATGTGCCTAAGAGATGTCACCAGAGTTCATATGGCCTACAGCAGGGGTGAGCAATTAATTTCCCAAAGGGGCCACATGACAAACTCGGAATATTGTGGGGGGCCGAACCATAGGCTGAGCTTAATTCCCTTTTACAATTGGCAGTGTTTTTTTGTATCCCACTGTAGGCCACTGTAGTGGACCGCACATGGACAGCCAAAGGGGCGGATGTGGCCAGCAGGCCGCACAATTCCCAGGCATGGCCTACAGTGTGTTAGGTTAGGACGAATAGATTACCTACAGGACAACCACGGCACAAACTCAATGGCATATGAGCCATCACCATGGTCATATGCCTGAGGTTACAGTACTGGCATTACTTTGAACCATTTTCTCACTATGAGAGGCAAATATTTATAAGAATACCTTGGTATGTTCCATATGAGTTTCATTTTACCAGTTGTACTTTTTCTGTAGGTTGGAGGAAAATAAGATTTGGAAACTTCCAATTAGTTTTTGCGACTTTTTCAGCAGTCGCCAAATTCTAGATATAGAGATATTACAGAATTACAACTAATATAATGTCCTACCGAGAGGTTAGTGTGTCTGTGTGTGTTACCTTTGAGGTGGTAATTATGCCCCCTTAGATTTGAGTTGAACAATGACATTTCATAGATTGTATTCTACCTCCAAATGGCGCACAACGTCTTTGGTCACCAATTGAAGTGCACCACAAAGGCCAACTATCAGTTATATCATCAAGTTCATGTGGTTATATTTAGAAACACAATGAGACATTGATTGATTGGCCTTGAACTGCTTCAATCATAGGACAGGGATGTGTGTTTAGTTCCTGCTCTACATATCAAACACTGGGCTTGGCTATTCATGTCAAAAGTAGTAACAGGAAGTCTTGTAAAGGTGACGAGCCCACTAAAGGAATTTAGCTTGTGTTAACTAGAAAACACACAGACTGCGCACAGGAATTTACAGGGTATAGCAGAATGTTCATAAATATGAACAAATCTATACTATTTTACATGTTAATCAATAATTCTCAATTATTAGTGTTTGATATTGTTATGGATTCATAGAAAATACAATAACTAATTTAATTTTGGAATGCCTATTTAAAGTACAAAAGGGTACATTGGATTCATTGAACACATTTTTTTAAATTACTGCATACAAAAATGTATATATTTTTTATTAGATTAAACATTTGTAGTTAGGACGATTCCAGACTCTCGTACTAAATATTTGGTCTCTGAGAGCGTTAAACAGTTAGGACTGATTTCTATGCAGAGTGCATCTACTCCCCCCAGAGGATGAGCTATCAGGTGCATGAACTTTGCATAACACATCTTAGAATAACTCTGACATACTATCTGGAAGTCAACAGTCACTAAAATATACATTTTAAGGCTTGAGCAAATTCTTGTTCAATCCTAATGTAAATGGATTTTTCAATAATATTTTAATAACTAGCGAATTGCCCGTCAAAAAATGACGGCAATGAAATTGTAAGGAAGCTAATGCTGTTTGGTGTGTAATAATGAAATATATAATAAATTAATAAATGAATATACTTTACGTATTTTGAAGCATTGTGTTGAAGAGCTGTCAATGTGTTTTGATGTTGCTGCAGCATTAGTGGTGTGGAGCTGCTGTGTAAGCGTGCTGAATGTGTGCAGTGTAATAGTGTGCGTGAGCGAGACCAAACCGTTAGCGTAGTCGTGTACTTCCGCATTGTCGTAAAATGGTGGATAATGTGTGGTATGCGTCTTAGCGGAATATCCGTAGGTCTTTTGTGGTGTTTTGCGTGTTTCTTGTGGTGTTTTGCGTGTTTAGAGTGCTGTAGCCTCGTTTTCGTTTTGTTCGGCGGCCATTTTTCTCTCGCTTAGAGAATTTTTTAGTGTCTAAACCCTTTTATTTTGAGTTAAATCAAGGTGTAAGTTGTTTTTTTGAGGTCCTGGATGCCCCCTCTTGCTGTAGGTAAGCTTTTTATGTATGTGCTGTGTGTATTTATTGTGTTTTGTATTTTTTCATGTTCGCGAGTTGCAGTCGATTTTTGTGAGGTCGTAACGTTTGGTAACGTGTCTCGTATGTTGTTTGCGTTGCAAGGTAAAGTTTTTGAGGGTTGCAGTTGGTGTGTCGTGTTGTTTGCGTTACAACGTAAAGTTTGCGAGGGTCACAGTTGCTGGCAGGAGCGAGCCCGCAAGCATTAGGAACAACTCGTACGCTCACATCTATATATGTGATTTAATATATGGGTCCTTTTAAATCCCAACATGGGCATCCATATTATTTTAGGTTACTAATGCCACAGCATAAAACTTCATTAAAATAATTAAAAATGTAACGATGAAGACACTTTTCGGTAGTGTTTGATTGACAGATTTATAGGGATTGTGACAGGAAAATCCAGCCTGTGCTAAATTCTGGCTAGGACATTCATTGTGAGATATTTTGTGTATTTTTATTACTGTCAAATCTGAACACATTAAATAAGCACCCATATTCGTATCACTACCTAAGAAACACAACAAATGACTTCACCTTGTAGAACAGTCAGAAAAAAGAACATGATGTCATCGGCCGTCCTATATTTTTTTTGCAATCGCTCACGTCTGAAATATTTTAGGGATGGAATGGAAGTGCTCAAATTCATCAGACAGGAAGTGCTGTATACGGACCAGATTATATTGCTTTAAAAAGATTATAATATTCATCTTGTGATCCTGGCATTAGAGGTTTTGCTGTGCATTTACCCCAAGAGACTTGGATTTAGGAACTCCAGGGTTACACCAGCCTACAAGCCGTGCAAACTGGGCCTTGTTGATTGCAAGTTGCCATGTAACCTGAATACACAGAAACAGCTGACGGGCCTGGGGGATTATAATTAGCACCACATGCACCTGCTGCCCTCATCGCTAGGAATGGAAATCCTCCGATACGCTCGCCATTCGCTGAATTTAGCATTTAATCTATAGCTCAAGTGATGAGCCCAATTCTGTGCATTAAATTATTATTTTTTGATATTGTGTTGCAAGGTGGGTGGGTTACATATGGGAGCAGCTGGCACTGGATTCGTTCTGTGGATAAAAATAATAGGAATATATTTGGGGTTTTGCTGCACTGTGCACACACCCCTAATTAAAGCACAATGAAAAAGAAATATACATTTGAAAAATTAAGCAAGAAAATCTTCATACAGCTAATTGGTAACTAGAAAAAAACGAATAAATGAATTTTCCTGTTTTATATATTTTTTTTAAAATGGAAAATATTGCCATACATCAAAATAATTAACATTCGAAATAGTCAAAATTTGTAACATTTGAATATATACTTTATCCTTATAAATTCATACTCATTCATAACTGATGTTACCAATATTGTCTAATCTATGGCAAAGTTTCCTTTGATTTAAATATTTAAATGTAGATTTATAGAGAAAAAGAGAAAGAAGAAAAACAAAAGGGGGGGGGGGGTGGCAGTGTTTCTGAGATAGGTAGACTCAAAATCCATATTATCCACTTTATCATCAATATCTTTACTTCTCGCCTAAATATTTGTCCCAAAGTTTCCATTTAATTATGGAAAAATAAATACATTTTGATGCCTGTGTTGGACGCAGAAAGAATTATACATTTGTTGAGGTTGTTTGTGAGCGGGTTGATAAAAATTTTGAGAGCTATGTTTGCATTAAATGATGCATGGTGAGCAATATAGCTGATAATGTTGTTAACTTGGTACATACAAAGAAGTATGTAATTGGCCTTTAATTCTTATTTTTTTCTCTTGATTATATATACTAATCAGCCTAAATGGGAAAAATATATAATTCTATCCAATGTAAGAAACTAATTGTTACACCCCATCAGTGGTTCCTAAACATCTTCGCATTAAACACCACACAGACCAGGATTTATGGCCAACTCAGTATTAATAGAAGTGAAGCTATTAGTGTTATGGATCTTCTTATTGACTCACCTGCATTCACACTGTATTATTCCTAAATTGTGATCTGTCTGGTTCCCTGAGGATAGGTTTGGGAACAATTGCACTACCCTGGTTAAACAATGAGCAAATCATAATGCAAAGAGGCAGCTATTGAAGTTCAGCTCATTCACAATACTGAAAGGACATGGGTTCTTCTACTTGGCAGAGAAGATATTTAAACTTCATTATTTGTTCAGGTAGAACTAATGGTTTAATATTTATATAACAGCTCTAATGATCTACAATGAGCTTATTGTTACCTGGCTATATTGTTATCATTACATAAAATAATATCTTCCATTCAGTCAGGCCAATTAAAATGAATGTCAATTCTAAAAAAACAAATGAATAATAAGCCTCTCACAATGAGGGGTGATAAAGCACAAGAGCATGCCCAGTTAATGATAAGATGTTAACGCTTAACTAGCTCTGTGATTAATATTATGTATCCATCTGGGCATGCTCTTGTGGTTTATTAACCAACCACTGCAAGAGATAATCACGTCGGATACATGATTAGGAGGCAGCGAAGTGTTTTTGTTTAATTTATTCGTAAAATACAAAACTTTCAAGCCCTATTATCTAATATTAATTACAACCATTTGCAATTATATTATTTATGAGACATTTGTTGTGTCACTTAAACCTCCCTGGCGGTCTGATTATGTCAGTATTTTTGACATAATCAGGACCCCCATTCTGATCTCTCCCCCCCCTCCCAGGTCCCCCATTCCGATCTCCCCCCCCCCCAGGTCCCCCATTCTGATTGCCCCCCCTCAGGTCTCCTATTCTGACCCCCCAGGTCCCCCATTCTGATATCCGCCCCCCCCCCCCCCCCGATTCTGATATATATATATATATAGTTTATTTATAACGCGCCAACATATTCCGTAGCGCTGTACATAAATTAGGTTCAGACAATTATAAATACAGATTAAGATTTAGCATAGGAAGGAGGGCCCTGTCTTTGAGGTGAATTCCCAAAGTACTTAGGATAGAAACTCGCAGGCTTACAATCTAAGGTATAGTGATCCACCACCCAAGATGCACCACCGCTCCCCCCCAGGACCCCCACACTGATCCTTCATGTCTCCACCCACCCCCCACACATCCCCAGGCCTCTCCTCTTGGACCACACCAGACGGCTCTGAGTGCGTATACAACGCCATCATGCACAATGCCGGCCCGAGTGTGGCTCGGGGCCACCACCCCAGCACTGAAATTCAAGCCTGAGCCACGCTCGGGATTACCGCTAGTGTATTTAAGGGAGTTGTTGTTCAGTCATTCAGTTGTGTCTGACTCTATAGACCACAGATTGTGTCTGGCTGTGCTAATCCATATGGTTTTCTTGCAAAGATACTGGAGTGGGTTTCCAGTTCCTTCTTCAGTGGATCACAATTTGCCTGACCTCTCTGCCAGGGGTTTAGGAGCCAGAATAATTCTGGGTGGGATACAGCAGTAAAATGGCTTATTTATACATACATACAAACATAGGAAAATCTATGTGGGATTTGTCCCTACACGCATGCTCTTTGCCATGGCCTGCACATCTTGGGTAACCTTACATGGCATAGCTTATAGATTCATTGATGTACACAAGCCCCTACACCACAACAAGTTAGCGATCCAGAAGGGGTTAAGGGGGTTAGCGGTGTATAAATAAGTACGGTATAATAATATCCAGCAGAGAAAAGATTCATGCTCATGCAAATGTCACGTTAAATTAATCATATTCCGCCACAAATTAAAAAGATTGCCGACAGAAATGGTTGTTGGAGATTAATCTTTGTGTGTTTGTATCTTCAGGCAGTTCCAGTGGACGGATGAGAAAGGGCGTAAAAGGAAGTGCTCGGCCCCACAATACGCAGATTATGCTGCCAGCATCATTCAGAAGCTCCTGACAGATGAAAATCTGGTTCCCACAAAGCATAGTGAGTTACAGATATTTCCATTGTTTTATCTCCACTTCATTTAATTCCCATGGGAATCGTTTCTAATATGTCAAACACAATCTACTTATTACAAAGGCATTGACAAGGAGATTATGTATTTGGCGGTTGCTGTGGGCAAAATACATCACAATTAACTTTAATTTAAATTATATTGATATAATCTATAGCTCTGGAGCATATAGGATATTTCATTCCATCTTCCATTCGGAATAATCAGCAATGCTTTACATTTTAGGATCCAACATGGTTTAGTGTCTCCTAAAACAATACTGACATTATGACCCAACTTCTTTTTCATTACTTTAACCTTAAAGGACTACTGTAGTACACATACAATGAGGCGCATTGGTTTATTTAGTCACTAATTAGCAATACAATCAGTGCTTGTACAAAGAATATCAATGTATCGTCTACATATTTTAGACATTTGAAGTTTAAAGGGCCACTTAATTCAGCACAATTTGGACCACATCACAATAAAGATCTCCTAAAAGCATGTTGAATTACTTTTGAGTTTTTTAAATACATTCATTTTTCATTGAGAAATCCAATAAAGTAAAATCTGTGTTTACATGTGTCACTGACTGCCCACTGCCAGATCCACAGCTACAGCTCTGTGTAGTTAGCCCTAATTAGCATGGCTTCTACATATAAGCATCCGCCTAATACTAATGTGCTGCATTTGATGTGCTTATTAGAATTACAGTCAGCTCTGTTTCTGAGGTGGCAAAAACAATGCAGTTTAATCCACATTCCCTACCCGTATCAAACAATTTGATTGTAGCTTATTGAGCTGCACATTTGCAAAGTCAGTGTAGAATATCTCAGAAATCTTTTACTGTAAAGAAAATGGCTAGTACAATGTTGTGACAGTTTTTAATGCTCTTTAAGATGAAGCCAACTTGTTATTAAGTGACAATGTTCCTTTAAAGCAAGAGTGGATTAATTGTATGGGTACTTGTACGTAAATTGTTTTGTCACGTCAGTAAATGTTTAGTTTGACATTATATTATACTAGTCGTTTGCCTACCATAAATGACGGGATATTATTATTTCCCCCCCCCCCCACTCCCCTTCCCCTGTATCTCTTCCCCCCCTCCCCTGTGTCTCCCCCCCCTCTTCCTCCCCTGTGTCTCTCTCCCCCCTCTTCCTCCCCTATGTCTCTCTCCCCCTCTCCCTCCCGTGTCTCTTTCCCCCTCTCCTTCCTCTGTGTCTCTCCCCCACTATCCCTCCCCTGTGTCTCTCCCACCTCTCCTGTGTCTCTTCTCCCTTCTCCTGTGTCTCTTCCCCCCTCTTCCCCCCTCTACCCTCCCTCTCCCTCCCTCTCCCCTGTGTCTTCCTCCCCCTTCTCTCCTCCCTCTGCCTCCCCCTCTCCCCTTTGTATTCCTCTACCCTGTGTCTTCCTCCCACCTCTCTCTTCCTCCGCCCTCTCCCCTGTGTCTTCCTCCCCCCTTCTGTTTTCCAATCCAACTCGCAGCTATCGCAGCCGCGAGCTGGGCACGCGATTGCAGCGTTCGTACAGAGCTGCAACACTTACGACAATTATATTAGTGATAGATATATTCAGAGTTAATGTTACAGACCCAAATATTATGGCCAAAAAGTTCAACCTTGGTTTGCATCTAAAATAGGAAATGTTATAATGTTGAACAATTTGTTTATTTTTTGAAAATGAAGTTCCTGGAGCAGAATATACTGCTTTGAATATATAACTGCCTTTGGGGGTTTGTCCATGTCATCCAATGGGCAGCAATATAGCTGTATGAGTCATAAGTATCTGCCAATGAGATCTCAAGTCTGCTCACACAGAGGGATTTCCTCTTGGTTTCCAATAAGTTTAAACAAGTTTTACTACATATTGTTTCATGAAAAAATACACTTTTATCATATTTAAGACATGCATTATAGAAAAAAATTGCATTCCATGTCCCTTCATTTTACAAGTCTGATGCTTTGTTCTAATAATGTCCCTTTTCTCTGTTTCAATAGGTAAAGAATTTCCAAAAGCTTTCAGACCAGCCATACAGAAAACCTTCCGGCTTCTTTTTCATCTTCTTGGCCACATATACAGTTGCCACTTTAAGACTGTTGTGAGCCTGGAGCTGCACCCACACCTGAACACCTTGTACCTGCATCTCCTTCTGTTCTGTGCTGAGTTCCACTTGCTGGATTCTAAGGAGATGGCCATGAGCGAGGATCTGACCACGGCTCTGATCCAGTCCAGTCCTTCACCCAAGAACTCTGGAACCCATTATAAGAACACCTGAACACATATACAAAGACTTCTTTTTATATATATATATCTTATTGCCACCAGGAAATGCTTTATTACACACATATAGCAAAACAAATAATACATATCTATATTTTATTTCCTTTTTTTGCGTGGCACATTGAGCACAGCTTTCTCTTGCCAAAAAAATGGTTACAAGTACAAGAATGGCGTTACAGCAAGGGATTCTGGGAGATATATGGACATAGCGCTATGTGGACCATTCCACACTGCTGCTCTGGATACTGTATAATCCACCAAGTGCATTTAGCATCCAATACTAAAGGGTGCGTAATAATTTACAATCACTACATCCGGTTATCTTATCAAAGGATGTTCTACAGACTGAACTGCAAATGGTGCATTGTGGATCTAATGCAAATATGGACTCTCTCTTTTTTAAAAAGTCACATGCTCCCAGAAGGGCACAATTATTGTTTTTTTTTTTTTAAGTAGTGTTTCATTTTCTTATGGATTCTAAATGCGTCTATAAACAACAACATGGTTATAGCTGCCGGTTATGTACATAAATATATATTTTACTTTGGGAAATTTGTTACTTTATAAAAAAAATGCACTTAACTTTTGTAATTTATTCATTTTAAGTAAAAAAAACAAAATTATAAAAAAAAAATGTGCCGGGTTTTCTTGACATTCTTTTTTCTGCATAGTTGTCTTAATACAGGAAATTGTCTGGATGCCAAAGGAAACATGAATAGTTAGAGGAAAAGCTAAGACTGAATTCATCCCGTTATGTGTTTACTTTCTCTTCCGATTGTACAATTAAACAATAGTAGTACATTTCCTTTCAACTACATTCAACATAAATTTGCCATTGACCTGATTAACTAACCCTATTGTCAATTATTTACTAATAATTCTTTTGATGATGTACTCTTGATAATAGGCAAAATGTTTTTTTTTTAGAAACTACAAATATTAACATGGCCACTATTATATGCAATTTTGTTGTAGTGGAAGACACCATTTTGTTAGTTGTTTCTGTAGATGAAAGGTGATCTTTAAGGTAGAAGAGCTGCTGAAATGTTCCAATTATCCCTGCTTTCAACAGAGCAAATGCAAAACTCACCAGTCTATAAAGGAAATCAAATAAGGCAATGGCTGTCCTAGTAGAGAATACTTGCATATACATGTTAATATTATATTAGCTGTGTTCATTTCATTTTTAAAATAATTTGCCTACTATCAAATCTAGCTCTTATGAAGAACATACTCTAGGTATATGAAAATAGAGTCCATTTTAGGAACTCAACTGTTTCAGTATATAACAATGCCATTAGCAGGGCCGGATTTCCCATTAGGCAGAGTAGGCAGCTGCCAAGATAGACTAGAGGGGTGCCATGTACCAGCACCTATAAATGACACTGTACACTACTACAAACTTCTGGGACTACTACATTGGTTCTCAAAGATTATCTCTATATGTGTGCATTTCCTACCTGGGCATTAATGATATTAAATACTCATTAACTTTTGTCTAAATTTCTTTGTTTAAATTATCAATGCCTCTGTCCCTCCACAATATATATATATATATATATATATATATATATATATATATATATATATATATATATATACATATTTACAGTGGATATAAAAAATCTACACACCCCTGTTAAAATGTCAGGTTTCTGTGCTGTAAAAAAATAAGACAAAGATAAATCATTCCAGAACTTTTTCCACCTTTAATGTGACCTATAAACTGTACAACTCAATTGAAAAACAAACTGAAATCTTTTAGGTGGAGGGAAGAAGAAAAATAATGTTGTTGCATAAGTCTGCACACCCTCTTTTAACTGAGTTCAGAATTAAGCCGTCATATTCCAAATCGTGTTAAATAGGAGTCAGCATACACCTGTCATCATTTAAAGTGCCTCTGATTAACCCCAAATAAAGTTCAGCTACTCTAGTTGGTATTTTCCTGAAATTTTCTTAGTCGCATCCCACAGCAAAATCCATGGTCCACAGAGAGCTTCCAAAGCATCAGAGGGATCTCATTGTTAAAAGGTATCAGTCAGGAGAAGGGTACAAAAGAATTTCCAAGGCATTAGATATACCATGGAACACAGTGAAGACAGTCATCATCAAGTGGAGAAAATCTGGCACAACAGTGACATTACCAAGAACTGGAGCTCCCTCCAAAATTGATGAAAACTGCCAAGAGGCCTACGGCAACATTAAAGAAGCTTCAGGAATATCTGGCAAGTACTGGCTGTGTGGTACATGTGACAACAATCTCCCGTATTCTTCATATGTCTGGGCTATGGGGTAGAGTGGCAAAACTAAAGACTTTTCTTACGAAGAAAATCATCCAAGCCAGGCTACATTTTGCAAAAACACATCTGAAGTCTCCCATAAGCATGTGGGAAAAGGTGTTATGGTCTGATGAAACCAAGGTTGAACTTTTTGGCCATAATTCCAAAAGATATGTTTGGCGCAAAAACAACACTGCACATCACCAAAAGAACACCATACCCACAGTGAAGCATGGTGGTGGCAGCATCATGCTTTGGGGCTGTTTTTCTTCAGCTGGAACTGGGGCCTTAGTTAAGATAGAGGGAATTATGAACAGTTCCAAATACCAGTTAATATTGGCCCAAAACCTTCAGGCTTCTGCTAGAAAGCTGAACATGAAGAGGAACTTCATCTTTCAGCATGACAACGACCCAAATCATGCATCCAAATCAACAAAGGAATGGCTTCACCAGAAGAAGATTAAAGTTTTGGAATGGCCCAGCCAGAGCTCAGACTTGAATCCGATTGAAAATCTGTGGGGTGATCTGAAGAGGGCTGTGCACAGGAGATGCCCTTGCAATCTGACAGATTTGGAGTGTTTTTGCAAAGAAGAGTGGGCAAATCTTGCCAAGTCAAAATGTGCCATGCTGATAGACTCATACCCAAAAAGACTGAGTGCTGTAATAAAATCAAAATCACCATATTATTTTATTTTTATATTTTTTCTTCCATCTACCTAAAAGATTTCAGTTTGTTTTTCAATTGAGTTCTACAGTTTATAGGTCACATTAAAGGTGGAAAAAGTACTGAAATGATTTATCTTTGTTTAATTTTTTTACAGCACAGAAACCTGACATTTTAACAGGGGTGTGTAGACTGTTTATATGCCAACTTATTATGTATATATAAGATAAATTATGTGTCAAAGCTTTCATGGGAAAGACACACTGCTCCATAGCACTGCCATAAGGTATGATTAAGTTTTATTTTGCTATTTTTTGTGTCCCTATTTCATTTAATAATAGGGGGGATTTGTCCCCCCCAGTTATTACGCCCCTGGCCATGATAACAAAATCATAAAACAATAAATAACTATACACTACTAATGAAAGATACATTTAAAAAAAGCAAATTAACACTTTAGATGGAATCTCCCCCCTGCTTCTACATCCATCATCAGTAATGGTGTTTGCAAAAAGGGATTATCATTTCCAATTTCACAGCCACATTGAAACCTGTCTGACAGACACTATTTTTCTATCATGTAGTTTCTCTCTGCATAGACTTTCATGTCACAGCAGAGTTCTAGCAGCTGAATGCATTTAGACAAATCCAAGTGGTCATGTACGCTGAATTGCTGTGGCAAATGTAAGTTTTCTAAATTATTTTAGATCAGGGGTGGGCAAGTTCGGTCCTGGAGGTGAGTCAATCGTTTCTTCAGTCATCCTGATTGACTCATCTGTGCACAGAAAGGGTATCCTCAAATCCTGGCCTGTGTGGGGCTCTCCAGGCCCGAACTTGCCCACCCCTGCTTTAGATGACTTGTTTTGTGGCAAAACACCCATTACATAAACATAATTAAAAAAAAAATCATTATCATTTCTAGAGACAAAGATATAACACAGATCTCTCGAATTCAGGTTTTCTTTCCCACAAGTTGTATTTATTTATAGTCTCGCTTTAAGTAAATAGCTTGTTTTAGATTAGATAAATCTTACTTTTTACATATGACACATTCCCACTGCTGCAGATATATTTAATATAGCAAAACAACCCCCCCTGGCAGATTTAGTATCTTACGCGGCTCAGGCAAGTTCATTGATTTACTGTGTGATCTATCATCTTAGTTTCTGCTAATCAACTTCACGAGGTAGGAGGAGACTTTGAATACTCAGGATGTTTCTATCTGCCCAGTGGGAATGCGATATCTACAACTGCAGTACATTCATTGGATCTAATAAATGTTTATTATTACAAGGATACACCCTCTTGAGAAAGTAACAGATAGGATCAGTTGATAACATAGATCAAGACAAAAATAGATAATTGGGAATAAAAGATCAAATCATTTTTTTCTGTTTTACTGGAACCTTCATTGTTAGAAATAACATTTACTGCTAAAATACTTCTTTCAACAGCCTTTTTTTTTCATCGGTAAACATAATATTGAAGTCATACACCTGGCACCTCCAGGTGCTGCGGGGCATTTTGTATCCTGGTCATCTGGATGCCAAACCTTTCAGCATTTGACCTTAAAATCCAACTTTCAGCTGAAGTCCCTGAAGACATAACTAATGATTGTGGGATTATTGCAGCTGGGACTTTTCCTATAACGAGTACTCCAGCAGTTGCAGCAAAGAGCTGCTAGACGGTGCTGACGAAATTGTACACAATTTCCAAGCTTAAACCCTTACCCTAACCCCAACCCTTACCCTAAAGCTATGAAATCGGCAGCAAAATCTTGGCAGCGACATCTAGCGGATGCTCACCATCGCTGCTGCCTGTGCAGGCATTGTGCCGGCATTCTCATAACAGGAAAGGACCTGCAGCTATAGTTCTGCTATGACGCCACTGTTATAATATATATGTGCAAGTACAATTAAAAAGCATACATGAAAAAAAAGCCCCTATATCTTACTTACCTTCTCTATTATTATTATTATTATTGTTTATTTGTAGTGTGCCAACATATTCCGTAGAGCTATACAGGAGTTAAGTTCAAGTCAAAAACTTTTTCGATACATTGCACAAGAATGGAGGTTCTGTTATTGAGCCTAAAATCAAAGGTACGCAGTGCTTGTTAACAAAACACAGACGCAAGACTGAAAACTCGCAAGCTTACAATTTAAAGGGTATGGGTGAGGTACAGGACGGTGATAGATGCAGTGTGCATATTAATGCTGAAGGTGATAAGCTTCTTTAAACAGATGTGTTTTTAGTGATATTTTTTAAGGACGATAGTCTAGTAGTGCGAGGCAAGGAGTTCCAAAGAATAGGGGCAGCACAAGAAAAGTATTAGAGGCGGAAGTGAGAGGAGGTGATAAGGAAAGAAGAAGGTAATTAGCAGAGCGAAGAGGTCGGTTGGGGGAGTATTTTGAGATGAGAACAGAGATATAAGAGGGTGCATTATTTATCTCCACATATTGCATTAAAGTACCGGTAATTAACAAAATACATTTATAATATACATTCAGTGAATAAGTTGGTTAATAGTGTATTGAGATTATACCTGACGGACGCAAGAGGCTAATATTTTAAACCAATCGCATTATAAACTTTATTTTTTTCATACTTATGTACTATATTATTTTTGTTACTCTCAGTTTTATTACAACATGTAATAATACCATATAAAGCAGGAGCTCGGCTTCCAGACGCCTAGCTTCCGTAATTTGAACTATAAACATTGCTACTGGTGAGTGAACTTTTCCCTTTTCTGAATAGCATGCTCTGGCTCAGGCTTTGAAATTGACTCTTCAGCCACTGCACAAATATTATACAATTGTAATATCATACTATTTTAATAAAAAAATAGCTAGAAAAAATAACCCTTCAGTCATTCCTGCAATGACGTTTACAGATATTGGCCCCTATTTAATTGTCCAAATCGCAATTACATGAGCCCGTAATGGAGCCCGAAAATGTTACTGATATTCAATTGCCTTCTTTTAGCTACTCGCATTCCAATTGCGAGTTACAGTCACTATGGTTGACATAAACGTAATTTCATCCTATCTCCTCCTTTGATGTTTCAAGCCCGTGAATGTCACCTGAACAGATGCAGTATCCCTCTTCTCTCTCACTTCTTGTGTTTGACAAAAGTGTCAGATTAAGTAACAGATATTGCAATGATTATAGGAAATATTATGAATAATAGTTCAGAAATAACTGAGCTTCAAAAGTGGTGTTGATCTGTCAGGACGTCAGCTTTCAAGGTTGCTGCTTGTAACTGGCCATTAAAATATTCAGCCGGGTGTAGCTGGTCAAAGCAGGTTTGAAATGTGACCTAAGTCACACAGCATTCAAACTATTGTCCTTGTAAGCAGTGCATTAATGCAACCCAGGCTCCTTTTACTAGCTCTATTTGTCAAACAAGCATTGCACATAGTGCTCGATCATGCAGTCCTCTGAAATGTAACATGGCCACACGTAAGGTCTACAAATGTTTCACTTGACCAAGGACCACCAATCCACCACTGGTCATAATATGAAAGAAACACTTGGGAAAAACTTTCCATTAGTGAAACATATGGGCATTCAACAGTTGCTTATATATAGTCTAGAGCCCGAACTAACCAAATTCCATCCTAGTTCCGTACCATTCAGATCTTGCAAGGTGCTTTAGGAAAGCACGTTGGACACTGGATACTAAGCTCAAAGACATGGCCCGCCATCCTTTGCAACGTGTTAATATTGATATAGTTTTTTGCCTTCAACTTAACCCATGTATAATAATCCCCTTAGTCATTTGGAGGAAGAGGATTTGCTTTAGCTGTAACACAAGACGTAGTGAAGGGCCCCTAACTACAGGTAGAATAGTCATTCTTGTCATTTAAGTACTGAGTTGTGGTTGAGGAATAGTTCCACTGCACTACTTTTTTGTGAATTCAGGATCTGAATTTCCCTTTAATAATGAGTTCAGTAGTGAGTTGACATTTGCATTAAAAGTACTACGGATAGGATTTTAACCCCCTTGCTCTTTAGTACACGTTGGCTTTTTGGCTCCATTTGTGGCAGTGGATTTGTAGCAATTTAATAGCGATTTTTGAACGTAACAGGTACGGGCTTGACAGATCAAAGGATTTGCGGCCGCAGAGTTCAAATTTCGACATCCAGTAGGGTTTTCCCGCCTGTAACCCACAGATCGTTAGCAGGTTGCTTTATGTGGCCAATTTAATAGCCATAAGTCTTGCGGGCTACGTTACGGGCTACGGTTTTACACGTTGAGGGAATTTAATAGGGCTGCTGATTTGGTCTTCTTGCTGTGTAAAGCTCTTATGGATCCACAGATTGGTGATGGTGGATCACCCACAGAAAGTAGTACAGAGGTGATTACAAACCTCTCTAAAAAAAAAAAATAATAATTAAAAAAAATAGTAGCATATTTCATATGTATCTTCTGTGTTCCTGTCTCCTCTCCGGACTTTCTGCCTGTGACCCCAACATGAACGTCTATTATAATTAACTAGCGACTGACCTGACAAAAAATGACGGCAATAAAATTGTAAGGCAGGTAATGCTGTTTGATGGAGATGCGCGGTGAATGGGTGTTGTGTTTATTTTATTTTTTTGTTTTTGTGTCTATTTGTTTGTGTATGGTAGTGAAATAATGAATACATTAATAAATTAATATACTTTACCTATTTGTAAGTAATATATGCAGGAAGCATTGTGCTGAGGAGCTGACAATCTGTTTTGATGTTCCTGCAGCATACAATGTAGGTTTGCAGTGTTGTGGAGTTGAGGTGTAAGTGTCAGCAATGTGTGCAGTGTGTAGAGTAAATAGGCTGCGTGGAAGCCATTAGGGTAGCTGTGTACTTCCGCATTGTGTAAGTTAGTGTTGTAAAATGGCGGCTAATGAGTATGTGCCAGGTGGCTGTGTATGATGTAGCGTCCGTGCTAATGGTGTATCTTGTACCTTGTACGGCTTTTTGGAAAATCTGTGTGTGCTTGGTGGTGTTTTGCGTGTTTAGGGTCCAGTAGCCTCGTTTTCATTTTTTTCGGCGGCCATTTTTCCCTCTCTCTTAGGGGATTTTCGTGTGTGTAAACTCTTTAATTTGTACTTAAATTGAGGTGTAACTTCACTTGCAGAGGTCCTGGGTGCCCCACCTTGCTATGGGTAAGCTTTATATGTATTTGTTGTGTGTTTTTTCTGTGTTTTTAATGTTTTTATGTGCGCGCAGTTCGGGCGTTAAGGTCGTATTTTTGCGAGGTTGTAATGCGGCTTGTATTTTTGGATGGTAAGTCAATACATTTTGCGGTGTAAGTCCCGCCTGCGGCTCATTGCAGCCGACATGGGAGCCTCCACCTCAGCAAATGCGGCCCCTATTGGTACCTAGGCAATTCCCACTATCCTATGCTTCTAACAGGCATAACAAGGTATAACACACAAATCACAATGTCCCCAATGATAACCCATCTCAGTGGGCCCATTTTCCCTGGCACAATAAGCCTATCCTATAAGGCTGAGGGCATCAGTCTATAATGTATTTCACAGCTTGTACCTTGGCATGCTACAGGCATGACAGTTAGCTTTGCCGTTAACATGATTTGTTCTTAAATTAGCTAATCATCTTCTTAAACTAACAAAAAATATATTTATTTTTCTGAACCATTTCAATGAATTAGAAACAAACATTAGGAATATGTGCAATATACTCCCATTCACAGGGGGGGGGGGGGGGAATTTTTTTTCTCTTCAGTAATCAGTCCAATTTGATTGTTATCCTTGATCCAGCCTTTATGTGACTTCTTGCTGCTATCTCCAAATCTCCACCTTTCACTGCCGCGTCTGTTGTATAATCAAAGACAGAAGAGGGATAGGAGGAGAGACAGCGCACAAAGCCTGATGCAGGTCACTTCTAGTCATCAAGGTCATATCAAATAGACATCAACTGTGACTCTCACCTTTTACAACCTCAAACGTATATGAGGTATGTCAAACGCTTATGGATAGTTATCCCAAAAGTTCTTATTCCATCGAAGAGCCTCATACCATCGACTTAAGTATAATAAGTATATGAAAAACAAGTGTGCTAGATATATACAACCAGTGTATGTTTGTATGCACACTCTGGAAATGTACCAGCACACCCCCCAAAAATACTATGTATCTGTAAGTTAGGGAAATGTATGAATATTTATCAATTCCACATATGGTTAAAATTCCTTGATAAACCAAAAAAAGCAAAATATTTAAAAAAAAACTGTGCAATTTTGCTGTACAAATACACATTTCACTACTTTCTTATTAGCTTCCTCAGTTTGAAAAACCTTTTGTCTTTCTTGGACAAGTTAACATACCTCATATACATTTGATGACTAGAAGTGACCCGCACTAGGCTTTGTGCGCTGTCTCTCCTCCTATGCCTCTTTGACTATTTCAATTAATTAGTCTTATATAATCAATAATAGTAACAGACCAAAATATTTCTTTTATGATTAATGAGGTATAGATATTATTTATATAAACCTATACAGGAGTGCCAATCGTAGTTTTTATTAACATTGCCTGATAATCCTTTGCCTTCCAGCCAATGAAAGGCAACTCTGCAGGGTTATGCTGCTGCTCTGCTGCTGCCATGCCTTAGTTTATGGATGGTGTTTTGCTTTTCACATATGCTGCCCAGATTTGGGGAGTATACAAGCTATTTTTTCTCCCATCTCAGTTATGATTCATTGCAGGCCTTTGAGGGTTCTATGTGGCTCTTGGCTGCTTCTCTAACCAATGCCTCCCTACCCAACTGCTGGGCTTTGGAGGACAACCTGGTCCTAGAAGATTCTCAGTACTTTTATGTGTCCTCCTCTTTCTGATAATTAATTTAACAGTGCTCCATGAAATCCTCACTGTTTATGAAATCTTTTACATTCCTTGTGAGACTTTGGTCTGTCCCATAGTTCTTGCAGAAGCTTCTTAGTCTTCATATTGTTTTTTATTTAATGCCATATGATGGGAATTCCCACTTCTTATACAATCATACTTTTCTTTCTGAACTAAATTATTCTCGAGATATCACACTATCACAGAGTGGCTCAACATGCTAATGTGTGGCACAATATGCAAATGTGTTTCTGTGAAGGCAAGTTTACCCAAGGTTATCAAGCAATAAAATCCCCACCTTCATACTAATCAAGCACATAGCATATCGAGGAAAACATTATACATTCAAGAAAATTGAATCAGGTTCAATTAATTTTTTTCATGCTAGATTCAACTTTTCTATTATTTCAAACATGCTCTTTGAAATTAATGAAAAATGTGGTACTTTTAAAATCTGTGTCTGGGGTTGATAGTGTGCTTGAATACAATAAACAATGTGTCTGGCTTGATAGTCCGTCTTTAATAAAGCAGCTAATGTGTATTTGGGGTGGTACTGTTCCGTTAACAATACTGTAGTTAATAAAGATACCCATATATTTTTCCTGTTAGCTTCAAGAAAATCTGATTTTTTAAATATTTTTTTTCATGCAAGAGACAACTGTTTAAATATTTCAAACAAGTTCTTTGAAATTCATGAAAAATGTGTTTCATGAGCCTTTTAAAATTTGTGTTTGTGTTTAATATACATGGTCCAGTCCTATTGTTATGTCCACCATCTAATATCCCTCATAACTGTCATGTGCAGCCCACACAGCAGCTAGACAGCGTGGTAGTGAGTCAACAAGACGTTGGAAGGTTGGCAATGGTATCTCGAGCGATGCACACAGCAGTGCATCCGACAGCTGCTGATGAGTGCGAGGTGGAGGATCAGCAAACATGTCGATCAAAGAGGTCCCACAGGTGTTCGATGGGGTTCAATTCCGGGGAATTTGGAGGCGAGGGAAACAAAAAGTCTTTGTCGTGCTCATCCAACCACTTCTGGTCATATGACAAGTTGCATTTTCCTACTAAAAGATCCCATCCGCTCCAGGGAAGACAATCAAAAATTATGGCTTGTGTTCCTACAATGGTTGCAGAGTGTTTGTTCTCTGAGGTTTCACACCTACTGACACGTCAACATCCGACCAGTCGATGGAGCAGAAAAGGTGACTCACCAGAGAAGGCAACTCTTTGCCAATCAGAAGAGGTCCAATTACTGTACTGTTGTGCAAATTGAAGACATTTCTGATGATGAACCCTTGTCAGCATGGTCACAGTGACCAGCTGTTTGCTTCCATGCCCCATACACAGCAGGGTTTCCTGTACTGTCATTTTCTACACATGTCTGGCAGTCCCCTATGTTCGTTTGGATGGTGAGTTGCTCAACTGTAGTGTCGGTTGGCCATCACACACCTTCATAGCTGACGTTCACCTCTGACATTAATAGTACGCTGTTTATTTGCAATGGCGCCGTTTGTCCAGTCGCTGTACACTTTAACCACAGCAGAACACAAACTATTCACAAACTGAGCTGTTTCAGAAATACTGCCACCCTTGGTCCAAAAGACAATTGTCATCATCTTTTCAAAGTAGGATAAATTACACATTTTACCCATGATTTATATGTTTGTAGAATGCCTACATGTCACCTTATATAACCACCAAGCCAGCTCACAATACGTGCCATATTTAATTGGTTATGCGCTGCTGACATCACCTATGGGCCGCAAACAGGCTCGCAAAGCAAGACAAACCTGCAAACATGACCAACGTTCTTGAACTGACAACTATATATGTGACTAGGAAATTGCCCGTCAAAAATGACGGGGGAAAAATTGTAAGACTGGCAATGCCGTTTGCCATACAATGTGAGGCATTTGCTCCTCTGAGCACCTGCGTTGGTTTTATTTTTAAAGTCCCGCATGCCTGGCGTTGTTAGTGTAAGTGTTACTGTTTTCGTCATTGTGTATTTTCTAAGTTCTGTGTGCCTGACATTGCTGAGACTCGTTTTCATCCTGTTTCGGAATTTTTACGTTTTTCATCCACCATTTTTTCCCTTGCTTAGCCGATTTTCGTTCGAAAGAAAAAATTCACAAACTGATGCAATGTTCTCCTTCGGCGCTCATTGCAGCCTAAGTCCTGCGTGCCTTAACTGCTTGCCTTGCTAGGCTCGCAGTGCAATGAGTGCCTAAGTTATGCGTGGGTCAGAGGTTCGCCTTGCTTCTCAAGGCTCGCAGTTTCATCCCTCGCAACGTGATCAACATCGCAAACGTTCCCAACACTGACAACTATATATGTGATTAACACAATAACCACAGTACTCTTTGTAGTTAATAAAGATGCCCATTAAAGTTTGTTTTTGTCTTTGAGTTAAAAGCTATCATATGTCTCAAAATCTTACTTAAATCTATACAGTGCCTTGCAAAAGTATTCACCCCCCTTGGCATTTTTCATGTTTTGTTGCCTCACAACCTTAAATTAACATGGATTGTTTGAGGATTTGCATCATTTAATATACAGAACATGCCCACAACTTTGAAGATGTTTTTTTTATTTTTTTATTTTTATTGTGAAGCAAACAACAAATAGGACAAAATAAAAGAAAAAGTCAATGTGCATAACTATTCCCCCCCTAAAGTCAATACATTGTAGAGCCATCTTTTGCGGCAATCACATCTCCAAGTCACTTTAGATAAGTCTCTATGAGCTTGTCACATCTTACCACTGGGATTTTTGCCCATTCCTCCTTGCCAAACTGCTCCAGCTCCTTCAAGTTGGATGGTTTGCGCTTGTGAACAGCAATCTTTAAGTCTGACCACATACAGTATTTTCTATTGGATTGAGGTCTTACCTTTGACTAGGCCAACACATTTACAAGTTTCCCCTTACTACTACTACTCAACTCTTGCTTTAGCAGTGTATATTTGGGGTCATTGAACCTCCATCCTAGCCTCAAATCACGCACAGAGTGGTACAGGTTTTGCTCAAGAATATCCCTGTATTTAGCACCATCCATCTTTCCCTCAACTCTGACCAGTTTCCCAGTCTTGGCTGCTGAAAAACAACCCCACAGCATGATGCCGCCAACACCATGTTTCACTGTGGGGATGGTGTTCTTTGGGTGATGTGATGTGATGTGTTGGGTTTGCGCCAGACATAGCATTTTCTTTGATGGCCGAAAAGTTCAATTATAGTCTTATCAGACCAGAGCACCTTCCTCCATACATTTTGGGAGTCTCCCACATGCCTTTTCGCAAACTCAAAACGTACCATTTTGTGTTTTGCTAAAAGTAATGGCTTTCTTCTGGCCACTCTGCCATAAAGCCCAACTCTATGGAGCGTATGGCTTATTGTCGTCCTATGTACAGATACTCCAGTCTCTGCTGTGGAACTCTGCAGCTCCTCCAGGGTTATCTTAAGTCTCTGTGCTGCCTCTCTGATTAATGTCCTCCTTGCCCGGTCCGTGAGTTTTGGTGGGCGGCCGTCTCTTGGCAGGTTTGCTGTTGTGCCATGTTCTTTCTATTTGGTTATGATAGATTTGATGGTGCTCCTGGGGATCATCAAAGAGTTGGATTTTTTTTAATAACCTAACCCTAACTTGTACTTCTCAACAACATTGTCCCTTACTTGTTTAGAGAATTCCATGGTCTTCATGGCAGTGTTTTGTTAGTGGTGCTTCTTGCTTAGGTGTTGCAGCCTCTGGGACCTTTCAAAAAAGGTGTGTATATATGTGATGACAGATCATGTGACACTTAGATTGCACACAGGTGGACATCATTTCACTAATTATGAGACTTCTGAAGGTAATTGGTTGCACCAGAGCTTTTTATGGACTTCATAACAAAGGGGGTGAATACATACGCACATGCCAATTTTCTGAAATAGTTTTATGTATATATTTTTATAATTTCACTTCACTAACTTAGACTATTGTGTTCTGATCCATCACATAAAATTCAGATTAACAAAACATTGAACGTAAGGCTGTAATGTAACAAAATAGGCAAAAAGTCAAGAAGGGTGAATACTTTTGCAAGGCACTGTATGACAATCAGGGCCCTCACGTCACACCATTCCCAACAATGTACAAGATGTACAAATCCAGATTGGTTGAACAAATGTGTTTACATATTGTATAGTTATGCACTGCCTTGTGTTGTGAGACAAAATAAAAAAACTGCCATGTCTCTTGTACTTGTATATAACAAAATAGACAAGCAGCTGAATGGTATGTGGGTTTAAATGGACCAGACTGACCTCCTTAAATATCAATCACTCAAATAGGAGCATTTCATCAACCTGTAACTTTACCAAGTAAACATTCCATAGAGGGATTATGCAATGTTTATTTATTATCCTTTTGCTGATCAAAATATTTTTGTTTTTCTTTTGTTTACACTGTGATTACATAACCAAGCATCATTAGTTAACATGTCACCCTTAATTAAATGCTATTGCATTCCATGGAAAGGGATATCAGGGGTCTGCAAACAGGAGGATAAAGAGTATCAGAGCAACTGATTGCATTAATAGCACATTGTTTACCCACTTGTTATTTTTACTGCAAAGAAGAAACATTTAAATAACATATTAAGCTTCAAAGCGTGAAACCCAAAGTTATCAAACGGTCCCAGGAACTTATTAACTAATCAGTGGACAAGACAATCTTTATTGCTGTAGTAAATGGCCTGTGGTTATCTTCCTATGGCATACATTTCAAATCTAGTTGTTTTACAAGGAAATATATATTTTTAATTGTTTACTAAATTTAAGAGACATGACACAGCTAAAGGACCAATGTACAATGAAATGTCTCAAAACCAGTTGCTTCAATTCTTATGAGCATGTGCTAGCCCTGGGAAATGATGAAACCTATCAGTAATAGATAACATGCAGAGGCAGGGGGGATTGGTGAGGCTTAATTCTAAACATGAAAAAGTAAATCCAGTCTAAGTGTTAGCCTCCTAAATTATGTTAATAACATTCAATTGCAAAAGCACTTGTTTTCGCAGATGTAGGTTCCAATGTTGTAAATAATATATGAACACATTGTACAAGTTTCTAGCAAGTGGGAATGAAACAATAATTATTGACAATGGGGAATTCATATGATAGCACAAACATCAGTGACCTTGGAGATGTTCTACTGCCCACTTGTGGTTTACTATGTTATGACACTCTTTATATTTGCAGGGGCATTGAGCAATGTAACTAAAATTAGTAATAGGAAAAAGGGAGCTGCCCAATACCTTGCGGTCATATTTCAGTTATTTCCTTGTATTTAAAAGGAAACAAATTCAGATTATATATATATATATATATATATATATATATATATATATATATATATATATACTTCATAGTGTCAAGGATAATTAGGAACTTTATTTCCAATTTATGAAAAATCCCCAAAACGCTGTATTAACAATAATAGCTGCTTCTGTGCAATGCCATATAACTCTACACTATTTGAATCACATATGTGAGGGGAAGTATTGGACTCATACAGTCCTTAGATGATCCAAACCACACCAGCTAAGCCTGGTTATAAGGGTAATTTTATAATACAATGTGGATACCTATTTAACTTCTTGCAAAAATCTGCACAATTTTCTCAGTGTTGAGAAGTACTCTTGCAAGGATTTTGCCTGTGAAGGAGAGCAGAGTTATCCCCCGGTAATTGGAGCAGTCTGAATTTTCTCCCATCTTCTTGTACAGGGTGATGATGATTGCGTCACGAAGGTCCTGTGGCGGTTTGCCTTGGCGCCATGAGTAGCAAACAAAGAGCTCATGGAGTTTAGTGCTGGGCCCCCATGTTTCCAGATCTCAGCTGGGATCCTACCAACTCTTGCAGCCTTACCATTTGTTAGCTGCTCAATAGCTTTTACAGTTTCTTCGAGAGTAGGGATTTCATCCAGTTCTGTTTTCATTGGTTGTTGTGGAATGCGACGGAGAGCTGAGACTGAAACTATGCGGTTGGAACAGAATAGAGTCTGAAAGTGGTCAGACCATCGGTTCAGAATCAACTCCTTGTCTGTAAGGAGTGTTTGCACTGCGCAGTGAGCTTTGGACCAGGTGTGAAGGGCCATACATGGCCTTCACGGCTTCATAAAGCCCTCTGTAGTTGCTAACATCTGCGCAGCGCTGAGTTCTTTGGTCCACCACTGGTTCTGGATTTCTCAAAGTTTTCGTTTTAAGTTGCTGCACACAAGACAGAAGGCTGCTTTTTGTTAGGGCAAGACGGTTGAGTGAGATGCGCTTGATGAGCGGATCTCTTTTTCAACAGTAATTCATGGATCTCCTGACTGTTTTCGTCAAACCAGCCTTTGTTTTTCTTTGTAGAGAAACCTAGGACCTCTTCAGTGGTCTGCAGGATGCTGCTTTTGAGATATTCCCATAGAACATCTGAGAAGGGATCTGTGAAGCATCTGCGATCTTCTAGTCTTGACTGGAGATTTGCCTGGAAGTCAGCCTTCACTTCAGCTGATTGGAGGTTACCGATCTGTAACTTCTTTGAGGCTCCTTTCCTCTTTGGTTTATGATTGAAGTGGAGGCAAAGTTTGGTGGTCTGTATTACATTCTGCGTTGCGCATCACTCGGGTGAGCAGGGCATCTCAAAGGTCTCGCTGGCGCACTAGAACATAGTCTATAAGATGCCAGTGCTTGGACCGAGGATGCATCCAGGTTGTCTTTAGTCTGTCTTTTTGCTGGAAAACTGTATTGGTGATGGGGTGTTTCTGCTCAGTACAAAACTCTAGCAGAAGACGCCCCTTGTCATTGTGGCTTCCAACATCGTGATTGAAAAGTACCCCTTTCCAAGCTTCTGAATCCTTGCCTACTCTGGCATTGAAGTCGCCGAGGATGATAACCTTGTCGTCTGCAGGGACGTTTTGTACGAGATTGCACAGGTCGGTGCAAAACTTGTCCTTTTCAGCATCCACTTGAAGTGTTGAGGCATAGACACTGGAAATTGTAGCAAGCTTCTTGTTTTGAAGTGGGAGACACATAAAAATGATGCGGTCAGTGACCCTTTGGCAGGTTATCAAGTTTGGAGGCGATATGGTTCCTGACCATGAATCAGACACCAGAGAGACTTTTCTCATTTTCTGCCTTCCCTGACCAGTAGAGGGTACAGCCTGCCCCATGTTCTTGAAGGCTTCCTTCCTCTGGCAGGCGGACTTCACTGAGAGCAGCAATGTCAATAGCCAGCCTTGATAGTTCATGGGCTACCAGAGTAGTGCACCGTTCTGGGCGAACTATGTGTCAAGCATAGTTCTGATGTTCCAACATGCAAGTTTCAGTCCAAGTACACCTTGTGAGGCAGGTGTGAGCCTTTTCTTTTTTACTGAGTTTTTGAAAATTTGGAAATGCCTGTTGACTGTGGCTACCCAACTGGGTGAAGTGGAGTTTTCTTTAGGCCACCTTTTCTAGGCCCCTCCCCATGTGGAGCAAGAAGTGCTGTCCCTAGAGAAGGCTGCTTGGTCGTTCAGGGTGCTGCCAAATGATGCCGTCATCTCCTGGGTCAGCATCAGGCGACCCATATACCTGAACCGCCTACATGCAAGATTGAGACTGCGGCTTCCAGTGACATCTTCCACCTGACGTTTTGCCCCTTTCCCATCGCTGCAGGGCTTGAAAATGTTGATTGTTCTAGATGAAGTTTTTAGGTGAGATGCAGTGTGCGCAGTACTGGTCCCACCATTTATACTCGGGATTCATCTATCTCTCCTATATTACGGTGTCTGTAGCAATACCTTCTCTTTGGTGCCGCCCGTTTTTCACAGAGCTTGCTACGTTATGGAGCTACCAAATGGCTGGCGGTTTAACCCGATCAGTAGGCTGGGCTCGTTAGCCTTGGTTGGCAGCCAGCCTAGGAGAAGGTAACATCTGATTTTAAACCCGGGCAGATGCAGCTTGTAGCCCTCTAAGGCCATCCATCATATTCAAATAGGGCAAAGTTATATGGAATTGCACAGAAGCAGCTATTATTGTAATCCTAATTTTTATCTAGTTGAATATATATATATATATATATATATATATATATATATATATATATATATATATAGTAAATAAATAGTACATTTGTGTTTAAGTTTGAATGTCTAAAACAATGTGGGGCCGGTTCCCTAGCTTGTGTAGTGGATATTTTGAGGAGGTAGTTCACCACAACAATTATTTAATATATGGTTGGCAAAAGAGCGATATAAGCCCTCCACAGTACAGTATTACAGTAAATAAATAGTACATTTGTGTTCACATCTGAATGTCTAAAACAAGTTAAAAAAACTTGTTTCATGCCCAGAATTCTGAAAAATACAGTTATTACACTGCATTCTGGGAACCCTGGCAGGGACATGCAAATGTGCCCACAAAGGCTTCGCACATGCAATTGAGAACCATATCAAACATAGAAGATAAAAATGCAACACTAATTACAACTTTACAATGGAAGATACATGTATGTTAAATGCCTGGGTCTTGCCTTGTTCTCCTACGGAGCAAGGGTTCATGTGTGCTGCAAGAAACCCAGACACCAGTCACATAGGTTGAGCTGAAAACTCTGCATCACCATGTACAATGGAATACATATCTTTATTGGCTGCTATTTATTTGTATTATGTATGCATACTCCCCTTCTGGGTCGTGGTGAGGAAGCTTGTGTACCTCAATGAAGCTGTAAGCTATACCATGTAGGGTCACCCATGACCTGCAAAAACTGTTAAACAAATTGTGTTCCACTGGAGAAGGAACTGAAAACCCACTCCAGCATCTTTGACAATAACACCTTATGGATAATCACAACCAGGCACAGTGATGTGCCTGGCGTACTGTGGTCCATAGTGTCATGGAAAGTCGCACACAACTGAACTACATAACAACACCAATGCATACTATGTAATATATAACTGATGGAGCACACCTTCTTTATTGTCAGGAAACTCACCTACTTTTGAATTAGTCAAAGGTATGTTTATGGTTATGCCAATGAGGCCTAGTCCTATGAAGTGTTTATTTTTTTACTGTTTAATTGATTTAGACAGCCACCCCACACTGCAGATGCTCACCGATAATATGGCAGCATGAGTGTGAATGCTAGTGAAATCACATAGCTTAGCCCTTCCCTTACTCTTATTTTACATTTAATTAATATCCACCCTCAGCCTGCAAAACAGTCACAGTGGCCACATGTACATAGTGATTTTGGTACCGGTGCTCGGCCGCATTATTGGCTACCCAAATAAATGGGGCTGTATTATGGATTGGAAAGGCTGCCAGTGATAGCTAATCAAATAGGTAAGGATGCACTAGCTCACATGCAGAATCTCATACCATTGACTAGTATACATTTGATACCTATTGCATATTACTGTATGTTGCAAGCTTAATTCATTCTATGAAATTTGCTCATAAAGCAAAAACTCATATAATAAAAAAGACATATCCCATTGGTTCTTGTTTTAGTATCTGTCCCTTTTGCTGAAAGGAACATTTGCTTGCATAATAGATACATCCAGTACATACAATTCCATTTCTAGTATAAGTAAAAACTTGTATAGTGGTCGTTCGTATTCCTCTAACCTCTGTGCTGAAGGCACCACATACACACTATGCATAGGATAAAAGATGCTCCCCTGCATTGCATGTACTCACAACCAATAGATATAATGAGCACGGGCGAAAACAGAATAAGCTTCTTCTACCATTTACCATGTTATGTCAACTTTTCACTGATCTGAAGTCTTATTACACTTATACTCACCCTTCAACCATGGGTGTTTTACAAAATGATCTATGACATTTCAGTCTAATATTAGAAATTTTTTTTTTTTTTTTTTTTTATTGATTTTTATTAGACAGGTCAGACATATAACATAGTACACCAAAAACATTAGAAGTGATAAATAGGAATTAACAATAAACATATTTCACATATTTGGTTTCCAGTGTGTCCTCTGCCTGTCCAAAACTCCTCTCCCTTTTCCGTTTTTCTGGTATTATAATAGCTGATATTAGCTTTTAAATAACTTAAGGCTAATGAGAAAACTATATTTAATGAAGTCCCATAACTATGGGAAAAATATGATGAACTTGGATTCCTGACCAACTGTTGTTTTGAGCTTGGTTGGTAGCATCTAATAGAAAGATTATTCTGTGTTTAGGTTACTGTGTGGGCTAATGATGTTGGGTAAATTAAGACCACTACTACTATGGATCCCCTAATAGCTCCTTTGTAGGGAGAAGTGTCACTCACCCTATTCATCTGCCGCGTCTTGTCTCCCAGGCGGCCCAGCAGGAGGCCCAGCGCTTGTAGTTATGGTCAACCTCTGCGGACAAAACGCTCATGGATCGAACTAACTCAATTTTGTTTAAGACTACTTCAAATGTTGGGGTGGGTGATTTCCAATGGGCGGCTACTACTATCCTAACTGCTAGGAAAATTTGGTTAGTTAGGAATTGTTCTGAGTTGGACATCCCTTCTACCGGTAATCCTAGGATGGCCTCTTCTGGTCTCATGGGATAGCATTGACCCCATAGTTTCTCCAGGGTTTTGTAGGTGTCCACCCATGTGTGTCTAATCATAGGGCATTCCCATAATTTATGGATTAGAGTCCCTTTTTGGTTGCAGCCCCTTTCGCATATGTCACTAATTGTCTGGTTCCCTATGTGCATTCTTACTGGGGTTAGGTACCACCTCATAATAACTTTATAGGAGTTTTCTTTCATAATTACGTTAAGTGATGTGTGTTTGGCTTGTTTCCGAATACTATTCCATTGGTCTCTGTCTAAATTTATGTTGAGGTCAGCTTCCCATGCTGATTCATAGTGTAATTTAGGGGGAGTGACTAAATCGCTTAAATGGTTATATATTGTGGAGATGTTTCCTTTCCCTCCCGGGAATTTAATGCAACATTTTTCGAATAAGGATATATTTTGCCCTCATTTATTCTTAGTGATGTGATTTAATCTTTGGTTTATAGCGATTAGGTTAAGCCATTCCCCCGGAGGAAGGGGTTTGTCTTCTAGGAATGCGGTGGTGGACCATTTTTGATTAACAACCGGTAAATCTGCCGCAATTGAGCAATTATTATCAATCCACCATCTGTATTGAGCATTAGAGTTTATTTTGGGGTTAGTTGAAAGTGGCCATAGAGGGCTGAGCCCTGACTCCTGGCCCAGCAGTCTGTTCCTCTTATTTATATCTTTCCATAGGGAAATTGAATGCCTCACACTTGATGGAATTGATTGGGGTAACTTGAAGCCCTGCTGGGTTGAGAGCCATAGTAACTGACGCATGATTAAATCATTGGACCCTAGTATGTGTTTTTCTAATTGAACCCATACCGGGGGGGAGTCCCTGACATACCACTTAACTAGTTGTGCTAATCTAGCAGCTTTAAAGTACCTGGAAATGTCTGGAAATCCGAGCCCACCATCCTTCTTAGTCGCAGTAGTTGTTTCTCTGTTTATTCTAGGTTTTTTATTGTTCCACAGAAAACTCATTAGTAATTTCTGTATTTTTTTCAAGTCTATCGCTAAAATCGAGATAGGTAAGGTCCGAAAAAGGTAGAGCAGTTTGGGGAGTACGTTCATTTTGACAGCATGTAGCTTTCCTAACCACGAAATCTTTAGTTCTGACCACCTGTGCAGGTCCCTAGTTAGTTGTTTAAAGAGGGTTGGGTAGTTTGCTTCATATAGGGTCTTAGTTGATTTTGTAATTTGTACGCCTAGGTAGTTGATAGAATTCGGGGCCCATTTTATTGGGAAGTTATTGGCTAGTAGTTTTTCCGTGGTGGGAGGAAGTGATATATTAAGGGCTATGCTTTTACTTGCGTTAATTTTGAATCCTGACAGTGGGCCAAATTGAGACAAAAGTTTGAATAGATTAGGTAGACTAACCAGGGGGTTTGATATTGTTAGTAGGATATCATCGGCAAAAAGGCTAATTTTATGATCTGTCGGGCCGACCCGTATACCCGATATGTCAGTGTGCTGACGAATGGCAATTGCTAGGGGCTCTATACTGAGGGCGAACAGCAATGGTGATAGAGGGCACCCCTGTCTTGTCCCCCTTGTGATGTTGAATTTTAGTGAATTGTGTCCTTGGTATGTAACTTGTGCGGTTGGTTCCGAGTATAATGTCGCGATGCTTCGCAGAAAACCTTCCGGAATTCCGAATTTGTTCAGTGTGGCGTTCATAAATGTCCAATCTAACCTATCAAATGCCTTCTCGGCATCAAGCGCCAACAACATAGCGCGGCCTTCATTACTTTTGGTTATGTCAATAAGGTCAACAATTTTTCTGGTATTGTCTGGTGCTTCTCTCCCCTTAATGAACCCTACTTGGTCTGGATGTACCACTTCAGGTAACAGATTCGCTAGTCTTGACGCTAAGATTGTGGTGTATATTTTTAAATCTGTGTTGATCAGAGATATTGGTCTATAGCTAGCACATTGGGATGGGTCTTTCCCCGGTTTAGGAATCAGTATTATTTTAGCTTCTAAGAATTCCGGTTTAATTTTTTCACCAGCTAAGAAGCTGTTAAATAGCTTATGTAAGGTGGGGCTAAGTAGATCGCTCATATGTTTGTAGTAGAGGTTGGAATAGCCATCTGGCCCTGGGGCCCCGTGTGCCTTTGTGGATTTGATCGCATCCTGTATTTCTTCGACCGAGATGGGCTCTAAGAGTGATTTAGCTTTGATAGAGTCTAATTGGGGTATATTTAAGTTATTTAGTGTATTTTCAATTTCTAGTTTGTGGGTTGGGGTGCCTGATTCGGGTGTTTTGCTGTAAAGGTCCGCATAAAATTGTCTGAATTCGTTTACTATTTGATCTGGTTTAAAAACTGTCTGCCTATTTTTGGTGATTATTTTGGCTATGAATGAGTTTGCTCTTTTTTCTTTTAGTCTCGTGGCCAGCATTCTATCGGGCTTGTTAGCGTATCTGAAGAATTTAGCTTCAGTTCGCTGTAGGATATTGACCATTTTCCCTCTTAAAATAGTGTTTAGTTCTTGTTTGTAACTTAGTATCTTCTCATGGGTATGTCGTGATTTATCTTTAACAAATAGTTTCTGTGCTTCAGCAATTTTCTGGTTTAGAAGTAAGATTTGTGCTTGGTCTTTTTTCTTTTTGATTGAACTAATTTGTATACAGACTCCCCTGATCACTGCCTTGTGAGCTGCCCAAATTCCATCTATGTCTATCTCCCCTACTGTATTGAGGTCAAGATAATCTACGATTGCAGTTCTGACCTTATCTCGTGTGATAGGGTCGTTCAGTATACTGGGATTTAATGACCACCTTGGGTTATTTCCTTTCGGTAGGAGATTATTCATGGAGATTTTGACTAGATCGTGGTCCGACCATGCTATGGGGCAGATAGAGGCCTCAGTTAGGTTCCCTGTAACGTTTTGTGGGATCAGGATATAGTCTATTCTGGAGAGCGAACCATGTCTGGCGGAAAAAAATGTGTATTCCCTTTCTGTGGGGTTCATGTTTCTCCAGGTATCAATCATGCAGTTTGATTTTAGGAGTTTTTTGAGAGCTTTGGTCGCTGTGGGGATTTTTTGTGAACCTAAATCGTTTGACTTATCTTTGAGCGGGTCTAAGACCGCGTTCATGTCTCCTCCTATTATCTTAAGTCCGTCTTCCCAGCTATCTGTGAGTTTCTGTATTTTTTGAAAGAATGGCGTTTGATCTGTGTTCGGGGCGTAAATGTTCAAGAATGAAACCTTACGTTCGTGTATGGTCCCATGTACTGCTAAAAACCTGCCATCTTTATCTGTTTGAATTTTACTTAACTGAAAGTTGAGTCTTCTGTGGAACAAAATCGTGACTCCCTTTTGTTTGGTATCTGCGGTCGAATGGAATGCCTGAGTAAAGACTCCCCCCCAGTATTTTGGTAGTGCTTGTTTTCTAAAGTGAGTTTCCTGAATCATTACGATATCAAGATTTAGTTTTTGGTAATTTCTCAAGGCTACCCCCCTCTTGATTGGTTCGTTCAGACCATGAGCGTTGTGTGACGCAATGACAATGTCCATATTTCTTATTGAGGTGTATGACCCTTTGGTGTGTCTAAATGGCTATCTCACCTTTCTGGAAGCCTGTTACTTCGTTATCCTGTGCCTCCTGCTGGTTTCCGCCCGAAGACTGCTCAGCAGCTGGCTGTGTGGGAGAGTATCTGTACTCAAAGGAAAAAAGACAACAGAGTATGAGCCAAATTGCTTATACTTAAACTTTCGGAATTATAAAAACCTGGCTCAGTAATTAAGCAAGTTCCTACTTTTCCTCTAGTGGGGAACCCTAAGGTAATCCTGGGTAAGAAGTCTAAGTACTTGAGTCTGTTTGTGTGTCTTACTGTTGGTCAGGAAGGCTCTTAGTATGTTTGAACTTAATTGTGTTCCTTACTGAAATAAAGTGTGGTAATTTAAACTACTATGAGGAGAGCGTTTGCTGTCCTCTTCGTATTTTACTGGTGGGCCAGTTAGTGTCTCTAAACTGACACTGAATTGGTCCGCCTAAACTTTCCCTACTGTAGGGGTTTTTGGAAGTCTACGTGTTAGCGCCCGTAGGGACGCCTTCTAGGTGTGTGTTGCTTTTGCCTTTACGGCCTGGGTTAACTGTCTATAGTGTGTATTAGAACTTTCACTGGTGTGGGTGCTACCTTATTGGATCTACTCGTTTTCAGATTCAACTAGCTTTGGTTGTCAGAGTAGCATGAAAACAAGGAGAGAGAGAGAAGAAGAGAGAGGAAGATGAAGCAAAAAAAGACAAAGAAAACAGAGAAACAAAATAAGTGACAACTCATTGTAGTAAGTCTTTTTCTCCGTTCATGGGAGGACTCCTTCCTCTCGGGTTTTCTGTTGGTTGTAACTGCTCTCCGACAGTGACCTTGATGTTCCATTCCGCCAGCAAGTTAATGCCTTCCTCCAGTGTTCTGATGGTGAAGAATTTTCCCTCTTTGGATATATTGAGGCGAAAAGGGAAACCCCATGTATACCTCCATCCTTGAGCCAGGATACAGTCCAGAACCGGTTTCAGTTGTCTCCTTTTGGCAAGGGTAGTCGGGGCTAGATCAGAAAAAAGCAGCGGTGTGTGCCCCTCGATGGGAGGGATGCCTTTTCTTGCGGCCTTCATGAACAGTTCTTTGGTGGAGTAGTAGTGGAATCTGGCAATGATGTCTCTTGGGCGCTCCTGTGGAGATGAACGGAATCCTAGGGCTCTGTGAAACCGATCCATTCTCAAGTTTTCTGGATGTATGTTTGGGAGGAGAAATTCACATAGATCGTTTAGGTATGCGTGTAGGTCCTTGACAGACTCCGGCACATTCCTCAGCCTTATGTTCTGTCGTCTAGATCTGTTTTCTAGATCTTCCTGTTGCAACTGTTGTCTAGATTGTTCCTCCTTCAAAGCCAAGATCTCCTCTGTTAGCTTGTTGTTATGTTGCATTATTTCCGAAATTTTAGTTTCCAGTTTTGTTGTTTTATCGTCCACCTTTTTAATTTCTGTGGTTAGTTCTGTTGTCACCTTCCGGATGTCTGATTTGACCTCCTCTCTGAAGTTGGATATTAGGTCTTTAAGGTCCTGGATGTCACTTTTAGTGCTAGGCGCTGACATTTCAGAGCTTGTTGCTGCGTGGACTGCGGCTGTGGGTGTTTTATTGGTGGGAGAACTTGCTGAAGATTTGGGTAGGCAGTAAGATTGGATCCCTTTATTGTTCTTTCTCGTGGCAACACCTGCCATCTCAGTGAGAGTATTGTAGATCAAGTTGTTGCCAGAGACCTGGTTTCACTTGGTTTGTCCCAGAGCAATTGTTAGCGTCCCTATATTGCTGGGCTTTTTGCTAGTTACATCTTTTTGGATTTATTAAAAGTTCTTGAACCGAAGTGGTCATAGCTTAAATGCTTATAGTTGAAAATTGAACTTTGGTTGTCTCTTTTTACTTGCTTGGTGCTTTTGAACTTTGTCCACTAGGTGGTAGTAGAGTTCCACTAGTACAGTCTGTTACACAAGCAGGGATTCAGCCTGGAAACTAGCCTTGAAAAACAAATGGTTTTGTAATCCTGTTTGGTTGGTAAGTGAGCCCTGTGCAGTGTACTTTTAATGTTCTGAGTCTAAGTAGACAGGTTGGGCTGGGTTGCTTGGACCCAGGGTATGGGGAGAGCTTTGATGGGGATATGTGGGTAAGGGGCCCTGGATTGCTTAATTTTCCTGGGGCTAATTTGCTTCTGATGCCCCCCTGGGTACCCCTTCCTTGGATCAGGGCTATCCTTTCCCCCCACAGCTCTATAGCCTCTCCCCTGTACCTGCTTATATATGTCCTCAGCAGTGCAGCTCCACACTCTCTCCCTCCAGGCTTCCAAGGGGAAAAGTTCAGCTGGGTAGGGATTCCATGCAGGGGACTCTTCCGATTTTATTGTTTTTTTTTTAAGGTAATTTTGGGATCAATTTGTTCCCCTAGGTCTTCTGAGTTTAGTGATATTGTTTGTTGGTCACTCAGGGCATCTATAGGGGTCGATTGTCCCAGATTAACCCAGGCCTTAGCTGGAGCTCTTGCAGGACATGTCTTTCCTCTCCAGCAGCTTAGCCACACCCCTCTAATATTAGAATTTTGACATTTGTAATGTTAAATCTTATTTTAATTATGCATTGATCATTGATAAAATTCCAATTCAATGATTAATACAATAAATATAGTGCATCAGCCTCCAGCTGAGTGTTTGTAGATCTCTATCTCTAACGTGTGCTTGCATCCTGCTCACACAGGACTCTGAATCTCAGTCGCCTCTATAGCAACATTATGGAATGGTATTCCATACACCACACTGCTTCCCTCTAAATACCTGCTACCCACTATGAGCCCTGGTAGACTTTGGGATTCCCCCTCAATACCTGCTATTCCTTATGAACCCAGGTGTCCCCTAGAATACCACCTTCACACCCAAGAGCCATCACACAACCCACCCATTACGCTGTGGGGTGGAGGGTCCACTAAAAATAAAAAAGAGTGATATAAAAAAGCTACAAAAAAAAATTACCCTCTTCCTTAACAACCCTCCAGCAAAACCTTCAAAACCCTGATCCACACTCTACAGCACTGGATAAGCAGACAATTACAAATTGATTGAAGAATCCGTCTTCTTGCTTGATTGAAGTCCTTGTTCCTCATCTTCAGCCAGTGGAAAAAGGCCTCGGCCAAAAAAATCTGAATTGCTCCCATTCCATTTTTGATTAATTAAGTCTAATCAATCAGGAGGTCCATGAAGATCCCCATGGCTAACATTAGTTATCCCAATGGGGTCCACAGAGTCCCCAGGGGGCCCCACATTTTTGACAAGACCAGGGAGCTTAATGGCTCCTCACAGGCAAGCAGGTTCCCAGGAGTCTCGTTGGGCCTCATGAACCTTGCTGGGGGCCTCCATGTTCCCCACTAGTGTTGATCCTCAGGAGTTTCTAAGGGCCCAGCAGGGCTAGTGGGGATCCCCAAGGGTCTCAGTGGGCCCTGCAGTCCTAGTGGTAATCCCTGGGGTGTTGGTGGGCATAGTGGGGATACCCAGAGATCTTAATGGGTCCACAGGTCTAGTGGGGAACCCTGGGGGCTCTGCAGGCCCAGTGGGGTTCCCATGGGGTCTGGTGGCAACAGTGGGTATAAAGAGAACTCCTGGTGAATGAGAGTGGCCAGTGGCTCAGGGCCCATTCATTAGCTTCATCATTAATGGTACCTGTCAGAGATGTTCTAGAGACAAAGCTCTGCAGATCAGGGAGGCACAGTTAACTATTTTTTTTTTTGCCCTGGGTTGTGCTCAGTGAAGTGCTGTGGTTACAAAGTTCTGGTGCGTGCCTAGGAAGGTTTTGAAGGGTCATTAAGGCCCATTCTCCCGTTGAGGGCTTAGGGACCCATTTGGTCATTTTTTCCCCAAGCCCCTGACCAGAAGGTGCTAGGGGTGATGGTTGAGATGACCTCTTACAGTCTTTTCCCAAAGGCAAGGAACTCTTCAAAAGTTGTCTTTGGGCCGGAAGAAGAGATAACCGCAATCACTAAAGGAATTCAATTCTGTATCTCTCAGTTAGCATACAGCATTGGCACACTGTATGGTCCTCCTGGTTCTTAGCTCCTGTAATATTTATGTATGTATAAAAGAAGCAGTATAAATGAAGCCTCCTCTAAAACAAAGCTCCCTAGCACCTGTTTTACATAGCAAATAGCAGAGCACATTTCAACAAAACAGCTTCTTTTAGCTTGACTTCTAACCATCTAGAGTCGCCCCTAACTTTGAATTTTAAATTGATTTATGGGTCAAAAGGATAAATAAACATATCTTGTTTGATTTCTGCTGATATCACAGCCAGGCAATAAGAAAACAATAAATAACAATATGTTCTTCATATGCAACAGCGCAGCCATTGTTAGAGGCCTCATCACCATGGCAACAATGCTCAGACCATCGGTGTGGTACATCTGCGTCTATCAGAGCGCAGCCACGCCCACTGCCGAAATGTGGCTTTGTGATTGGAAGAGATCGCTGTAGCAATCAGACAGTAGTAATGGAACCTGAAAATGTTTGTGTGTCGGTTCTCGCGACAACGTCCTGCGCCTGTAACTTCCTGGTGATTAGAAGGTGTACAGGCTCATTGTTTCCGGGAGGAGGCGGGGGTCCTGTATCTCCTGGACCCTGTGCCCGTGGAGAGGAGGCTCCTGACTCATGCCTCCCGGGGAGAAGTCTGAGCTGCAGAGGAAGGTGAGCATGGGGTTGGTGTCACAGGGCAGTGGCAGGCTGGCTGTGACGCCATGGTACTCATACAATGGAGGCAGCTTATAGATAGAGTGATGGATACACGGATTGATACAGCCCATGTGGTCCTACAGTTGCCCTGCACTATATATACAGAACTTTATTATGATTATCTTAGTCCAGAGTACATGAGTCTGACAAGCTAAATGATGATAGAGGAACAACACTATGTTATATTAGTGCATGGAGGGACTAAATACAGGGTATTTCACTCTATGACAGTGTTTAAGATGGTGCCCAACATGTTTTAATTGGAGATGTCATATGTTTCCTAATTTTATCAGGTTTCTGTATGATGAAATATTTAAAAAGTTCACCAAATGACAAATGTGAAACACTACATAGAAGTATTTATTGTTGTGTTGTTTATATTCAGTTTCTCAATAGACACGCTGGATCTCGTGGGCTCTGGGCCCAACAGTATATTTGTGAACTTGTGTATTCCATAGTAATTGAGGTTGAAAACTATTTTTAGTCCAAGTTCAATCCTTTTAGATCTGCTTTGATCTTTAACATGCAAAGTATTTAATTGATAACTGATCTAAAGGAAGGGAAACAGAAAATAAACAAACATTGCAACATTGTTAATTGTCTCAAAAGAAAAACAAACCTTCATGATCCTTCAGATATTGGCAATGGGACCCCTCCCTGGATCAATACTTCTTCTTTAGTTATCCAGGTTAAACAGGCTATTGTATGAAGTTTTATTGTCACTTTACCCAGTTATAGTATGGTATGAGTATATGCAGTCACAGTGTTATGGCCACCAGCTAGTCCCGAATAACCGGCGTGTGTAGCACGGACAGCAGCTAGACGTCGTGGTAATGAGTCAGTATGATGGTGGAAGGTTGGCAAGGGTATCTGGAGCCATGCAGACTGCAGTGCATCTGACAGCTGCTGAAGAGTGCATGGCAGAGGATCCATACAGCGAACATGGTGATCAAGCTGGTCCCACAGGAGCTCGATGGGGTTCGACTCCAGAGACTTTTTGGAGACCAGGAAAGTACTTGGAAGTCTTCTTCGTGCTCCTCCAACCACTGCCGGACATTTCTAGCCGTATGACATGATGCATTGTCCTGCTGGAAGATCCCATCCTTTCCAGGGAAGACAGTCAACATGTATGGGTGTACTAGATTTGCGAGGATGGATAGATAACCCAATTGGCTGAGAGTGCCAATCTTTTAGTTGTAATGAGCCAGCATATTCGTGAGCGCTGTACAGGGGTTAAGTACACGGCGAAAACAAGATTAACACATATCAAAGAATGGAGATCCTTGTTTTTGAGCTTAAAATCAAATGTACATAGTGCTGGTTTTAAAAGCACCGACACAAGATTGAAAACTCGCAAACTTCCAATCTAAAAACAATGACAGGAAAACGTTCCCCAGACCATAACTCTGTAGCCACCAGCTTGAGTTCGTCCAACAATGTTTACAGAGTGTTTATTCTCTGAGGTTTTGCGCCCGACATTCCAACGTCAATCCAGTCGATGTACTCCTCAGTGAAGGCAACCCTTTTGCCATCAGAAGTCCAGTTACAGTATCGTCTTGCAAATTGAAGCTGTTTCGGACGATGAATCCTCATCAGCATGGGTACAGTGACCAGCCGTTTGCTTTGGAGCCCCATACACAACATGCTTGGCTGTACTTTCGTTTTACACCCATGTCTGGTATCCCCTAGTTCGTTTGGACAGTGAGTTGTCTAACTGCAGCATGTTGGTTGGCCCTCACACACCTTCGCAGCCGACGCTCATCTCTGACATCAATGGCACGTGGTGCTCTGTAGTTCCCACGCCATTTATTCACAATGATGCCGTTTGTCCAGTCACAGTACACTTTAACCACAGCCCCACGTGAACAGTTCACAATCTTTGCTTTTTCCTAAACACTACCACCCTTGATCCGAAAACCAATGATCATGCCCTTTTTTAATGTCAGATAAATCTCACGTTTTACCAATGACAGCGATGGTTGATTTGTTTGCATAATGCCTATATGTCGCCTTACATGCTCACGACACGTCTTATTTCATTGGCTACGCACCACTGACATCAAAATTAAGCGGTGGTCAAAATAATGTGACTTAACCCTGTATTAATGTTTTATAATGAATAACTTTGAAAGGATATTATAATGTTAGGTGCAAATAAAGGTTGTTTAAAAAAATAAAATAAAACATATATCTCAGATTATTTTCTTTGTGTGTTTACATACAAAGAGCTTAACATTTACCCTTTGTGCTTGTACTTATTGTGCTGACATTGAAAGCATTTTTCCATTCTGCATGTGAAAGAGTATATTTGATAATGTACCACAGTGTGTGTTTCGGTCCTTTTCTATTTTCGGGCCGCATTCCATAAAAACAGTGGGGTTCAGCGCTGCGCCACTGCATCACCTGGTGGTGCAGAGCATGTACTCCAGGCAGAGAACCTCCGTTCTGGCTCATAAGGCGCACCAACAGAAGAGTCCTAGAGCTATAAGAGGTGCGCCCAAGGCCTTGGGTGGGCCCAGTGCCCGCCCCAAACATAGCGATGGCCCCACTGTCGACTCGGCGCCTTTCGAGTTGCGCCACGTCGGAGGTAGAAATAGTTCAACCCCACTATTCTAATGGGATGCAGCCCCGAAATAGACATGATCCTGTGTTTTTTGTTTTCAAAAAACATATTCAAGTGGATAACTGATCTGGCCCCTTCAACCAATTGGCAGCAATTTTAGATTTGAGTCAAACTTCTCTGCCAAATAAATATACAGATGTACATTGTGCTCTGTCAATTTCTTGTTAATTTCAGAGTAGTTTATACAGTTTTTACTTACTATGTTTTCATACAAAACACAATATTGGTAATATTTAAAGTATGCTTTCTAAATGCTTGAAAAATATTATGTTCCACATCCCTTTAAGCAAACAACTTATCATGTCTCCAAGTCAATAGAGTTACCTATCACATTGAGAAAATAAGATGAGTACATTTTAAGCAATCTGTTATTTATAATTAATTACTTCTGTACTAAAATAATGGTGTTGGCTAATGCTTCTTTTGAGATTCAGCGGTCTTCTACATGAGCTAATGGCTGACATCATATGAATGCTTTGGTAGGTACTGGTGAATGCTCAAAGGAAGTGTTGCATTAGAAGTCTTTTAATGTAGAAAACATTGAGAAACGCTGCTAGGCAATAAAAGCAAGCTTATGCCTTAGTCTTGTAAGGGCCTCTAGTGATGGACTTTGTTGTTGGTTTTCCTGGTAATGTGCCAATGTTCTCTAGCAGTGCCATTTAGCCTATGCTTAATCTTTATATCTATTTGCTTTTTAGACTTTATTGTTGCTGACAATCTCCAACAATGGATTCATCTTCTCAAGGAAACGGTGGCATTGTGTCAGACGTAGTCTTTGTTATCGAGGGAACAGCTAATCTTGGACCTTATTTTGAGTCACTACGGAAGCATTACCTTCTGCCTGCAATAGAGTGAGTGAATACTTTGGGTGGGGAAGAAATGTACTCTTTCTATTTACATGTAACTGCTGTAGAAGACATTTAGAGAATCATCTGAATAGATTTTTTATTTTTTTTATATATACAATAATCATTTGTTTCCAAATTAAAGGACCACTATTGGTAGTCGTGCAGTAGGGTTTATTTAGTAATTGATTAGTAATAAAATTACTATTTGAAGAAAATAAATTCTTTGTAGCCTTTTAAAATGTACAGACTTACATTTGAACACTGTTTCAGAAACTAGCTGAGCTGCTTCTCTCCGCCCCTATCAGGTATCAAGGGAGTGGAGGAGGATCTTCCAGGAGACTGTCTAGATCTTTATCTCTTCAGTTTAGGTTTTCACTGCAGGGAAAACTTTTTTTTTTTTTTTTCTTATATACCGTATTGGTCCGAATATAAGCTGCACCTTTTTTCCGATTTTTGAGCTTGCGAGTTACGGGTGCGGCTTCTATTCGCGAACGCAAAATTACTGCCAATTTGCGCGATTGGGAGTTAAGGGTGCCGATTTTCGTGTTTGAGACTGCGGTATTGGATAGCGATTTACGGTTTTAGTGATTTTAACAATCTGTAACCTGCAAAAAAAAGCTGCTGTGCTAATTAGAAAGCCTGTTTCTTGCAATGGCTGATCAATTTGAGAGTCTTTTTCTCTCCAATTTTACGGGTGCGGCTTATGTTTGAGTACCTTCTATTTTTTCCTCTTGAACTTTGCGGGTGCGGCTTTTATTCGGACCAATACGGTATATACATTTGCATGTCCCAGCTCAACTTCCCAGAATGCAGTGTAATAACTGTTTTTCTTGGAACTCTGAGCTGGAAGCAGGTTTTTTAACTTGCTTTAGACATTCAAATGTGAACACAGATGTACTTTTTATTTACTATATATATATATATATATATATATATATATATATATATATATATATATATATATATATATATATATATATATATGTATGTACAAATAAGGAATAGTACATTAGTGACTCCATTTGAATGTCTAAAAATAAGTTGATAAAAACTTATTTCCTGTATATAGAGTAAATATATATATATATATATATATATATATATTTACTCTATATACAGGAAATAAGTTTTTATCAACTTATTTTTAGACATTCAAATGGAGTCACTAATGTACTATTCCTTATTTGTACTATATATATATATATATATATATATATATATATATATATATATATATATATATTATACACACACATTTTAAAATAAATATGATTATGGATTGAAGAACGAAGCATTTTATAGTCACATTTCCATGTCTCTGCTTAGCTTCCCAGAATGCAGTGTAATAACTGTATTTCTTGGAATTCTGAGCAGGATGACAGCCAGAGATTGAGAATCGTACTATGTAAAGAAGAAGAAAAAAAATTAAACTAGGCTTGGCAATTCACAGGAGCCACCTCTCCCAAAACTTTACTGCTGACTACTTATATTTAGGTTTTAGATTTGTATATATAATTCATAACGTGGCTCCTAAAAAAAAGAAATTGTTTGGTTGACTCCAGAGCTTCACACACATGATTTATTTTTAAAACATTTTATTTGCAGCACTGATCAAGCATTACATGTCCCCTTCACTACTGAGTCACTTGAAAAGGCTTTTATATAAATTGTGTGTTAGTGCACACTATTCTTACAGGCTCTGTGAGTGAGCCCAGAAGCGGTTCTGTGCACAGCCATGCGCACACCCTCATAATTTACATAGAAAGCCCCAAGAGTGAAACTGCAACAAAGGAGGATGTAGTGCTTGATCAGAGCTGCAAATAAAATAAAACCTTTTAAAACTAAATAATGTGTCTGAAGCTCTGGAGTCAACCAAACTACTTTTAGGAACAATGTTATATATTGTATATACAAGTATAAAACCTAAATATTAATAGTCAGAAGTAAAGTTTTGGCAGAGGTGGCTCCTGTGATTTGTCAAGCCTAGTTTAATTTTGCTTTCTCTCTTTACATAGTATGTTTACATTCTCAATCTCTGGCACACAAATATATATATATTTACATTTTCCCTGTAGTCCCATGTAGTAAAAAGAGAATGTTTTATATATATATATATATATATATATATATATATATATATATATATATATATATATATATATATATATATAAATTTTTTTTTTTTTTTTTTTTTTATTATGCTTAAATCTCATTCTTTTGGCTTGCTACCTTTAAATATAGTATGCTCCTATGAAGGACCTGTATTCATAATGTGCAAAAAAAAAAATGTCTTTTAAAAGATTAAAATAAATAAATACAACCAGCACCTTGTTACTAGCATAATAACTAAGAGAATTAAGCACATGAGAGAGATATAGTAGGAATCGTGGGTTAAGATACAGTCCCTGTTTACTGTGTAGAGCTTTCAACAGAACCAAATAGGCACCTCACAATCTAATAGAGCAAACCCCATTAGGATATCCGTTCCCGCAACTTGGAATCTCAAGTGGAAGTGTCCTAATTATTCAAGCAGTGTCTCCTACTACTTATAAGTTTTTATCTGCAATCACATTTATGATCATGGTTTTAAAGCGATCTGTAAAGTTTCTGGATTTTACTTGCTATATAATGTATATGTGAATCTATTTACTTTTATGCACTTTTTTTAAGAAGTGCTTAAAAGCTCTGATTTTGCTGCCTAAAATAAAAATTAGTTCTTTATGGGTCTTCGCAGTGCAGCGTATACAGACACACCCTCTCATACCGTGTGTGCAGTGTCTCATATTAACCAATCAGACCATCTCTATGCACCATGCAGTCAAGATGTGGTCCCTGATAGGCTAGTACACTACACTGCATAGCCAGCCCCACACAGAGTCTGTGTCTGCATATAATGCAGTGGGCAGACCGATACAGGAACTATTTGCATGATCTTAGGCAGGTATATAAATACCTCAATACAATAATTTACAGTACATGGATACACAGGTATCATATGTACATAGTAAAATGCAGAAACCTTAAATTTTCCTTCTTAAATAGGTGTTAATGTTTAATATTTCACAATTATCATGTGAAATATTTTTTTGCACAAACCACAGCCATACTTTTAATGTTGGTTTACAGATTGATAGTTTCTAACTCTCTAGATTTTTCTTCAGCTGGAAAAAGCAGTTTAAAACCTACTCCTTTTAAATGCATGAAAGAAAATGTGACTCGCGTGTCCCTTCATATCCATGCACAGTTGTAATATTCACATCTGCATTATTTTTCAGATACTTTAATGGAGGTCCTCCTGCAGAAACAGACTTTGGGGGAGATGTGAGTATATTTTCACTTATGAGCTTTTGCTATAATTTATTTGATTTCTGGGTGTCATCTAACTACACAAATGTCTGGTTTTGCAGTATGGTGGAACGCAGTACAGCCTGGTGGTTTTCAACACTGTGGACTGTGCTCCCGAATCTTACGTTCAGTGTCACGCTCCCACAAGCAGCGCTTATGAGTTTGTCCAGTGGCTCGACAGCATCATGTAAGATGTTAATGCTTCCTCTATTCTTATTTTTCATTTTGTTTTTATTCTTGACTGTTTTATCACTAGCTTTAATTCACTATTCTGCTTAAGATATAAACCTAATATTCCATCAGTTTGGTCAAATGTCCATTTTTTAGATGGGTTAACCAAAAAAAGCAAAAATATACATGTTATGCCGGTATACCAATAATTAAATATTACAAAGGAGATCTAAAAAGGTTAACTTGATGGACTAAAAGTCTTTTTATTTTATTTTTTTTCAACCTTGTTTACTATGTAACTATATTCTTATTCCATGTTCAGACAATAGTTGAATTTTTTCATACATTTTTTTTTTTTATAACATATTGTCAAAAAATGCTTTTAAAATGTTGACTGAGTACACTCGGAGTCCTACCCCCTTAGCTAATATTATCCCATGATCCCCTGTAACTGCCATAATTGGATCCTTCCTGTATTGTGGGGGTGCCACTGATTTTGTACTGTGGTATAGTTTCCCTCTCATTAAGTAATGGCTATACTATCATTATAAAACTAGGAACTTGCCGGTCAAAAATGACGGGATTAAAATTGTAAGGCTGGCAATGCTGTTTGCCACATAATGTGTGGCTTTTGCTCCTCTGAGCAGCTTTGGCGCTCATTGCAAGCCTCTCCCCCGTGTATTTTAACTTTCCTGCTCGCAATGAGCGCCGGAGGTGATCAGAGCAAAGCAGGAAAGTTGAAGTACACGCGAGAGAGGCTTGAAATGAGTCTCGAAATGAGCGCCTTTAGCGCTCATCTCGTGGCTCACAATGAGCATCTTTGGCGCTCATTGCGAGCCTTTACTCCTGCCTAATGTACGGCCCGCTCATTGCAGGTTTCGTTAACCTGCAAGTTTTGTGCTTGAGAATGCCATGTGTCTCTTTCCACCATCTCTCCCCTGTCCCTTCCCTGTATGTTTGTCCTCTGTGTGTCTCCTGAATGTTTGCGTGTTAGCGGTGACTGCCATTTGTTTTATTTTCAAAGTCCCGTGTGCCTGGCGTTGTTTGTGTAAGTGGTACTGTCTTTGCCGTCGTGTATTTTCTAACTTCGCGTGCCTGGCTTTGCTCACCCTTCATGCACTTTCAGAATTTTTTACGTTTTTTGTTTCGTCCGCCCTTTTTTTCCCTCGCTCTGCCGATTTTTGGATTAATGAAAACCTCCAAATATTGCTCCAAATCGCTTGTAACCTCACTTCCTGGCTCTCCCCTGTCCTGTGTGTGTGAGTGTTATTATATCTGTTAAGTTTTTTTTTGTTTTTAGAGATGCTCGCAGTTGCGCCCCTCACGCGTGCTTCAACGGCTTGCCTCGCTTCACAGATGAGCGCCTTCGTCGCTCATCCAGCCTAAGTCGTGCACTGTACACGGCTCGTCGCGCTTCGCCATAACCAACATCGCACGATCCACAACTATATATGTGATATGAATCTGTGTCCGTGTATGTTTTTTTAAAAATATAAATCAAGAAGGTTGCCAAAGAACATTGTAGATTCATAAATATGCTAGATACATTTTGACAATGCACATTAGAGCTTTTAGGTGGGAGGTCCCACAATCTGCAAAAGCTGCCACTGGTTTTATTATAATATTTTTTTTATATATATATTTATGATCTTTGTTTTTTAGACCAAAATGGATTTTTTGATAGAAAAAAGGGCCCCATTAACCCTTTTTTAAGTATGTTAAATAACTAAACCTGATAACGGGCAAAAAAGTTTTTTAGAAAGTAAAATGAAACATAAGGTTTACATTTTGCAATTTTTTATATAAGATTTTTCTGACCTGCAGGGGTCCATTTTGTGTTCTGAGAAAGTAAAAATAGCAGGAAAGAAGTGTATCCCCTTGTAAACGAATGAGCTGCCTTTTGGACCAGACAACACTGGCAGTTTAGATGCCACATTCACATTGTGCAAACAGACACTCCGTAATACCTTAGGCAGTTGATTTGCGGAAACAAATGGTAGATTCCAGAGCAGCATAGCTGCACGTAAATGGGGATGTATTTTTATTTACATTATAAAAACATTATGCCTATTTTAAAGTGTAGCTCTTTAGAAAAGTACATTTTAGAGAGATGATCAAAGTGATCCTCTGTTAGAGAATTTGATAGGTTTTTATATCCCTTTTATCATGTCCGCTCTTTCCAGAGAGCAGAAAGGCTTCTGGTAGTTTGGTAACCACTGCTATAAATTGCATCAGTCTGTTCATTTACAAACAGAGGTCTGCAAGCTCCAGAGCAGGTGTTTTCTACATTTGGCTCTAGACTAGAGCCTAATGTTGGTCTCTACAGATCATCATAAGGATCCCTTGGTATCCCTAAATGTAAGGACATGGTAAGCCATTAAAGAAACATAACAAATCCCAACAAAATACTAAAATAACAACAAAAAGGTATCTTTAAAATATAACTGAAAGGGCCAGTGCAAGCACATTTCAAGTTTAACTTATTTTTTTTAGTTCACCATTTAATAAACATAAAAATACATGTGAAAACAGCAGCAAATCAAAGCTTTAGCCAGAAAATATAATTTAACCATTCAGTTTTTCCTGGCCATTGTTGTACCCCTCTCCACCTATTTGTCCTGAGCACTACTGAAAGGAAAGTGAACGGTTTCAACTGAGAACCTTATTGAAGCCTTACCAAAACGGCATATCATCTTAGTTTAAGTTGTTCACCTCCTCTTTACTGAGGTAAACTGTGTTTTCAATTGTATTTTTAGGTAAATTGGATTGGAAATACACTATTCACTCTGTTTCTAATTCATGCTTTGGAGAGTTTGTCCAATATCATTATTTTTTCAGCAGGCTCAGGAGATTCAAGTAGCCTGAAACCCCTAACTACAAATGCTTCTAACCTCAATGTATCTGCATTTTGAAAACAGAAGACATAATGGTGGAAATAAAAACCTTTCTTATAAATTAGTATATTTGCAATTTTTATTTTTATATATTGAAATAATTGACCTAAATCTTGCTATATTTAGGCATAGATTCCTAACCAAGTTCCTCTTGTATAGTAGAGGTGGTTAATTAACTCACAGAGGGGATAATATGCAAGAAGACCAGGCCTAGTTGGTATAAAGAGGGTTATGGCCTGTTTTTTTGCTCTGTAATATTTATGTATCTCTGTTGCTCATGTTGCAGGTTCATGGGAGGTGGAGGTGAGAGCTGCAGCCTCATTGCTGAAGGACTTAGTACAGCACTGCAACTTTTTGATGATTTCAAGAAGATGAGAGAACAGATGTGAGTGACCAAACACATCTGTTATCAGTGTGTAGTCTTACAAAAAACACCCTGACATGTTAGTACTAGAACACCTAGATTGTCTATACAGACCTAAAAAATCTGTCATATCGCTCCATCCCGGTCAATAAGACTCCACCAATCTAAAGTAACAGCCACTTTTGCACCGTTCCTAAATGTCATTCTGCAATGTCACATATAACAAATATTGTAGATGGTGGGTGGGTACCTTAGGGCAATTGCTTGCTTAATGCTATTCAATGTTCCAATACCAGAGTGTGAGCTCTTCGAAATTATGAAATGCACATTGTGGGGGGGGAGTAGGAGGCCTACCTGGACGTTTTGGTGCATAGTTTGTATGTTTGTTTAATTTATTTAGCAAAATATCTGCTGGTTAATATTTCTTTGTCCCGTTAGGTGTTGCATATGTGTATTCAATATTTTTAATATATAGGAACTCTTTTGAACTACATAACAAGCTTTATTTGTTTTGTTTTTTCAGAGGACAGACTCACAAAGTTTGTATCTTGATCTGCAACTCTCCACCATATCTGTTACCAGCTGTGGAAAGCACTACCTACTCTGGATACACCACAGAGAATTTGGTACAGAAAATTGGGGAGGTGAGTTTTCTGTTCTGCTTAAGACTGTAAAATGTTTTGAACAGCTGTGTAAATCTATACAGTGCTTTCATATATCTACTTACCAACTTCTATTATTATTATTATTTATGTCGCACCAACATATTTCTTAGCGCTGTACAGGGCAAAAAACAAACTTGACATCTTATAAAGAATGGAGGGCCCTGTTTTTGAGCTTAGAATCAAATGTACATAGAGCTGATTTCCAAGGCACCTACACACGATGGAAAACTCGCAAACTTAAAATGTAAGGGTTTAGGTGTGATACAAGAGGGTGACAAATGCAAGATGGCAATCTGAAAGCAATTTGTTTAGTCGATTGGACGTGTCTGTGTGTTGTACTGTTGATTGTGGGTGTAGGTGTTAAGCTGTGGAGTGTGCAGTTGTGCATGTTAAGGCTGAAGGTGATAAGATTTGTTTTAAACGGGTGTGTTTTTAGTAATTTTTTTTTAAAGGTTTTGAGGCAGGAAGATAATCTAATGGAGCGAGGCAAGGAGTTCCAAATAGTAGGGGCTGCATGAGAAAAGTCTTGAAGATGGGAGTGAGAGGAGATGATGAGAGAGGAGAAAAGAAGAAGGTCGTTAGCAGAACGAAGGGGGCGGTTGGGAAAGTATTTTGAAACAAGAGCAGAGATATAAGGGGGTGCACTGTTGTTGAGGGCTTTATATGTTACGGTCATTTTTTTACATTTTGATTCGGGAAGCTATGGGAAGCCAGTGGAGTGATTGACAGAGGAGCTGCAGACACTGATCGTTTGGTATTGAAGATGAGTCTAGCGGAGGGGTTCATTATGGATTGGAGGGGAGACAGACGGGAGATGGGTAGGCCAGCAAGGAGGGAATTGCAGTAGTCGATAGGATGAGAGAGTGAATTAGAATTTTAGCTGTGTCTTCTGTAAGATAGTGAAGAATTTTGGAGATGTTTTTTAGGTGAAACTGACAAGATTTTGTTATTGATTGGATGTGAGGAACAAGAGAGAGGGCGGGATCCAGTAGAACCCCAAGACAACGGGCCTGGGAGGTGGGAGTGATGATGGTGTTGTCAACAGTGAGAGATATTTGAGGTGTGGAAAGATCAGGAGTTCAGTTTTAGATATGTTGAGTTTGAGATGACGGGCAGCCATCCAGGAGGATATGCTAGAGAGGCAGTTGAAAACTTGAGCTAAAAGAGAGGGGGATAGATCAGGTGCAGAGAGGTAGGTTTGAGTGTCATCTGCATAGAGATCCCTCCCTGCCATGTCAGGATTATATGCTAATGAGCAGCAAACCATTGAGAACATAGTTTGAATTGTGCAAATCCAGAAATAATGACAGTGATTAGATTTTGGTTGTGTTGCAGATACATTTAGTGTTTAATATGTGTAATTAATGTTTCCTTTTAACTTCTTTTCTTCTTTTTTTTTTGTGTCAGAGAGGAATCCACTTCTCTATAATTTCACCTCGTAAACTGCCAGCTCTACGGACACTGTTTGACAAAGCTTTGCCAGTGGGAATGATGGACCCACAACCTAAGGACTACAGCCAGGACCCTCGCCATATGATACTCATCAGAGGGATGGTCCTCCCAGGTTAGTTGGATATATAGGATCTTTTTAACACGTGTGGTATAGACACTGTTGTCTGGGAGATGTGCATTTTTAGGGGATTAGTCAAGATAGGTGTTCACCTCTGTCTAGGGAGGCCACAAGAATAAGTGCTAGCTTTCTCAATATGTAAAGAAAGACATTTCCACAAACTCCCCTTTCACTTGATCAATGGATGTAAAAATTGAGGAGGTGAGGCAGTTGCTTGAGGTCCAGTGGAGCAGCCAGGGCATTACCTCTCTGCGGTGAGGTCGGATGAACATGGTGAACTTAGGCCAATCAGGAGTTTCCTAGAGGGGTAAGTCTCCCTTTTGTATTATAAAAATTATTCTGATCAGACATGTGTATTTATTGCACATGCATTCTCCTTCACTGGTTTAAAGGGGTCCTGAAGTCACCATATGCACTCCGCACCTCCAGAGTGTGGAAAAGCTCTAAGTGTCTCCCCCCCACCCCCCCCCCTTTTTTTTTTTTTTTATAAATTGGACTGAGAGATTAAAATGTTCTGGTTGTTGCTTGTATGGCCCCTGAAGCCCTTCTACAAGAATCCCATATAGAGTTCTCAGCAGCGCGGGCTTGCCATAAAACGTTGGTAATGCAACGTTAAAACTGCGGCGGTTACGGCCAGGCAGACGAAGACACACCTTGCGCTGGTGGAGATGAGCGCCATAGTCGCTCATCCCTACAACCCCACACAACTTTGGCAGGGAGCGCCTTTCACTGCGCTGATGGAGATGAACTCTGTAGGCGGTCGTCCTTACGACATCATACCTACTACCCTCGGAACTACAGATCAACAGAAAACTCAAATACACAATTCACAGTGCGAGACCCGTAGCACTTTGAAAAAATCGCCTACAAAAATGACAGCCCAAAACACTTGGAAAAGGAAACTGCCACTTACAGAAAAAAAATACGACCCACAAAAAATACGAAGTTAACGGCCGAACTGCGCACATCGGAAAATAAAAAAAACATCAGACAGCGCACGGGGGTACAGCCAGGATGTCTGGGAGTGAGGTTGCACGCAATTAGAATTTGCAGAGATTCGCCTCTCGAAAATCGTCTAAGCAAGAAAAAAAATGACCGCCGACGAAAACGAGCCTACACAACCCCTAAGCACGCAAAACACCGTCAGGCACATATGACTTTTACCCAGGAACGTATGAGGTACAAAATACACTACTGCTCCAGACCCGCCTAACACCCAGACAATCACCGCCATTTTACAACACTAACTTAAAACTAATAACATTACCAATCTAAAATGCCTCTTTACACAACTAAACTAATGTTTTGCCTCACGCATGCAGCCTATTTACACTGCACACTTGCCACATTGCTGACACTTACACCTCAGCAACCTTATTCAATTGCATTTCGGTAAATGTAAAAGGGCTCTATTTAAGCACACAGCATATTTTTTATACAGAAGTTTTTAGTTGGTGAACTTCTATCCAAAAGCAAGGTCTTCACTAACCAAAAACTTCTGTAAATAAAATATGCTATGTGCTTAAATAGAGCTCTTTTAAATTTACTGAATCACAATTTAATTTTTTTTTTTACATCCATTGATATTTTTTGTTTTAAATGTAATTAAAAAAATTACATCTTATATTTATCGCCCTTTAACTACCTTAGTAAAACTTTTTTATTTTTCTGTTTATACAAAATGTTATTTTATTTTGTGTTTGTGTATTACATGAAAAAACAACGTTTATTTCTGCTTTCCAGTCTTTAATGACAAATCTATGGAACAATTTAAAATGAGGCCTGTTAATAAGAAATATTTGTAGCTTGACAAACTCGAGAAATGAAACTGTAGATCTGCATCCAGTAGGAATAATTTGAAAAGATGTCAATCCTTCATTGAGAATTAAAAAAAAATTAAATCTATTTATTACATTTTAGTCATATATATTTATTTTTTTCTAGTTGCATGCATTTAGTTGAAGCATATAGATTTATGATTTGCTTCTTGTTTTCCCATGCAGTTGGTGGAGGCGCCGCAGCACCGGGCATTGTTCCACCCAAACAAGCCATTACCCAAGCACCTCTTCCAGTTGTTCCAACACAGCTACAAACTGCACCTCCACCGCAGCTCCCACCTGTCCAGCCACCATACATAGTAAGTGTAATGATAGTTTTATGCAGAAGATCTAACCCATTGTGTGAAATTATTGGGAATTTTAGTGATCTCTCTGTATTAGCACTTGAATTTTTACTGCATCTAGAGCTTTCATCTTGCACCATTCACAGCTGTGACGAGATTTGCGTGAACACTTAGGCTGTGATTGTTTTCTTTATTGCTGTGACTTCTGTAACTTTCATAATTTGCCTACTCTCAAATATATTGTTAAACAGAATCACAGTTATGTTCCTGCATTAAAATTTCTTTATATAACATATAGGACAACTCACATAAGCAATACTTTTTTTTTTTTGTTAATATCTTTTTTTTTTAAGGTTAAACTCCCAAGATGAGGGGGATACCCTTTTATATCACTAGTACCAAATCTCCTTGTAACCTCATACTAAAAAAAAATAATATACAAATTCCAATCAATATTTTATTTGATTGGTTTACTATTCCTAGTGAATTTTTTAGGAATATAATGCTCAAGTTCTCATATATATTCATTTTGTTAAGAAGCTCCTCTTTCACTCGAGTAGTGCGTTTCTAATGTGATTCTCATATTCTGATCTTTTTAATGTTTTACTTGTATTTAAAATGAATATCTTCCTGATTTTGAATTGTTTATGGTAGTTCAAAGTATATATATAAAGAGGGTGAACACACTTCATTGTTATTTTCAAGAGTCTTGATAAAGATTTCTTTTAAAACGCGTTAAGAAATAGGTTTATGAAATGCAGCGGCTAGACATGGACCATTTGTTTTGATTTTAGGAAGCAAATACAGAGCCTTAATAAAATAAAATAAAATTTCTAATAGGCTGAAACAGAAACACCCTAAAGCATAGGAGTGTGCAAAATGGAAGTATCTTTTTTTTAAGAAACCAATCTTAGTAATCAGCCTGAATATAGCAGACCGGTGTTCCAATAATATGTTTTAGAAAGAAGTGATTGTTGGAAAGCTCAGCCACTAAAACTAAACAGTACCAATCAGTTTCCAAATAAAACCAAATTAAAACAATGATACAAACTCTGAAAATAGAAGAACAGCTTATATGCTTAAAAGATCCTATTATAAGCTGTAACATCTCCTAGTATGCCTCACTAAAGGCAAAAAACTTGGATGCCCTTTCGTCCGTCTCACAATAGGTATATACAAACTGATAATAAAGCTGATAAACTACAAATTCTGCCCACCGGCTGTTTCGACACTGCCCAATGCACCTTCTTCAAATGCTAAGTAATAGTGATGAGTTTTACAAGTGGCACAGTTTATTTGAATAAAGTATTTAATTTCATATTTTAGTGGCATTGCAAACATATTTCCTACTCCACTCGTTTTTCGTTGCATTCATATTTTATATACCTAATACAATCCAGAATACGTGTCCCATATCCCTTTTTAAGTACCGTAGATATTTCCTGAACCCTCTCGGTTTGGCCCTGGTATCACTAGGCATTTTGCACTGTATGTTGTGAAACCTTAGACTTCATTTTATTTTGTCTACATGGTTAGAGAAATAGAAAACAAATAGTCTTAAACTTTTAAAGATTTCAAGTTCTTGCTTTTAGTGTTAAAAGAAACATTTTGTGCAAGGCATGCATATCGATATTAAAGCACTTGTTTAAGTTGTACTCACAAGGCTTGTCTTTGTATTTTGCATGTTCCTCAGACCAACAATATCTCTGCTGCAGTGGCTGCTGCGCAGGCGGTTGAAGCTGCAAAGAACCAGAAGAACAGCCTCGCCAATCGTTGTAAGTAATGCACAAACACTTTCCCCCACTTACTTTACAGGATGACTAAAATCCTGTCTCTAGTTCGTATTCATATTTTTTATTAATCCAATTTCAGTAAGTGCAGAATGTAGGGCAACTGAAATGCCTTTTATTACATTAATTGTCGTTATTTAAGTGATTACCTGCAATGGCTGCAGAAGCACACTGACCAAGCAACATTTATTTATTCATTGCCTTTTTTAAATCACTTTCGTCAAGGAATGGTTCCTCTTCTTTGATGATAATGACTGTTAAACGCAGACATTTGAATGTTATTGAACAAATACTTTATTATTTTCCTGCCTCTGTAAACCTTGTGATTTATTTTTTTGCATATGTAGACTGTCTGCTTATATGCATTCAGAAAGCACAATCGCCCAAAGTAGATGTTTAACCTAATAATTACTCTAGGTTCTTTTTAAATAGCAATACAAAGTGAGTATTTATTTTACTAGGTATATCCTTGTGAATTAAAAACAATTCCTATCGTGCAGTCCCTCCTGTGTGGTACATTATGCTAATTGTTTTTTTTAGATATTCTATTAGAAGTTTCACTTCTTTCACAATCCCATTAATAAAGTTGTTCTGAGTTTATAGACATCTTCTTTTCCATCAAACTACTTCTAGATATGTTAATTTGTTCTGGCCAAATAATATCTTCCTAGTGTTAAAGTATGCAGTTAGATCCCAAGTGAAACTGATCCCCACACACACTAATTAGCATACTAATCAACCTGTTACAATGAAATGGGTGTATAACTCAATAATTATTTTACAAAAAAGATTTGTACAGTGCGTAGACAATGGTCTGCTTGCCTTATTTACAAATATTTACACAGCCAGGGTTAAAAAGAGGTCTTTTTCATATATATAGGAATAAGGTGCATTTGATTTATATGCTCAAAAACGGGGCCCTCCATTCTTTATAAGGTGTTAAATTTGTTTTTTGCCTTGTACAATACCACTGTACAGCGCTACGGAATATGTTGGCGCGATATAAATAAAGACAATAATAATAATAATAATAAGGTGGGGTGATAGTCTGGGTGAGTAACATGGGCCCCTATTAAACTAAGAAAATTGTAGTGACGGTAAACTAATTTGCTATTCAATTGGCGTCTTTGCTCTAGCCACAAACGATTTGTGGGTTAAGTGCTGAAAAGCCCTGCGATTGTTAAAATGGTAAATCCGACCCAGCTAAGCCTTTGATCTTTCAAGCCTGTAAATGTTAGTCGCAAATCGCTATTCAATTCCTCAAGCCCGCAAATGTAAAATGGCAAATGTAGAAGAAAATCCTGTGGGTACCAGATAGGACCCACAAGGGGGTTAAACACCTGGTCGTAACACTGTAAATGCAAATAAAAAATAAATACTGCACTTTAAAAGACTGGGGAAGCGATGATAGACATTAGAATTAATTGCACAACAGTCTCCATCTCGCAGATCTGGAATCAAATATTTTTTTTTTTTTATATAAAACATATGCCTATTAAGTCACGCTCTTCATAAAGAAATTTTGAAGTTTCAGTGTTTAAGAATATAGAACAAAATTGCCCTTTTTATAGACAAAATGCATGGACAATATTGTTTGAATAACTAGATGTTATTCAATGGGATCTAATGATGTGAATTATTTCCAAAAGTAACAGTTCATATTTCTTAAAGGATCACTGATTTCTCATGCTTTAAAGCATGCAGTTTTGAAGAAATACACTTGATAATGGGAACATTTTTCAACAGAACTGAATAAATATCTTCTCTACCTCCCAAGGTGACAAATCTGATAAAAAAAACAAAAAACTAGAAGCTGTACCACATGGTCCATGTGTTCTAGAAATTGCAAAATGTCACAGCTTGCGGCCCACCCACCTCACACAATGACTCTCTCTGAGGTATAGAGGCCAACATGGCAGCCCCCTACAGACAAGCAAAGATGTATAAAAAAAATAGTATTCAAAATTTTACTTAATTGGGCCAACAGGGCTGTAAATGATCACGTAAAATAGAGTGTAGCTTTAACAAATATAATAGGCACTCCCTGCCACATTACAATCGTCCTATACTGCATGGGTCTTTGTTATTGAACAAATACATTATTATTTTATTGTTTTACAGGAAAAAATATTGGTTTCCACTACAGAAACCCAGTCAATGCTAATTAATTTTACATGGCTTTCCTATTTTTTTTTTTTAAACCTACCAGTATCTAAATTCCAACTGCAGACAAGTTTGCAGATAGCATTGCTAGTCTGTGTGTGTGTTCCCTGCATTTCATAATTAGTTACTTCACTGCTAAAACAAATGATGTTCTTAAGAATTAAAGTTTTTAAATGACCATGCCTTGGTATTATCAATTACTTGGTATTATCAATTACTTCCGTGTTACTTAGGACTTCTATTCATATGATGGCGTTACAACCTATTATATGGACGTATCACAAGTTTCTTATTGAATATTGTTTGCCTCATTATGTGTAACATATTTAATACAACAAGGTCTTTTCATTTCCAGTTCCAAACCTCAATCCAATGGCGCCTGCTCCAGCTGTTGGTCCTCCATTTAGCCAGCAGCCAACCCAAACACTGCCTCAAGGACCTGTGTCTACTATGGCTTCAAAGATGGTTTCTTCTACTGCATCCTTAATAACTCCATCTCAGCCCAGCCTGGTCTCCACAGTAACCACCGGTCCTGGACCTACAGCGTCTATGTTGCCTCAGCAGCAAAATCAGCAACAACCTGTACCACAACCTATGGTATTAACCCTTTCTGGTTTCTCACATTCACTTGTTGATTCCAAGTTGTCCAATATTCAGATGATTTTCAAAATTGATATCTGTATCTTTTAGCATAAAGTATGTTCTCTCTCTCTCTCGCCTTCTCTCTGTCTCACCCTTTCTTCCTCTCCTATTCTGTCACTAAAATTGTTAAAACAGTATTTGCTTGAAGCAGATTGAATATATAATTTTATTGAGTCGCACACTGGTTATAGACTGGACACTTTCATTCCACAAACTATTTTTTTAAATGTGTATATATACCTGCATCTTGCATTAAGGAAAGATACATTACATTTCTACTTTGCTGGTCATATTTTAAATTCTTAATGTTACTTTAATTACTAATGATCAGTAAAGTGCTAAAAAAATTACTTACTTGGCCATACAGCACATCTCTCTGTTAGGAATAGGGGTCACCATAAGTACTAATGAATGCCTACTCACAGGGTGAATTTTTGAATTTGAAAATGCAGAGGGTACGTAAAAGAACTGAGAGATAAGGATTTGGCAGCATGTATAAAAAATATAGAATAGTATGTTGATGATTGCAGTTTTTAGTACTGATAAATATATATATTTTTTAAATCAGGATTTGGGATAAAAATGAGTGTCCCATAGTCCATACATTATGAGCTGTGTGAATGTGGGAGACCATTCACAAGCTCCTTGCCCAGGTATGCAAATAAACAAAGGGGTTACTAGCAGCTTAATCCTAGTGTAAAAAAACAGAAGTGACTTGCCTGGTATTTCAGATCTAATTTTGTTCTTTATAGGCAAATTCAGTTTGATGTGGTGCAGGAGATGTCGTCTTTGTAATTGCACTAGTGAGCACAGACTCAGTTGTGCATCTCTCCCTTCCGGTTTCGCACATTTTGCGTTTTTAAGTAAAATATGTTGCATGGTTATTTTATCCAGTGTTTGATTTATGCGCATTTGCAATAAAATGCTTTCTATGTTAGAGTAGGTCTTTTTAATATTTTAATCGGTGGACCCAATGTAAACCAGCTCGTGTTTCCTTCCAATAGCCTGGCACAGGAGGACCTCAAGGAGTTGTAGCACCGCCATCTGCAACATCTCCTATTGGAGCGTCACAGCTTCCAGCTACACAGCAAAATGTCACCAACAAGATGCTGGCCTGGAGTGGAGTACTGGAGTGGCAGGAGGTGAGTGTTTCTATGAATATAACGGCTGTCTGTATTGTTTCTGATTGCTTTTACTGAGAGCCTTCCCACTCTTGTTGTATTGGCAGATGCAAGAATGTCAAATAATGCCAAGCCTTGTAACAATCTGAGTAGGTAGGCAGTCTGTTTCTTATTATGGTCTGGAAGCAGAAACAGTGGGACCAAGTCATCTTGGCAGTGAGATTGCATTTGGGCATTTCAAATCTGCTTTAGCTCACATTCACAAACAATGAAGGTGCAGATTTGTAATCTAGCATCTGTGGTGCCAAGGATTTTAGCTAGAACAAAATCGGTCATAATAAAGTTACACAGCAGAGGTATTTAGTATAATTTAAACCTGTATCTAATAACAAGAACCTTAAGAATTGAGTGTAATTAAAACAAAATTGTGTTCTTGCTGCTGTCTGAACGGGCCCAGTCTTCTTTTTCAACTGCATTTACACAATAGATAATAAAATTCATAGCCACACAAGTAATTTAGAAAATACTGGCAATGATCTCCCTTTAAGAGATATTCGTTTGTCATTCGTGGTGGGTCAGGATAGCTGATTGACACATAAAAACTGAAAACCTCAATGGAAGTTTACTGTAGGAAAATGCCTTCACTTTAAAGTTCCTGCTACCTATACTTCTTAATTACGTGGTATTTGCAATCTCCACTGTGGCTTTTTGAAGAGGTTTTGTCAGTATAATGATTGAGCCATATTTGCTCAACACGTGATTTAAGATTAGTCTAGACAGTCACGGTTTTATCTACCTTTGGACATCTTTCAATATTGTGAACAATTAAATACTCTCAGCCAAATAATTATATTTCTATGAAGCTAAACTATTGAAGGTTACTTTTTAAACACTTATAAATCATTGCTAACTAACATGGTTTGGCTATGAAATATAGTTGTGTTGCTTTTTGAGATGCCTTGAGCCCCAAATTCAGTTATTCATACTTATTCAAAGCTTTATTGTGGAAAGTTTTACAGTACTACTTGATATCCAAGTATGAATCTCTACTCGCCAGGAATAACTGCAAACTTTTAAATGTCATTGAGGTTTTCTAGGTTTATGTTGGATATAATAATACTATGTATTTTTGTTGTGGAGTCGTCCAGTTGTGTCTGACTCTCTGTGACCCTATGAACTGCAGCATGCCGGTCACATCTTGTGTCAGGTTGCTCTTATCCATAAGGCTTTCATGGCAAAGATACTGGAGGGGGTTGCCAGGTCCTTCTCCAGTGGACTGCAATTTATCTGACCTTTCTGCTATGACCTGCCCATCTTGAGCGACCCTACATGGTATAACTCAGAGCTTCAATAAAGTACACAAACTGCTTTACCATGACAAGGTCGCGATCCAGAAGAGAACTATGTATTTACTTGATGTAATTTGTTTTTATTGAAAAAGCTTAAAAATTATAAGTTTTACTGCATAAAATCAAGCAAATAGTCCCTGCATGATGCTGACATCTGCATCCTGTGCAGACAGACTCTGTAGGGCTAGATGTGCAGTATAGTGTCCTAGCCTATCGGTGATCACATTGTCGGCATGTTTTCTGTGACATGGTCCCTTGGTGGAAAGTACACTACACTGCACATCCGGACCTGCCGGGTTTGTGTCTACATACTCTGTAAATCCATTCTATGTATCACCAATCAACTGTAAGTCCACTCTGTGCCATTCTAAAAAAGAATACAAAAAAATATATATATATAGTCTGAAACTACTTGCTGGCTAATCAGTTTGTTGAAGAGCAGTGTATGTAGGTTCCAACTAATTTATATAACCAGAAAATTTGGGAAAATCGGCTTGGATGGATAATTCAAGCTTTACGGTATATATATAGCATTTATTTGTGCCCTTTTTCAACAGAAGCCCAAGCCGGCGTCTGTTGACAACAATGCAAAACTAACTCGCTCCCTGCCATGTCAAGTTTATGTCAACGCTGGAGAAAATCTGTAAGTTTGTATGAAGTGCTAGCCTGTGACTGGCAATCTGCTAGCTACCTTATTGACTTTGCCTGTGTTCAAACTGTCTTGCAGAAAAACTGACCAGTGGCCACAGAAGCTCATCATGCAGCTCATCCCACAACAACTATTGGTGAGGATCCTACTGGTGCCAACTGATGTCTTTGCTGTTGGAACGTAAGAGGTGTCCTTCTATGTCCTGTGATAATGACCATGTTCTTCTTTTTTAGACTACTTTGGGACCCCTGTTTAGGAACTCTCGGATGGTGCAGTTCCACTTCACCAACAAGGACCTAGAGTCTCTGAAGGGCCTGTACCGCATTATGGGCAATGGTTTTGTAGGTTTTTTTGTTGTTGTTTTTTTTTTGCATCAAATTTACTTTTGTCAGGTTTAGCGAAACCCAGCTAATCGATCTCTGTTCTGCAGGCGGGCTGTGTGCACTTTCCTCATACAACTCCTTGTGAAGTCAGAGTCCTCATGCTTCTATATTCTTCCAAGAAGAAAATCTTCATGGGCCTCATCCCTTATGACCAGAGCGGTTTTGTTAATGGAATCCGACAAGTTATCACAAATCATAAACAGGTGCAGCTGCAGAAGATTGACCAGCATCGTAATGTAAGAGCCTTTTACTTTCGTTTTATTTCCTTCTGTTTTTTTTTTTTTTTAAATCTGCTTTCATTAACACTGATCTGTGCCCTTTGATCCAAAGCAAACCAATGTATATGTTATGTAAATCCTGAGATAATTATTTTTTTTTTTACCGGCATTCATATAGAGGTCAAATATGAGAGCCAAGCAAAGTAAGATTACATGTAAACATGTTTGGCTTACATATCTGCTGCTGTTTTGTTTTCCTGGTTAAAGGAGCCCTTTGGTTTTGACAAAACGTCTATGAAGTGCGTAACAATCTTTTTCGGTGTGATGAAGTGTTTTGATAAAGGCGTTACTGGCTGCTCCCCTAAATAGGTACCAAAATGTTCCTAGCAAGAATTTTAATACCAATAAGTTGTGCTAGTCGGGTAGATCCTGCCTGTTTCTGGGGGGCATCTTTGTGCATACCCCTGGGCTTTTAAACAATTCTCCTCTTAGTGAGATGTAAAAACAGCCGCAGAGCACATTTTGTGCTTTACATAGAATTCAAATCTTAAAAAGCAATTGGTGCTGGAAGATCCGGATATGTGCCCCTATTTGTTGATTCAGGGATGATGTACATGTTTCTGTGGATCTAGTTATGCTTGGGGTACCACATTAGCATGATACCACTTCTTATGCTTGTAGATGGGAGCAGCTCAATCTATCAGTGCTGGATCTGTACCATCCAACCCACAAGCCTTTCTACCCAAACAGCCTGGCTCCATGCCAGTTGCACAGGCTGTACAACAGGTAAATAGAGAATATTGGGAAATTCAGCCATGTATTGTTACTATATACTCTAACTCATGAATAGTTTTTGTATGAAAACAGTGGGTGAATTTGATTATTTTCTTGTAGATGCCAGGTCAGCAGGTGGCACCTGGTATGCCAGCAGTAAATCAAGTTACCATGATGGATGATCAGCAGAGATCACAGAATCTGGTAAGTTTCTATACAAAATACTTAAACTAAAAAAGGAAAAGTCTTTTTATTAACTTTTCCATCTACATTCCTTAATATAAGAATTGTCCAAAGGAGCTTTTTGATACACTGATATTACAGTATATTACTAATGTGTACATAATAAACACTTTTATATAGATTTTGTATAATATATGATTTTTGGTTAAGATTCTTAAATACATTACTTTAGATAGCAAGCAGTATAGATTATGGCCTTGACCGAAATTGTGATACAGTTATTTTTTTTTTTCCATTCTTTTTTATTGTTGAAGACACGGTAACAATATCACATTGCGTATAGTAAAAGGATAAAGAACAGGACAGTTAGATCATACAGTAACACGATTCCCCGACATCTCAATCAAGATACTGTCTGCATTTTTCCTAGTATTCTGACTGAAATATTGTTACATTATTGTATTGTGCCCTGTCTATCCCTCTATGTCTTCAAACATGGCGTTTATTTTTTTTGTTGTTGTCTGTTTTTTATCAAGAGATAAGAACATATAAACTGGAAAATATAAACATCAACTATGTCAACTTAACGGGGTAGGGAAAAGAAAGGAAAAGAAAAAGAAAAACCGGGAAGGGAAAAGGGTAGTAATTACCTGATGTATTCCTCCATACCCACAATGGCTGGGATTCAATAGGTATAAGTGGTCATCCGGGCTCCCCCCGACCGCCATTCCCCTCTGTCCCAGTCACAATCCAATCTTAATGCTGTAGGCTGAGGCCAGCCATGGAGTCCAGATATTCTGGAATAGGGGGACCGTGTTCTGTAGGACATGGGACAGTCTCTCATTTACCATAACATAATTTGTTTTTAAAATGATCTCTTTGGCGGTCAGTGTTGCCACTTTCCAGTTTTTTGCAATAAAGCTTTTGGTGGCGAGAGCCATGAATTGCCACAGTTTGTTTTGCTCTTTTGAGAGACTGGGTCCATGAACCCCCAGAAGACAGATCTCCATCCCTGGCCTCAACCTAGTTCCTGTCACCTGCGAGAATAGGTCAGTAATTTCCCTCCATACTATTTGCACTGCCTGGCACGTCCACCATATATGCAGAAAGTCTCCCCTGAGTTTGCATCCTCTAAAGCAGTCCTCGCCAAGACTTATTATTAAGCCTGGACATCAGATATGGAGTATAGTAGGTCCTATGCAAAACTTTAACTGAGGTCTCCAGTAAGCTATATGTGTATGATCCTTTTGTTAGGTTGGTGCAAATTTCTCTCCAAGTTGCTCTATCTAACTCCCTACCTAGGTCTTTCTCCCATTGCAGCATATATTTTGGTTTCTGTATGTTCTGAGAGTCGTTCAGAAATGAATATAGAGACCCAAGGAGGCCTTTGATAGAGGGCAGCATTGCACATATAGTCGACCACCAGGAGTGTTTAGGGGTCCCATATACCCGGGCTAGTGAGGATATCCAGTGTCTAATTTTTCTGTAATTCCAGAGTTCACTCTCTGGTATGTGATATTTAGTGAAAAGGGAGGTATGGGATAGTAGAGCATAGTCTGAGAACCAGATTCCTGCTCTTTCCAGTGGACTGCCTAGCCACCATTGTCTAGAGGTGAGGCTAAACGCGGTCCCAAATTCTGGGAAGGATTTGACGGACAACAATGGCGACAGGAGGGGGGAGCCAGACCACCGACCGGCCCGGACCTAGCCCAAGCCGCCAAAGTTGATGATATGGGATTGGGATATCGCTACATGACGCCCGACGGGGGCACGTCCCAGACTATAGTATCCCACAAGTGGGGTCTCATTTGCCAGTTTTCCACAAAGGTCCACAGCGGTTGTAACTTACCCGAGTGGGCTAATGGGATGAACGTGCGTTTCGCCGCTCTCAGAGTCTCAGGTTCGGGCACGAGAGTCCCCCCTGAGACCTCTGCCGGAACATAGTCTTTTTCGCTATTCGCGGCGACCTCTCTCACCATATAAAATTAAAAATAGAAGCTTGGAGTTTCCCAATATCGCTGGATATGAAGAAGATAGAGTTCTGAATAAGCACAACATTCTTGGCAGAACTGTCATTTTTACCAAGTTAGTCCGCCCTGTCCACGAGACATTGTTTCGCATTTCTTCAATTAATTGTGGGAAGTTGGCTTTGTATATGTCCGACAGCTTCTTGGCGGTTCTAACTCCCAAGTATTTAATAGAGTTTTTGGGCCATTGAAATTTAAACTCCGCTTTCAGTGCCCCAGGACCGTGTGAGGAATGTCTATTCCCAGGGCCTTTGTCTTTTCCACATTGATTTGCAGACCCGACAAGGCACCGAATTCGCCTAGGGTTGACAGCAGGGCAGGGATTGACCTCACCGGCTCCGTTAGGGTGCAGAGAAGGTCATCCGCAAATAGCGAGCATTTCAAGTGAGGATGACCCACCAGCATTCCTTTTATCTCTGTGTTGCATCTAATTTGTTGGGCCAAAGGCTCAATCGCCAAAGCAAATAGTAACGTAGACAAGGGGCCACCTTGCCAGGTTCCCCACTGGATAGCTATAGAAATGTTTTCCGATCCCGGGAGTTTCAAACAGGCCTGCAGATTTTTGTATAGTGTTCTGATCAGTTGTATGAATCTACCTTTTGAAGCCAAACTTAGCCAGCACTGCGTACAGATAAGACCACTCCAGTGTGTCGAAGGCTTTTTCCATGTCAAGAGCCAGCACACAAAGGGGGGTCCTGTCCTGAGAGGCTAAATGAATGACATTCATAGTCCTCCGAATGTTATCAGCTGTCTGCCGGTGTCGGACAAAACCAGTTTGATCCTTGTGGATCAAATCCGGAAGGAACCCCGAGATCCTATCTGCAATAATTTTGGCTAGTAGTTTAAGATCTCCATTTATAAGGGAGATGGGCCTATAATTCTTCGGGTCTAGTGGGTCCCTGCCTTCTTTGGGGAAGACAATTAAGTCAGCCCTATTCAGTTCTGGGGGCATTGGTTCCCCGATTTTAGGATGGAGTTAAACAGTTGGCAGAGATATGGTGCTAGAATATGCGCAAAGGACTTGTAGTAGGAATTGGTAAAGCAGTCAGGGCCGGGGCCCTTCCCTACTTTTAAGCTATTTATGGCTTCACGGTATCTCCCCTACCATTATGTCTGAACTGAGTGTAGCCGCGCTCTGGTCTGATACCATAGGAAGATCGCAGGAATCCAAATAAGACCGAAGAATGGTCGCGGTCGGTTGCCGCTTCGTGGAATAAACTGAGCTATAGAAGTCAGCAAACGTTTGCTTGATGATATTTTGGCTGGCCGTTACCTGTCCCTTTGCAGTTTTTATCCGCAAGATCCTAGACTCCGCTATCTTAGACCGAAGCTTTCTAGCCAACAGAGAATCCGGCTTGGTTCGTCTCGGGGCTTTTTCCGTTTTGTGGGAGAGCCTGCTTGGGGAAGATAGGAGGGATCTCCCACAGGGGGAGGCCTGATGGAGTAGGCCTCGACCCCCCCCCCCCCCCCCCCCGCCATATATTCGGGGCTCCCAGGGCCCTCTCTCTGCTTCTCTGACCCTGGCCTCCTTATTCTGTCTTCCTGGCCACTTGTAAGATTACATTTGGGGGATTTTTCGCCCCTTTTTGGTTGATTTTTGAGCAGAGCAGCAGCACAGCACGTCTGCTCTGCTTGCCGGTTGGACACGCCCCCCCCGTGATACAGTTATTAATGGACAGTAGGAAACGTGCATTAGATCGGAAGCATGAAGCTGTGTTTTATTAAATTACTAAATAAGGAAGGTAAAACCAAAGCGACAAAAAGCACAGCAGATGGGATGAAAGGGGGAAAAAATGAGGCAGTTAATATCTGCAGGATCTATGTAAGTTGCCAGTAAAGGATATAGGGAAAATAAGCGCACCACTAGCTAACAATGCAAATCAATTGTGTTTAAGTCACACAGAAATAAAATAATAAAATGCACACATATCCCTACATCACCATATGAGGTATATGAACATTCAGATATATCCACCTGTAAAGCCACAGATTCTGTAGTTCTTGAAGAAAATGAATATATTGATACATAGAGCTCAAAAATAGTCACAGAGTGAATTTTTAGACCTACTATTTGTAGCACTTAGTAGACTCTTAGGGTCCCCTTTTAAAAAAACACTCTAAAGGTTTTTTATACCAATATTAAGTGGTATAAGGTAAATTCTGGTAAAAAACAGTAAGGCACTAACAAGGCTATCAAGACACTCTGTACGCTTGAAGAACTGAAATATAAAGGCACAGTTATATTGCCCTGAGATTAGCTCACAGTTCTGTGTCTATAAATGCAAATATCCCAACTCATGGCTCATATCTCACACACAGGAGCTAGTCAGATTCCTCTGTTTCAACTCTGTCCTTTATGAATTAATCTCCCCACTCTGATATCAAGTGTCCCAAATTCCAATGTCTTCAACTATAAAGCGATCTGAATTTTTCTGTGATCAGTGAACTCACAGCTTAAATCCTTGCAGTGAGCTATTAAATATTGCCTCATATGCACAAAACAATCAGGAGCTGGAGGTATTTTTTTATAAAAGGAATGCAAACCAGAACCCTAGGGACAGGAATGTCCACAATCTATTTGTAGCTCTTTTAATGATCTTCCACAATGTTAGTCTGCTTCAAAGCTTCTGCTCATCTCAAAGCACTTTTTATGACAATTGCAGGGAAAATGTAGAGGAGTATATTTAATTGTATTTATTTTTCATTCTTTTTTTTCCTCTTCTTTTATTTGCTACAAAACTGACCTGTGATCACAGAAGAGCAACAACCTTAGATATGCTTAAAATGGCATTATTTTATATTTATGTGTACAAGTGAAGTATAAAAGTTCTAAAGTGGTGTGGAAAAAAACTATATAGATAGATGATGCATTTTATTTGTATTTGATGTCAAGCTTTACTATATATAAAAGTTTAAATAAAGTGTTTCAGTCTCTGGGATGTGACCCACCTGGAATGTTTTCTTCTCTAGTCATAGAGAATATAGGTAGCTCCCTTTGTTACTAATGTGCTCAATATCAAAGCATTGGTCATAGGCATACACAGAGTACACAAAATAGATCATTTTGAGGCACGTACAAGCCCGGTACACAATACTGGAGTAGGCTGTAGGGTGTCCTCGTTCTTTTGTATCCAGTGAGGGACCAAATTCTATAACAGTTTTCATTTTTGTCTTCTCTCAGTTACACATCAGAGTGCAGCAACAACAGCAACCTCAACAAACCGCTGCTCAGCCACCATCACAGGCTGCACAAGCTCCTGTCCAGGCACCTGTCCAACCACAGAATCCACAAGCTGGTGCCATGTTGAGGCCGCAAAATCCTGGAGCCAACCCACAACTACGCAACCTTCTTCTCAGCCAGCAGCCGGTAAGTACATGTAAACCTTGATGTGATGTAATGTGGCATTTCAATGCTAGCTTATTAAGAGAGCGTTTCTCACTGCAGTGAATAATGCTTGTATGATAGCCCTCGTACTGGACAGATATCTCCTCACTGGTGAGAACCTCTCTCTAGTGAATGCGACCCATATTCCCAGTGCTTTTGATAGTAACAAAACCTATAGTGACACCGCATTTGTCCCAATTATTGCACAACTAAAAAGTGCACAAATAAATATAGCTGGTTGTTCCTAAACATTTTGAATGGAAGTGTCAATAAATGGAGCTTGAAAGTTGCATATTTTAAGCTTAAATCACATGGAAAAAAAATCTGCCCACTGTTGTAATGACTTTAACTCCCATGATTAATATTCGCTCACAGGAGGTAAAAAACATAAGAGCATGTCCAGGTGGGTATAAATAATAGTCAGAATTTGAACCAAATAGTCATGCTTTTGTAGTTTATCATCCCCACTTTGAGAGCGAATTAGTGACGAGACTGCATGTGTCCAGCAATCTTGTAGAACATATTGTAAGGACCACTGCACAATGAAAGAGCATAATTTAAAGGGATATGAAATGTTCCTGGTTTTTACTATGTATATAATATACCTGTGTATCTATTTATTTTTATGTAGTTTATTTTGTTAAGAAGAGCTTAAAATATAAATTTGTACTGCCTAAAATCAAACAAATAGTCCCTGTATGGGTCTGCCCACTGCAGTGTATGCAGACACAGAATCTGTAGGGCTGTATGTGTAGTGTAGTGTCCTAGCCTATCAGGGACCATGTCTCAGCAGCAAGTGGTAGAATGTTCATGAGAGATGGTCACTTATTGAGACTGCTCATTAAGTACTACAGAGGTCAGGTAATATTTGTTTGACTTTAAAACATAGTTTATAAGCACTTCGAAATAAAACAAAGCACATAAAATGAAATTGATGTACCTAGTACGATTGAGAATCCTTCCATACCCCTTTAAGCAAAAAAAGTCCATAAAAGCTAGTTTTTAATTAATAATACTTTAGATTTTAAGTTTGCAAGTTTTTTAATTTCTTTTGCATTATGTAAAAAAAAAAATGTCTTTAACTCAACCCCTGTATAACTCTACGGAATATGGGCCATATGCTAATCCCCTCAATCACAATTACATGTGCCGTAGAAGCACTGAAAATCCTATTTAGCTGTGCTATTCCCCCATCCAGTAAACCTTGCGAGAGAACTGCTACGAGTGACTACAATCTCTATTGATTTTTACACTGACAAAAGATTACTAGTTACTCCGTTTTACACCAAAACCCAATACTAATAAGATGTTTACAGATCACTCACCATATTATGGGTACCAAAGACCACTATCAAATGGTTTAACTACTGCAGCGGGACTCAGCACAGTTTTTAAGAGACAGTATAGCAATAAATAACTTAAAATGTTGAAATTTCTAAATTCTTTGACAATTAACAGTTTGATATAAACATGTGTAATGATAATTATGGGAAAAGTGCTTATCTGCCAACTCTGCACTGAAACAAGCAGTGATAATTCAGAAAAACATTGAGCTTATAATTGATTAACTTTTCAGTAATGACATTCCAGCTGAATGAAAAATCCAACTGCTGGAACTGCATTTCCCATTTAATTCTTTAATATGAACTTGATTTGCCTGGTGAACTACTGATAATGGTGAGTGGCAGAGCTAGTGAATAGAGGGCTCCAGTGCAAAATAATTGGAGGGGAGGCGGGGTAAAGCTTACACATTCCTATACACCCCACAGGGGTCAATACAAAACCCTAAATATATGTAATTGGTCGGATCACCCATAATGTGATCGGGTCACCTTTCCATGAAAATAATGATCTGCCCTACTCTAATAAGAGGAGTGCATATAGCAAATGGCCCCTACTTTGACGTGGGCCACGGTGCTTTGCACTTGCAGTAGCTTTGCCGTTGGCAATGTCTGTGCCGTTTTTTGTGAGAACATTTACAATAACTAGGTGAAAAGAGCTTTTCAGGTTCTCTTCCATTTTAAAATTGACTGCATAGACAGAACAAACACGTCAGAAATATGTAATGCTACGATTGTTAGATCTAAGTGGATAGCTGTGCGCTCAGGGCCAACTGGAATAGGATTTAAAATAGATGTATTTTAGGTGCGTTTCCAGTAATAGTAGTTTCTTTGAGTAGGTGTTATAGTATTGCAATAGATAATACTAATGTGATGTATGGCACACTGTGTTTTTGCCGCTCTCCTTGGATAACACTGTTCACTTGAGTGTCCATATGGATATGAAACTGGGGGAAGGATGGGAGAGTGCACCAGCACCTAGTGCAGATCATTCACAAATACGAAGTTAGAGAGCAATAGAAGGACACTGTTACATCCACAGTTGTATATGAGGTATTTAAGCAGCGCTTGTAGTGGTCCTGGATCTTTTTCTACAACATTTGCAATCTCTGTATCGTTCACAGGTTGCTATGTGCAGTGTACCTCTGCTATAGCTGGAAGGTTTGCCTTGATCTAGTATTTAGCCCTAGGCTGATGAGCTAGTCCACAAAAGATTTAATATCAACATAGTTGGAACTATTTGAATAATAGATGAAAAAAGTAATGTACCATAATGGTATTTTATGAAACAAAAACACTTTATTGTTCTCTAAAATAAATATTTTTAAAATATTAGTTTGATAAAATATGATATATATTAATTTGATATGTCAATTGCTTTCTACTACTGGTCCTCCTAAGGGGGTTTATATACCAAGGAAGGTGCAGAGAGCAGATCTGTATTTCCTAAAATAATTAAATTCTTGTAAAATTATGATTGCTTTTCTCACTAAAGAACACTACCGCTCAACACAAAAATACGGTAATGTGACTGAAAGACGTGTGCAGGTGGTAAAAGTTTAAATTATGTTTTGTTAATTACATTTGTACTTGACATTGCAATATTTTGTGTCTGAGACTGCACAACTAAAGTGTGATTAATAATATAGTTTTTATTTCCTAAAAATCTGTGATTTTCATATTAGCTTAACTTCCTCACAAATTCAAGAAAGCACTTTCTGTGTAGATGAAAATATGATCAAATCGTACAATCAAGTGTAATAATACATACAGAAATTACTTAGAAAATTAGAGTATATTGATATTTTGGAGTTTCTTGTTTGGTTTAATAGCTTAAGAATAATGTTGCTATTGCACATATATTTTATGTGTATTTTGATTATTTTTTGGAGCAATTTTGTTGTAGCACAGATCTCACACACAATAACTCCTTTTTTTTTTTTTTCAGCCTCAGACCACAGTTCCTCAATCCCAACAGGCTTTACATCACATGCAGCAGGCGGCTCAGGGCATGTTACCACACCAGGCAATGGGACAACCAATGCAACATCAAGCCCCTGGCCAGCAACAGCTCCAGATGCCAGGACAGTCTCTTATGCACCAGGCTCCTACACAACAGTGGGGCAATCAGATGGCACAGCGGGCAGCTATGCCAGGTAAGCAGGGCCTTTTCAGAGTTACAGGCTCAGAAAATAACGCCTGTGCCTGGTCAACTGGCAAAATTAACAATTATATTACTGCATAATACAAATAATTAGTAGCCCTATACATAACTGAAGACCTGAAGAGACCCAGTCAGACAGTTTCTTGATGTGTTTAATTTTCTTGGAATAAAGTACAGAAACTGTGTCCTTAACAGAACAAAAAAATCCTTTAAGGCAGTTGACTAGTTTTTATATTTCTTAAAACACAGCTGCATGTTCAAAGTGGTAGTAAAAGTACATGAGTTTTTTGTAATAGGTAATATATTTTTAGAGGCGTCGCTGAACAATGTGTAAACTAGATATTGAACTCGATACAATTAAACTATCACTATTTGAAAGTATTTTTAAGGCATTCTGCACTTGTAGGCAGTGTGCCAAAGGTTGAGAATTGAGCGTATTATAAAAAAAATAGACTTATAAGTGTGTTTTATTTTTTTTTGTTTTTTATTCCATGTGACTCCATTTATAGCTTTGATCAAGCACTACACTCCTTTTTTTGCTGCGGCATCACTCCAGCAAGCTTCTATGTAAAGTATGGTTGTGTATGTTAGTGCACACTGTTCCTCCATCATGAGTGAGCCCAGAAGCGATTATGTGCACAGCCATGCATATGCCCCCATAATATACATAGAAGCTTCCTAGAATGACACCGCAGCAAAGAAAGACATCATTGCTTGATCAGAGCTGCAAATGGAATCACATGGAATAAAAATTTAATGGGTTTTTCAAAATTTGTTTTTTTTACTTTCTTTTTAAACAATACAATCTGTTATCATTCTTGCCATACTGCCTATGTAGTCATCATGCCTTTAAAATATCCTTTTATACAATGGTCTTTTAAAGATGACACCTTTTTTATTTATTTATTTATTTATTTATTTTAGAAACTTAGCTGTGTTAAAGAAATGTTTCAGTATGTACATAGTAGGTGCTTTCACATTTTCCCACTCCCTTTTTTTCTTCTACATTTCCAAAACGGTCTGCTATTTTAAACATATAGAAAGACAAGATTGTTTTGGTCTAATCCTTTACATCACACTTCCTTGCAAAGCACAATAGTGACTACAACCTTGCAGTAATATGCACCACTACTGGAAATATGCCGACACACTGAATGGCAGACTAGTTATTACAGGTTGTCCACTTTTCATTCCATGGATAAGTTGGGCTTTGAGCATTTGCCTCCAGGTTATGAAGAAAAATGTTAAAGGAATTAAAATAAAGTAATGATGTTTGCTTGCAAAGTGGATTTCTTCTAATTGGTAACATATTTTATACTATTCTATGCAATTTCGAAATCTTTCTTCCATAGATTTCTAGAGTGAGCTTCTGTGCACTTAAATGACCACTGTAGTCCCATATTTTCAATATGTCCTTTTCTACAACTACATAAGCAAACTGTTTTTAGAAATGAAGAAACAATCCCATTTAATTCATTGTTTCTGTTGATCTACTTCTGCAGGTGGGAGGAGACTTTCTATGCAGACAAGTTCTCAGCTATTTTAATTGAAATGTGGCAATCTTAACTGCCAGTGCATTCAATCTAATCAGTCTACAATTCCCTCCATGTTGAGAAATCCGCACAAATAAGGCAATGGCTGCCCACAGGGAAGATTAATGCATATATTAATAAAGTGAAAGCATTGTTTGTTTTTTTTAAAAAACATTTTGGATTATCATTTTTGCCTTCCCAGGAGTCTAGAATGCATTGCCGTTTAAAATCATTTTTTTGTTTTTGGTGGCATTTCAGGAGGGATGATGATGAATGCTGGACCACGTGGTCCTGTACCCCAACAAGGAATGCAGCAGGTGCAAGCCACGAGTGTCATGGAAGATGACATTTTAATGGATCTCATCTGAGGATACAGAAGGGGACGACATGTCTCTGCACTTGCCACTTCCCTTTTCTTAGCCAGCGCTGTTCTTATTTCTGCCAGATAAACTTTAGGATTGTAAATACACATCTGCCCCTAAAGCCATTGCTGCTCTTCAACTTGCTGTTTTGTTTCCTGAAGGGTTTTTTAGGTAGTGGTTTCTCCTTATTTATCAGTATGAATCAAATCGCTAACTGTTCAACACTGGGAACTGGGGATCTAGATCTTTTTGAGATGATTGCCTCCTGTTCAACCTGAGATGCTCCGTTCGGCTGTCACATCACCAGATGACATTGTCCATGGAGGCCATGTTCTCTTGTCACACTCCGACCATGATAATAACATCTTAAATTCCCCAGAGCAGCAAATCCTGGACGGTCATGAAGCTAACGGTGGATATACCTTTCAAGTCTTCAGTTTTTTTTGGTGAACATTCACTGGCTTCTTCAGCCTGTTTTTATGATTTCATGAATAAAATCTCTTCTGACAGGTAAATCTTTCTTTGGTGTTTTTATATACTTTTTTTTAAATATTACGATCCAACAATATTCCAGTAAATAAGTATACATATAAGTTCTGCTAGGCAAAGAAGGGCGTGGCAGGAAATACTTTTGTTGAGTGCAATACGACTCATTTAAAGGACCACTGGAAAAAAAAAAACTTATTTGACATTTTCCCAGGCTAGGTATGTTATTAGATGCAAATTAACATTTTTCAGTGTTGGCTTCTAATTAAAAACTATAATGGTGCCTCTGCTGGTCACTGGAGGTATCCATGATACGTTGGTGACAGTCGCATGTGGCGTTTATATTTTTGCTGGACAGGGCTTGCAGTTGTTGTTGTGAGCTGCATGGATTTGAGAATGTATCTGTTGTAAGGGGTGGCTATCAAATACCGATGATTAAACCAATAACTCTCCCACCCTTCTTCCATTGATTGATAAAAGAAAACGCACTTCCCAGGATGCAACCTGTCAGAAAGTGATCCTGTCAGGGATGATGAACAGTAAAAATAACCAATGTGGTACAAAAGATAACTATTAATGGCTAACTGATGAGAAAAAGGTAGTGATCTTTGGTGCACCATGCTGCCTTCACAAACGAAGATGTACTTCAGTGAAGCTAGGCGTTCAGAGACAATAAGAATACAACATTAGCAATGTTTGGTAGAGTAGATTTATATAGACATTTTTAATAGTTTCCATCACTGCTTCAGCAAATCCCATAAAAAATACATTTTTTTTTTAAATTTTATTTTTTAAAGCTGTTTTGTTGCATTAGAAGTAGAGGCTTTTTTTGTAAAGGCATGTATTTGGTACTAAAGGAAATATACTTCTAAGATGCTTGAGTTTTATGTAGCATAGGTTTAGTATATCAATGGATGTCTTTACCTTCATCATTGCGAACTCTCTCCTCTAGTGTGTAAACTGCACCTTCTGGGACATTGGCTGCCATCATTTTTAAGGGGAACTAATCGGGTCATGTGATTCCTTGGGTAATAACAGCATGGTATTTACAAAGCAAAGTAAAAAGAAAACCAGATTTACTGAGCAAAAAAGCCTGCCCCATATATACCCCATACAATATAGCTGTACTGTGAACACTGTTGAAGATTTGGCTTTAGTCACTTGGTTTTCTAACCATACAGTACACAACATTTTACAATATTTTTTGGCAGATTCTCTATACAGAGCTTAGCAAAGGCTAAACTGAATGGAGACACAACTTCAGCGTCAACAGGCATGTTAAGATTACTAAATATTTAGATGGTCCAGCGCAATGAATGTCTCCTGAGATTTATATTAATGTAAAAATACATTTAGTGCTGCATATACATGGAGAATACACGCTGACAGCAATACCCTCCATAGTAGTGGTAATTCCTGTGGTACTACAGACCAGGCTTGTATGGAAGGTTTGTTGGCAGCTCACTCCATGCTGATAGACATCTTTGTGTAAATGCTTTGATTTCACTCATGCTTTTCCATTGGTTTATAGCAATTGTCTTTTTATCCAGAAATGACTTCCACATAGTTAGCAGGGTACAGTCCCACTTGTCCACGATCAGTCACACCTTTGCACCAGCCTTGTTCGTCCTCGTCTTCAATCTTTATGAATTCATCTCCTGAATGGAAAATAAAATGGTCATTGGCCTATTTGTATACTTTCCAAAGTTTTCATAAGTTTATAAATAACCTACATCCACAATTCATTGTGAAACGCTGCTATATTGTGTTGTATAAAATAGGAAGATGTTTATACATTTGTTAGGTTACAGGAAATGGTGCCAGTGCTACAAGCTTCCTAGATTTTAGCATGCCAAGTCTGGTGTTTTTATTAAAGGGCCACTGAAGTCATCCTATGTGCACGACACACTATCTGTTGTTGGAAAACTATGTGTTAAAGTTGTTTACATTTATTTTTTTTAAACTGATCAAGAATTGACATGTCATATTAGTTATTGTTTGTATAGCTAATATATATATATATATATATATATATCCTGCTGCCTAACACCCATTTAAAAACTACAAAAAACTTTATTAAGGATATAGATAATAAAAAACGCTGCTAATATAATTTTAATTTAACTGGTGATAGACTTATATACAACATGAGGACCAACTTCTAAGTATCGGATAAGAGGGACTATTATACATGATACCTATCTGCAAATATCTTGCAAACAACTCTGGGGCTCAAATGCCCATTTATAACTAGACCAGATATTTGAGTAGCAGATAGAACAAGAACTCCATATGAACAAAACATACCAAGAACAGACCAATATTGGTCAGTAAACCTCATATGCCGTAAAGATGTAATCACTGGGTCACTGTATAAAGGTATTGACACCAGTATAAAAAACAAATGAATAAAATCAAACCAGAGCCATGGATCTCCTATTGGCAAAAGCAGCTTGGCTGTAACGCGGTGCACAATTACACTCTACCACTGTGTATCTATGCCAAGGAAACCATATGGATAAGCCTAACCAGAAACAGACAGATGTGCCTGGCATGCTGCATCTGTATGGTCACTGAAAGTCAGGCACGACTGAAGGCCTGAACAAGAACAACTTGGCTATACAAATGGCACAACGTGTTATGCTGCTTACTATCTATATGCAATTGAACTAAATAAGAAACATGTTATTAAGTTATGTCATAAAGCAAAGGCTAATATAAAGTAAATGTGCTTTGTAGTACTTTCAAACTAATAAAATATTATTTGAGCTACATATATACATAAACAAATAATGAGTTCACATAATTATTCAAATAATGATTTTAAAAGCAACATCAAGCAAAAAATAGAGTCTGGTTGAGGCTTTAATCTAGAGACCCTAAGCTCTGTATTTCACAATGTAATTTGCTGTGCTGTTGTATAGTTAATACACAAACTACTAGAATATAGCCACTGCCTGATTCAAAGATGTAATATTCATTATAACCTCACAGTAACAAAGCTCATTATTAATTCAGGTAGAGGTAAAACACTGAAATCTCCTGACTACTATTGATCATAACTATGAATTCAGCATCCGTTTTAAAAAGCTATGCACATCTGAGTATACAACATTATAAGAAGTTCTGGATGATTTGAGTTTAAGAGGTTAGTGGTATGATTCTCTGCTGGGTTGAAGAATAGGGGAGAGTCATAGAGCGAGGAAGAATGGGGATTGATCTTGAGCAGTCCTGTAAGGCATGCATGTAAGGAAGTAATGGTAGAGTAGGAGAGACTCAAATCTTGGGTACAATGGAGAGGGTAGTTTGGTGTTGAAATGTAGGAAGGTAATATAATTCTTGAGGAAGTGGGGAGCCAGTTTAGGGACTGACCGGGGGGGAGGGGGGGCAGCGATTGGGTAAGGTGTTTGAGTAAGGTGGATGGGTCTGGCAGAAAACATTCAGGATAGACTTGAGCTGGGATAGCCGGTTTAGCAGAAGCATATCTTAAGTGTTTTCAGTGATGAAGGGATGCATTTTGGAGATGTTCCGGATGTGGAAAAGGCAGTACTTGTTGAGTAATAGTGGGAGATGGAGAGATCTGAGTCAAGTGTTACACCAAGACATCTAAATGGAGACCGGCTGTTTTTTTTTTGTTTTTTTTTAGATGTTGAGACGCCATCCAGGAGGAGGTATGTGAAAAGACATGTTGTGACACACGTTAGTAGGGTGGGGTATGGTGTTTTAGTATCTAATCATCAGCTACCCTTGCTTTATTAAAATGCATTGAAAATTCACCTTCATCTTCAATTGATTGTCAGTAGGGGGCACTTTTTTGAGTTAACTCTCAATATACACACACATGCTAGTATATTATAGGGAAGATCCATGAATATCCATTACATTGTTGCAATAAAATATCCAAAACAAAGTATTGCCACATAATATATATATAAATATATATATATATATATATATATATATAACAACTAATAATGGTATTATCTTGGCTATCAAGTGTTCAGTACAAAGTATATCTGCAAAGAGATGGCTTGATGGTGGCTAAAATGCTTCAAAGATAGTTATTTTCTTTAGCCCACATGATCTTACGTACATATCCAGAGTTGGCTATCTCTACCACTATGCAAATGATACATTAAAACCTGCTTATTTTCCATGTTATCCTAGTGACATACAGTGTTTGTATTAAGCAGTTTTTGTATATGTGTTTAGTTTAGAGTCCTAGCTGATTTTTGGTTTCCTTGATGGCCAAAAATGTTTTTTACTTTTTTTTTTTTTTTTTTTTTTTTTACTTATGCTCTGACTTTTCAAAATACTTCAGCTTAAGATCAACAAAGAGATCATTTGTATAAATGGTAATACAACTTAACCTTATTGATAATTGGCCTGTTTAATAATGGTATGGCAAACTCCACGAGAACAGATGGAAATTTACTTTGTTACCTTTTTATTACTCAAATAAGTGTTTGTTGAAGAAATAGGATACTTAAGACAATATGAAGTAAAGTGTTAGTGATTTGATTCAGCAGTTGTGACTTGGGTTGGTTGTTTGACAAGTTTCCCGGCACTCTATGTTCCCTACATTTGTGGACGAGTAAAGAGCTATTATTTAATTAGGGCCTCATAATATGCCAACAGGGTTTCCTGGTGGTGCAGTGGTTAGGATTCGGTGCTTTCACCCCTGTGTCCTGAGTTCTATTCCAGTCAGGGAACCAAGAGGTCACACCACCCTGAAGCCAAGCAGGGTGGTGCCTGGAAAATACTTGGATGGGAGACCACCTAGAAATACCAAGAGCTGTATGCTGTGGCCCACTGGAGAAGGAACTGGCAATCCACTTTGTTTACATGCCATGAAATCCAAGTGGATCAGCATGGACATGGACATAAAGATGTGCCTGGTGTGTTACGGTCCCTGAGGTCACGGAGCGTTGGAACAACACAAACAACGTGCTGTATATTGATGCTTACAGCTCCACATTTGGTTCTATAGCTCCAGGTTGTATATTTCTTGTCAGATTATGATTTAATTCATACAGTAACACTTGTTCAATTATCAATTACTCCTGTGCAAAGATATCTCCTTAATTATTTCCTTTCAAAAAGTATAGTTGGTACGAGAAGTATCTAGAATTAAAAAAAGAAAAACGAGAAGTGTTTAAAAAGAACACAAAGTGGACATTTTGACTGTTGAACTGAGCAGTAATAAACTTGCATTTGGCTTTTTGGAGGGCAGCACATTTTTATTCTTTATATATTAACGGTGGGACCATGAAGCCAAAGAGAAACCATATGCATTTAACATGCTCTGTGATTGGAGCAGCGCCGTACAGTATTCAAAATTATTCTGTAGAAGCCTAGTCATTAATAATGGACCCTGACCATAGGAAGGCATCTGCTTTATTATGCTAAATATGTTGGTGCTCCTTTGCTGTTAATATAGACGCTGACAATTTTTTTACCGAAACTGAGAACTACAAACATTTTTTTTTTTTTTTTTTTGCATTGACCAGTCGTTTCCGAGTTTCTGTGACCTTATGGATCGCAACACACCATGCTGATCAACTTAGTTTTAATGGCAGAAATACTGGAGTGGGTTGCCAATTCCATCTCCAGTCGGCCACAGCATACAGCTCCTGGTATTCCTAGGCGGTTTCCCATCCTAGTACTGACTAGGCCCAACCCTGCATGGCCTCAGGGTGGTGTGACCTCTTGGTCCCCTGATTAGAATCAAGCCCAGGTCGCAGTAGTGAAAGCACCGAATCCTAACCACCAGGGAACCCTTACAATCGGTTTAACCAGATTCAGCCCTCCTTGAAAAATCTGCAATGATCAGCGGGGAAACGCACGTCGGACATGGACATAGAATGGGGACATAATGCTCTCTTGAAAACTCTACTCTGAGAGAGGAAAGGAGAGACAGCGCTTCACAAACTGCAGTAGCATAATAAGTTCCAGATGTGCCCCTGAAACCTAGATCTAACAACCACAGGAACTGTGATAACAGGATTACCGGGACCCCTAATTGCAGGTATAGTTGCAGCATTTGATCTGCCATTTATCTTGTGCATGGGGAGAGGAAACATTTCTAGCAACTACGCTAGTTACAAACAGTGGCGTTAGTAACTGCTTAAATCTTTAGCAACAATTTAAGGTTATAGTTACATATAAACAAGTGGTTACGTTTAAGTCCTGTTATAACTTAGAGACTTTCAAAAGTATCTTGGCTATCAAGTGTTCAGTACAAGCGTTGCCGATTATGTGAGAGAAGTTCTAAGCTTATAATGTTAGCCTCACCCTAACCCCAACCCTAACCCTAACGGTTTACCTATGCCTTGACTCTATGATATGGCACCGAAATATCGGCAGCGCTATCTAGCAGATTCTCACCACCACCACTGCTGCTGCCGCCTTGTGCTGCGCTACAATAAGAGGATAGGTCCTATATGGATGGACCGTGCCAGTTAATATTATTTTTCATAATCGCTGAAATAAAAATAGAACCTCACACAGCAGTGTCATAAAAATTATATTCTACGACAAAAAGTAACATGTCCCATCTAGGACAAAGCATTCCCCAAAACCACTGCAACCAATCATGTTCATGCTCCTAGCGACTTTGCTGTATGAATTATCTGTAGGAAAATGGAAGTGTTTACCTGCTTTAAAACTGAGCTCATCAGCCTCCTGTCCTGAGTAATCATAGACGGCTCGTACCCGGACTCCAGGCACATTTACAGGTGCTTTATTCATGCTGGAAACAAACATTTGCAGAATATTACATGTACAGGTATCTCGATACACACAGTATGTGTAGGTGCAGAGAGAGAGACATGAATGTCCAGTAATCCAGTTGAATAATCAGAGTATTGCAGTGAATAGTGATACCTTTTTTATTGGACATATGTATTCATAATAAAGCGACGAGCTTTCGAGAGATAATGCCTCTCTTTATCAAGTCAAAAAGCTGCCATAAAATTAGATTTCCACTAGAAACAGTGGCAATAAGGACCATAGCATTTCAGCTGAAAGCTTCTACACATCAATTGTCTAATCTGTAGAAATAGTTCAGCACAAAGAAATTGTGACTTGATAAAGAGAGGCATTATCTCTCGAAAGCTCGTCGCTTTATTATGAATTGTGTGCGTCGCGGCGCGAGCCGCGCATTGTGTGCGTCGCGGCGCGAGCCGCGCATTGTGTGCGTCGCGGCGCGAGCCGCGCATTGCGTGCGTCGCGGCGCGAGCCGCGCATTGCGTGCATCGCGGCGCGAGCCGCGCATTGCGTGCGGCGCGGCGCGAGCCGCGCATTGCGTGCGGCGCGGCGCGAGCCGCGCATTGCGTGCGGCGCGGCGCGAGCCGCGCATTGCGTGCGGCGCGGCGCGAGCCGCGCATTGCGTGCGGCGCGGCGCGAGCCGCGCATTGCGTGCGGCGCGGCGCGAGCCGCGCATTGCGTGCGGCGCGGCGCGAGAGCAGAGGGAAGATTGAGGGAGAGACACAGAGGGAGGGGGGAGAGACACAGAGGGATAGGTGGGAAAGAGACACAGGGGAGGTAGAGGAGGGGGAAGATACACAGGGGAGGGAGAACAGGGGGAAGATACACATGGGAGGGAAATGGGGGGGAGAGAGGGGAACAGACACAGAGGGAAGGGGGAAAGAGACACAGGCCAGGGGGGAACAGGCACAGAGGGAGAGGGGGGAAGAGACACAGGGGGGAGAGATACAGAGGGTGAGGGAGGAAGAGACACAGAGGGGGGGGAAGAGGTACAGAGAGAGGGGGAAAGAGGCACAGAGGGGGGGAACAGAGGAAGGGGTGAAGAGACACAGTGGCGAGACACACAGAGAGAGGCGGGGGAAGAGGCACAGAGGGAGAGGGTGGAAGACACAGAGTGGGGAGAGACACAGAGGGTGATGGGGAAGAGACAGGGAGGAAGAGGCACAGAAAGAGGAGGGGGAAGAGACACAGGGGAGTGAGAGGAGGGGGAAGAGACACAGGGGAGAGAGTGCAGGGGGGAAGATACACAAGGGAGGGAAATGGAGACACGAGGAAGGCCGTAACAGACAAAGGGGGAGGGGGAAAGAGACACAGGCCAGGGGGGAACAGACACAAGGGACGGTTGGGGGAGACACAGGGGGGGGAAGAGATGCATGGGAGGGAGAAGGGGGAAAGAGACACAGGGGAGGGGTTTAGAGACACGGGAGGGAGAGGGAGGTAAAAACACAGGGGGGCAGGAGATACAAAGGAGGTAGACGAGGTGGAAGGAGACACAAGGGAGGGAGAGGAGGGGGAAAATAAGACACGAGGGAGGAAGTAGACAGAGGGAGAGACTCGCAATGAGCTCCAAAGGGGCTCATTGCAAGGCCTGTGATGAGCGCCAAAGGCGCTCATCACAAGGCCAGTAAAGTAGAGGGGGAGAGGCTTACATTGTGTGGCAAACAGCATTGCCAGGCTTCAGTTTTTATTGCCGTCATTTTTGACGGGCAAGTCGCTAGTATATATATATATATATATATATATATATATATATATATATATATATATATATATATATATATATTCAGTGCTATACAGCCTTTTTAAATTGCCATTTGGCCAATTGAATAGGGTTCTATATAAGCACAGAGCATATTTTTTTTTACAGAAGTTTTTAGTTAGTGAACTTCTATCCAAAAGCAAGGTCTTCACTAACTAAAAACTTCTTTAAAAAATATGCTATGTGCTTATTGGTCAAATAGCAATTTAATAAGGCTGATAGTTTCCATAAATGTGTAACGCTCCAGTGGGAGCGCATGTGTACTCCGGAAACTATTGTACAGATTCCATACATGCCGCACTGCACATGCGCAGCACAAGCCATGAATATGCACTGCTCTGTGCCAGCCGCGACTGCGCAAAGAACGGGGGGGGGGGGGGGGGGGCAGAAAGGAGGAAGAGACACGAGATGGATATGGGAAAGAGATGGGGGAGAGACAAAGAGGAGGGAAGGGGGAAAGAGACCCATCTAATAATATACTGTCATTTTATGATTGTCAAACGACTAATATATATATATATACATCTATCTTAATAAATCTGATGTAGTGGTTTTGCAGAACTACTCCTAATAATGGGCAAACATTTTCAGAAATTAAAAACATTGCCTTTAATTTATTTTATATGGAATTATTCTTTACTGTGGATGGCCAATTGCCTTTTTGATCGGCTTGTTTGAGCTGCATTTTAATGAGACGTGTTGCCATAAAATTAGATTTCCACTAGAAACAGTGGCAATAAGGAGCACAGCATTTCAGCTGAAAGCTTCTAAACATCAATTGTCTAATCTGTAGAAATAGTTCAGCACAAAGAAATTGTGGTTCTCACAGCAGTATTATTTAATATAATAGTTTTGAAAAAAGATGCAGTTTTTAATTCTTTATAAAAACATTTGCCCATTATCAAGTGTAGTTCAGCAGAAGAAAATATTGTTAGTGGTACTTTGTCCAAACTGTCCATGAGTTGGCACAGCAGATCAGAGCGTGTTTCTGGAGTTATAATTGATTGGTGATGTATTTTGTGCGCATCACAGCTGAATCTTCAGTGTAGTCAGAGCTGCTATGTGCAGGCACGATCCCACAAGTGGCCAATCACTATTGGTACATCTCTGTAAAATACTTTCTAAAAGGTTATACTAAACTAGTAAATTGCCCGTATGGTGTTATTTTTTATTTTTCTCTAGCCCCCTCCCTCCCCTGTGTCTCTCTCTCCCTCTGCCCTGTGTCTCTCTCTCCCTCTGCCCTGTGTCTCTCTCTCCCTCTGCCCTGTGTCTCTCTCTCCCTCTGCCCTGTGTCTCTCTCTCCCTCTGCCCTGTGTCTCTTTCTCCCTCTGCCCTGTGTCTTCCTCCCCCCTCTCCCCTGTGTCTTCCTCCCCCTCTCCTCTATGTATTCTTCTGCTGCTCGCAGATGTTGCCGCGCAATGCGTGCCCACCCCTGTGTTCCCCCCGTGTCTCTTCTCCCCACCCCGTGTCTTTTCTCCCCACCTCTCCCTTCTCCTTTGTCTCTGCCTTCCATTCTCCTGTGTCTTCCTCCCCCCTCTCCCCTGTGTCTTCCTCCCCCCTGTGTCTCTTCTCCCCACCTCTCCCTTCTCCTGTGTTTCTTCCTCCCACTGTCCCCTGTGTCTTCCTACCCCCTTTTCCCTCCCCTGTGTCTTCCTTCTCCTCTCCCCTATGTATGCTTCTGCTGTTCGCGGATGTTGCGGCGCAATGTGCGCCCTCCCCTGTGTCCCCCCCCCCCGTGTCTCTTCTCCCCACCTCTCCCTTCTCCTGTGTCTCTACCTTCCATTCTCCTGTGTCTTCCTCCCCCCTCTCCCCTGTGTCTTCCTCCGCCCTGTGTCTCTTCTCCCCACCTCTCCCTTCTCCTGTGTTTCTTCCTCCCACTCTCCCCTGTGTCTTCCTACCTCTTTACCCTTCCCTGTGTCTTCCTCCCCCCTCTCCCCTATGTATTCTTCTGCTGCTAGCGGATGTTCCGCGCACCATGTGCACACGCTTGCTGCGCGCAGCTCTGTACGGACTTAGGAAGTACTAGTAAGTGTGTACTCTCCCATGGAGCTTTACACGTACCAGAATTATTATAGTTGATGACAGAATAGGTTCTGCTTGGGATTTCTTCTGTTTATAGTATTAATCTCATCATCTTGTGGGCTGCACAATGACAAGTGTATCTGGGCACTCACCTGCTTTCTGTGGGGGTGACACTGTACAATTTCACCTTATCCGTCTCTTTCACTTTCTTCTTTTTTACAATCTGTTGCTCTGTGTCCGGACTCCACTCCTTTGGGAGAAGCAAGAACAATGCAAAGGTTGGAATGCTGTGGGAGACATATTCATGGCCCTTGTTACATGTGCTGCTGCATCAATCATTATACGCTCTGAGGGTCCCATCCAGATATTCGCTTAATATAAAGCTAATTTGATCTAGTTTATATTATGTCCTGTAATTTATAAGGGCAGATTACATACTAGTCATACTGAGTTGCACCACGTCGGAGTAGGGAATAATTAGAGCCTTCCCTGAAACCGGATGGCGCCATCTAATGGCTACCTGCTGGCACTGCAGCTGTCAGTGCTGCGCTTACACAGCTCGATCGATCCGTTGTCTTTGTATTCTCATTTATTTGTTCTAGAAATAAGTATATACTCTGCAGTCCTCCGCTCTAACACCTGAGCTATAACATTAACCACACACTGAAATTCTAGATAGCTTTTCCAAGTTACTCATATGTTCCATTTGCTTGTACTTGTAACCTATAAGGGGTAGGATATCTAAGGCCAGGGTGCCAAGTCGCCTTAAGCCAACCCTAAATAAACTATATAAAATGTAAAATAAATATAAATACACCAAAGGGTTCTCAATAAACAAGACATATATTCAAAATCAGCAAAGGAAAAGGAATATCAAAGGGTGTAATATCCAATCTCAGGGATTTTATACACACACATAATTTGCAATAAACTTCATCTCAGCTGTTTATTTCCTTTTTTCTTTGGATGAGGTTACTGAGACATAAATATTTTCCATTTAAAGACACTGAAATAAATGACTACACTTTGCATGGACTGGGAAATGAATTAAAGTAAATACATCAAATACAATAATTTTATAATATACATTATCAACATTACTTATGTAACATAATGATATTACATGAACTGAGCTACTAAATAATATATTATTACTGGAAGTAGTTCTTCATTATTTATTTCTCATATTATAATTTCCCTTTAGATATATTTATTGGCATGTCCTGCATAATGTAAGCTGGGAAGCAGATACTTCCTCTGTCTCTAGGATAATTAATGCCGATTTGGCATTTCAACATTTGTGCTAGAAAATACTTGACCTATTTAGCAAAGATGCAAAAACAAAATTGTGACCGGCGTATTAAATACATTTACATGAACATAAACTTTCTTCTTGTATTGCTATGTTCCTCTAACTGGATTGGCCACGAAATCAGTTATTCTTAAAGAACATGAAAAACTGACTTTATATTGTATTAGTCATTTTTTTTTGTTCCTGATAAATTAATGATTATTTGTGGCGTATTTTTATGCAAATAAGCAGCCGCTGAATTATAAATAGTCAGCTTGTGGTAGACAGAGATTATATACTCAAAATATCTATTAGCAGGCGAATGTAATCTAGTAAAACAAGTACTGGTACCTGGATATCACTATTGTTATTGCACAAATACTATAGGTCAGGTTGCAACATTTTATAATCAAAAAGCCAAGCTTCAGAGTAATAGACTGATAAATAGGCTAAATTAGAATGTAGTTTAATGGGATCCATTTTGATCTAATCAGTGTGATTTTTAAGAGGTGGATGATGTGAGTTGCAGTGAAATTAGACAAAATTAGAAATATTGACACTGATGTGAATTCACAGCTGTAATCTGTTTTTTTTTGTTGTTTGTTTGTTTTTCTTCACAAAAGTTTTATACAAATATAAATACATAAACAAATACACACATATACAATCAACCTAAGCATACGGTATGGGAGCTTTATCAATAGGGGAGGACTCTTTTTACCATCACCTTAGTTGAATATTTCACTATTTTACCTCTTGAACCAACATCAATCTATCCCATAAATACCAATTAGATGCTAAACCTTTTTTTGTTATACAGCTTATATTGTTGGCTCTCTAAGGTTACCACATTTAACACTTCTTTCCAAGGAGGGATTTCATTACTAACAAAACATGAGAGGGGCTATTTTATCGATATCCATATGGAACAGTACTATCTGGGGAGGACATGGGATCGTCTTACCCACAATTTGTGTTAGCTGAAGACAGCATTGGGACCAAATAGCATTAATTTCCCCACATTCCTACCAGCTATGTAATACTGTTCCTGGACTACCACATCCTTTCCAACATAAAGAGGAGATCTGAGGGCAAAAAAATATTTATTTTTGATGGAACCAGATACCGCTTTGAATACCAATTTTACCGATATAATAAAAATACCGATTTTTTTCACTAGGTTAAACACTTTTGACCATATTTGTTCTGCCCAATTTGTTTTTAATTCTATTTCCAAATCTCTAATTCCTTTTGATTTAATCAGAGATGGAATATCTTTCATTATTTTACTGCACTTTGAGATTATTAAAGAGGATGACTCTCATATTATCAATTATTCCATATGCAATCATTTATTTCCGTATAACCTCTCATATCCCAAAGACGCGAGGCTCTTCTCAAAAGCCAAATAATTTAACCAGGAAAACATTTTTTTAATCCAAATTTAATTTGGATCTCCTCTAAATTTAACAAGGAGCCCTTAGAATATAAGTCTGCTATATATATACTATCCCCTTATTTTTCAAAATCTGTGGCTCCAAATGTTTTTTGTCTTATCCATGGGGGCCCCGGACCAGCACCGGTCCATGGCCTCTGTTCAACCAGTCCATGTGGACACCCTCCTCCACAACTGCACGCCCTGAGGCCCTGCTCCTGGAAGGGGCCCCAGAGCCACGTCCTGATCCTTTCCCTGCCCCTCTTGATCCTCTCCCCCTCCTGATTCCCCCCCTTTCGGCCCCTCTGATCCTCCTCTTGGCCACCTTTAGACCCCCAACTCCTGATCCCCCGAGGAGGAGTGCTGTGAGGTAGGTAGCGCCGATGGGGTGAGATCAAAATGGGCCAGGGGATGATCTTGGATGGGGAGGAGCAGGAGCTCCTGGAGGCTCCCCAAATGTGTGTGTGTGTGTTTGTGGAGTGTATGTATGTGTGTGTACGTGTTGTGGGTATGTCTGCGTGTAGTGAGTGTATGTGTATATATATATGTATGTGTGTTTATATATGTGAGGGTATGTGTCGTGTATGTGGATATGGGTGTGGGTGTGTGTGTATATGGTTCCACCCCCCGCCACTGGGCCATGAAAACATTTTCTTCAATGGAAATGGTCCCCTGTGCCAAAAAGGTTGGAGACCTCTGTAGTCTCTCTGGATAAAATTCTTATCCAGAGAGACTACACTACATGTTCTCTGGTAACGTGTTTCCCTGTAGGCAAAGCTGTGGCTTGCACAACTATATACCCATTTAATCTGATGTTAAATAAGAATAGCCATTGTTTGAGGTTGCCGACTCCTGCTATAATATAGAATAAAAAAAGTAGACAAAAACAGTTAACATCTCACCTCTAACTGGGGCCAGCTCATTATCATTCCAGGTCCATGCTTGTTCCTCCACCACTTTAAGTCATCCTGTTCTTTGACATCCATAATGGCCTTATTCAAGTCACTATACACTGATTTCACACTGTGGATACAAATACATCGTAGAGAAAGGGGATAAAGCAAGTTCTGCCCTGTACTTTTGCATGTCCATGCTGTGACCACATGACCCGATATGTCTAAAACCAAATCAACCATGTAACCAGAGCTTGGAGCAGGATAGATAGAATCTGGAAATTCACTATGGGAATTCCAGAACCTGTGAAGAGGTGCAGCATTAGAAGAGAGACCCAGTGTATCATTTTGCTTTAGCTTGGAACCCAAACAATTCCTTTAAAAAGCAGATATAATATTTATACAGTCACCTACCCTGTGCCAGAATTAGCTAAATGGTTGCAACTGTGGGTATCCATATATATATACGTATATGCATGTCCTTGCTCAGCTTCCCAGAATGCAATGTAATAACTGTATTTATCGGAATTCTGAACAGGAAGCAAGTTTTTTTTTTTACTTGTTTTAGATATTCAAATGTGAACACAGATGTACTACTGCACGGTGGAAGGCTTCTATTGCTCTTTTACCCACCATATATTATTGATTGTGGTAACCTACCTACTCATAAGGTCCACAACACAAGCTGGGATCCCACCCCATGCTGATGATAGACCGTAACCTTATAACAGCTGTCTATGGGTAAGATTCCCAGCTTGTGTATAATCCATCCTTGGCGTACCATAAAAGCTGTGTAATGCAGCTGGCATACGCTTAAAGGAAGCTATGTTTAAAATACTTACGGATTGAAGAATACAGTGTAATAACTGTATTTCTTGGAATTCTGAGTAGGAAGCAAGTTTTTTTTAAACTTGTTTTAGACATTCAAATGTGAACACCAATGCACTATTTATATACTATATATATATATATATATATATATATATATATATATATATATATATATATATATATAATTGCATGTGATTGTTGTACCACCCAGATCCTCTCACCTCTCATTACTGGTGATGTCTAAGTGCTGGTGTACAGACAGAAGGGCTTGTTTCATGAAGATAATCTTCTTCTGCTCCAGCTGTTGACTTTGGTCAAACACAATTTCCATATCTTCCATGTACTTTGGGTTGTATTTATTGAGTTCCTGCAGGGACTTTTCGTACCTTTGTCTCACCTGCCAACAAATGACCACATGACAATTTCTGTTTATAAAGGATACCGATAAATACTATTCATGTAACAGGTTACATTTTGCCTTGTAACTAACAAAATCTCTCTGTCCTTAGTTATCTCATTTCCTGTGGTTAACCTGTTGGCAAGCTACATAGTTTGTAGTGTCAGGCATAAGTTAGCCCTGTGTCCTCAGAAGGATCATGATATATGTTTGAACTTCATTTAAATACAAATAAAAATGAGATAATCGTTGTTGTTGGGAGAGGCGGATGAATTTAAGGATAATAAAGGAATATACAATGATGGCAAATGTTTTGTAGGACAAGAAACCGTGATATTCTAGTGATGGACAATGAAAATGGACTCAAGTGCTGTAGATGAAACCGGCTGGGATGCATGGTTGTCCTAAGACACAGGTTGCTGATCACTGCCATAAATTCAGATACATTTGTGAAAATGAAGTCACAGCACATAATCCATATTTTATTATATACACACACAAATATTTTTATATAATCACATCCAAAGTGGCACAGCAACAAAAATTACATAGTGAAGACCAGAGAAAATGTTTTACTAATAGTTTATTTAAAGATATGGAAACCTTCAGGAGAGATATGTCATTACTTTTACAATAACATTGGAGGTCCAGAATAATGTGCTTTCATTCAGACCCTTGTTCGTATTGACTACCCTGAAGAGTTCTGTTTATTTTGTTCTTATAATTATAAATGTGCATTAAAAATAGTAGTTTGTTACATTTAGACTTTTTGGTGCTATTTTTTTAGTAAACTTGTCAGCTTTCTAAGAAGTTCTGTTAAGATTTTAATCAATAACTTTTTCGCACAAAATGGTATTTTATGACAGGTTTTTTAAAATGTGCATTTCCATCATATGTAATGGGACACTACTATATGTCAACCAAACCTCATGGTATTCATTTGGTAATAGAATTTTTTTTTCAAACTAATAAAAAGGATAAAATGCCATTTTGTACCATCTACATAGCCACATAATGTATCTATAGATTTACTACATCTACAGCTACTGCATGCTGTCAATGAGAGGCTGCAACTGCCGAGTTATTGTTATGTGGATTTGTATAACTGCATACCATATAAAAACCCTTCATACCAGTGCACCATATATATTTGTCTATGTCTCCAAATACTCCCCAAACTCCCCAACTTGCTCTGTAAATAATCTCCTTGTTTCCTCCTCTCGTATGTCCTCTTCCCCCACATCTACTGGATTTCTCTCAAGTTGCACCTATACATCCTTTTGCTTCAAGTGATCACTAAGACATGTTTACAGAACCTTACCACATACTCTCTTAATATGCAGTCTACACATCCTTGGTGTGTTTTAACTAGTTGTGCCCAACTGTGTGTGTTTAACGTACCTTTTGTAAATAGCACCAAAGACAATGTTGGTGATTTATATATAACGAGTATTAATAATAGCATAAACAACATGGCTACAACAAAACAGCTGGAGATTATAAGATTGTGAGTTTTCAAACGTGTGTTGTTTCTTTGGAGAAAGCACTATGTATCTTTGATTCTAAGCTCAAAGACCCGGCCCTCCATTCTTTTCCACTGTGTTGAAATAGTTTTTGCCTTGTACTTACTCCATGTATAGTGCTTCTGAATATGCTGGCACATTACACATAAAGGATGATAATAATAATAACTTGAGCCTGTATTGCAGTGACTGCGCTCATTGCTTATCTTTGAAAACCAATGTGAATCAATAAGAGAAAGTGGATTGATTAATACGAGTCAGTACTGGCATTAAATATATTATTTTAATATTCTCCTACACTTTTTTAAGGTGAACTGGACAAAGATTCAAGGCAATCTGGGCTGTCGCCAAGGTTGATCTAAATCAATTAGAATACAAACGTAATCTACAGATTTTTGTGCCCAAATCATTCTTCAGTTGTGCCCCAGAAAAATGACTCACCTTTTCCTTTTCCTGCTTACATTTCTCATGATCTTCTATAAGCTTCTTCTGCTTCTCTTGAGACAGTTCTGTGTTGATTCTCCCATTATTCTCTCGCACAGTAGCAAAATGTTCTTTCTTGCAGGCTTTGTGATAAGATGCCTTTGACTTTTCTAGCTGTAGACAGTAAGGATTATGTGGTTTTGGTATTATATATAACATTGTAAGACAATGATGGTGTCCAAAGAGCCATGTACAATAAAAATATGTATGTATGAACACATTAAAAATAAATTGTGATGCATCTGATGGTCCCTGGAGGCATCCATGATACTTTATTGAGGATTTTGTTTACAAGGAATTTTTTTTTTGAAGAACATTTTTGAGTATTCAAAATTTAGATTTTCTCTAAAAAACGTGATATCACCAAATGTGACGTTTTCCTGAACTACAATGGTCCTAAGATTTTGCACACAGGCAACTCAGGACAGAAACTAATATTATCAGAGGTAAAAGAGCAGATAGCTTAACAAACAGAGGTGGGATGAAGCTGCCAACTATAGCAACTAGTAAACTAGAAATTAAGCCATTGTTTTAAAATGTTTACTATATTTCTGGATGTTTTCTGATAATTTCTGGACTTCTAAAATAGAGTAACCTGGTCTGAACTCAGGTTCAATTATTGTGATTTGAAGACACATACCATACGCTATTTAAAAGATAAGACGCATCAAACTAAATGCATCTAAAATCTTTTCTAACAGCGTCTTGAACAGGGGCCCAATTATAAATTCTTTATTTTTTAAAGTTCAGACACAAGGTTTTGAAATTTGTTATGCTTTTTTTTTTACCTTCTTTAGCTTCTTTGCCCATGGTTTCTGCGCCTTGTGAAACCCGTTCTCAATCTCATAGGACTCCTTGAATCCTCCAAAAATCTTCCGATGATATGCGTCCTTCTGCCAGTTACGTATTTTGTCTGCATCGTCCGTTACCAATGTCTTCTGGATCTGTGTATGGAGCTCGCTCAGACGCTCTGTTGTGGTCATAAATGCTTGCCATGCTCGCAGGAGAGAACCATACATAGGGCCTGGGGATAAATGGATACATTACTGGGAATATCGTTCACGGTTAATAAAGGGATTCTTCTGGCATCTAAAAAAAATCAAAAATATTGCACAGAGATTGATGTAGCAATATGATATAATATACTATTGATTATAAACAGCTTTAAACTGTTTAAAATAAATTATATATTGTCAGCAAACCTTCTGCCAGCCTGCAAAATTAATGGCATATCCAAATGTTTCTTGGATTATGAATGCATCTGAGGAGAATCGGTAGTGTATGCAAACATTTATTTTGCATGAAAAAATATTAAAAAAAAAAAAAAACATTTACAAACTCACCCTGATGTTTGCTTAATCTTTTTAGTTTGCAAGCTAAGGCTTGTTAGTTGACACCCCTGAAAATCTCTGCTAAGATTAGCATAAATTCATAATTCATTAAGGCCAATCAGGAGAAAGCAGAGGTTAGCTGATACATTTGATTCATACTCAGGGTTTTCTGTGCTGCAAAGCAGCCTGGGATATGTAGTCTCTATCTCTTTCTATCCTTGTGCTCTGATTCAGCTGTGAGGTCAGACCCCACCCAACCATGTGATTCCATGTACTTCCTTTGAAAGGTCAAACTCTGTACCTGGCTGTCTTCCTATGTGTACTTGGTTATGTAAGCTTCCTGTCGGTGTGCAAAGCTGGATTTTACTTTCCTGCATTTAACTTTGTAAGTACACTGAACTTATCTGTATAATACACATTTTTCTGATAATCACTGCCTGTTTCTTACCAAACATTTGAAATCCAGGAAACTTATATATATATACCTTTAAGATTTTCAAATGTGTTCAGAATGTTACTATCCAATCAGAAGCAACATGTAGGGCACTGCTGCATCAGCTGTGGGAATGTAGGTGAGTATATGCGAGTCTTGTAAATTACTTTAAACTTATCACAAACATAATCTTGAGGGTAGAAGAATCCATCAATGGCCAGCTATGCCCAATATGTGTAAACATGCTAAACTACAATGCATATATATTATATATATATATATATATATATATATATATATATATATATATATATATATATATATATATATATATATATGTTACCTTTTGTGGAGATGTTATGTATTTTTTATTTATTTAAGAAATAGTAGTAATGAGACACTGAAGTAGTGCAAGTTTGGTGGGCTACTTGCTTTAAACTTGAGTGGTCTTCATTGCTTGCTTCCAGTTTGTACTGCAATGTACTCACTGCTGTCCACTAGAGGCTTCCACTTGCGGGTCCACTCTTCCATCTGCAGTGCATACTGTTTCTCTATCTTTGCTCTGTCCTGGAAGCAGGCTACAATCTCATCACACAGCCGGTAGCCATCCTCCATACGCTTCACTGTGCTACTGTAGTTGTTTGGCTGAAAAGTACAATAAGCATATAAAATGCTCTGTCCTCAAAGTGAACAGATGGTTACATTTTCTGTTTGTGGTTCTTTAATACATTAACTGGATAATGGGCAAAATGTGCTTAGAACGTAAAAAAAAATAAACACAGCCTTTAACATTTTCACTTTTTTATGCAATATTTTTTACTAGTCTGTTTCCTGAAGTTCCTGGCTCAGGAGGGTATGTATATGTATATGTAGATAGATAGATAGATAGATAGATAGATAGATAGATAGATAGATAGATAGATAGATAGATAGATAGATTTATAGGTAGAAGACTTGAGAATCAGCCTGTCTGACATAGAATTTCTGGTAATTAAACACTTTAATTCTACATTTTTAACTGAGAATTAAAAGGAGCAAATATATAAAAAAAAATTAAGATGTTGAAAGATGTTTTAATCTGTTTGGCTCTGTTTAAAGGGTCACCGTATGTGCTCTGCAACATTAGATAATGGTGGGAAAAAAAAGTGGAAAAAGTGTTTAGCATTTTTAAATTGATGCTGAATTCACAGAGTTATGGTCAATAAAAGTCTAGGGATTTCCGTAGGTGCCCCTGCCTGGATGAATCTTGAGCTATCAATAGAAGCTATCAATTCTCCATAATACAAGTCGAGTTCACTCAATATGAGAGCTTTTGTAAATATAATTCTATACTCCTGGCTTACATAGATGCTTATTTTGTTAGTTTGCTACATACTTTACAAGCATGTGAAGTTTTAACGAACTACAGTGGTCATTTAAGGCCACATGTTGCCTAACCTACCATGATGTCCTTTCATCAGACCAGATATATCTACAGTGCCTTGCAAAAGTATTCACCCCCCTTGACTTTTTACCTATTTTGTTACATTACAGCCTTAAGTTCAATGTTTTGTTTATCTGAATCTTATGTGATGGATCAGAACACAATAGTCTAAGTTGGTGAAGTGGAATGAGAAAAATATATACATACAAATATTTTTTTAGAAATGGAAAACAGAAAATTGGCATGTGCGTATGTATTCTCCCCCTTTGTTATGAAGCCCATAAAAAGCTCTGGTGCAACCAATTACCTTCATAAGTCTACAATTCTCTTAGAGTTGGTCCTTTGTTTGGTTATAGCCAAAGTGTGAACACTTAGATAATAGATCTTTTTGTTATCTGTGTGCCCATCTTCAGGGACACAGATAACAAAAAGATCTATTACCTTCATAAGTCACATAATTAGTGAAATGATGTCCACCTGTGTGCAAGCTAAGTGTCACATGATCTGTCATTATATATACACACCTTTTCTGAAAGGTCCCAGAGGCTGCAACAAAAAATAGGCACCACTAACCAAACACTGCCATGAAGACCAAGGAACTCTCCAAACAAGTAAGGGACAATGTTGTTGAGAAGTACAAGTCAGAGTTAGGTTATAAAAAAATATCCAAATCTTTGATGATCCCCACGAGCTCCATCAAATGTGTCATAACCAAATGGAAAGAACATGGCACAACAGCGAACCTGCCAAGAGACGGCCGCCCACCAAAACTCACGGACCATGCAAGGAGGGCATTAATCAGAGAGGCAGCACAGAGACCTAAGGTAACCTTGGAGGAGCTGCAGAGTTCCACAGCAGAGACCGGAGTATCTATACATAGGACGACAATAAGCTGCATGCTCCATAGAGTTGGGCTTTATGGCAGAAAAAGCCATGCCTTTCAGCAAAAAATAAAATGGCACGTTTTGGGTTTCCGAAAATGCATGTGGGAAACTCCCAAAATGTATGGAGGAAGGTTTTCTGGTCTGATGAGATTAAAATTGAACTTTTCGGCCATGAAAGAAAACGCTATGTCTGGCGCAAACCCATCACATCACCCAAATAACACCATCCTCACAGTGAAACATGGTGGTGGCAGCATCATGCTGTGAGGATGTTTTTCAGCAGCCGGGACTGGGAAACCGGTCAGAGTTGAGGGAAAGATGGATGGTGCTAAATACAGGGATATTCTTGAGCAAAACCTGTACCACTCTGTGCGTGATTTGAGGCTAGGACGGAGGTTCACCTTCCAGCAGGACAATGACCCCAAACACACTGCTAAAGCAACACTTGAGTGGTTTAAGGGGAAATGTAAATGTGTTGGAATGGCCTAGTCAAAGCCCAGACCTAAATCCAATAGAAAATCTGTGGTCAGACTTAAAGATTGCTGTTCACATGTGTAAACCATCCAACCTGAAGGAGATGGAGCAGTTTTACAAGGAGGAATGGGCAAAAATCCCAGTGGTAAGATGTGATAAGCTCATAGAGACTTATCCAAAGCGACTTGGAGCTGTGATTGACGCAAAAGGTGGCTCTACAAAGTATTGACTTTAGGGGGGTGAATAGTTATGCACATTGACTTTTTCTGTTATTTTGTCCTATTTGTTGTTTGCTTCACAATAAAAAAAAAAAAAAAAACATCTTCAAAGTTGTGAGCATGTTCTGTGAATTAAATGATGCAAATCCTCAAACAATCCATGTTAATTCCAGGTTGTGAGGCAACAAAACACGAAAAATGCCAAGGGGGGAGGGGGGGGTTGAATACTTTTGCAAGGCACTGTATATTTAAACATGGACTCTCTTACCCTCCAGAAGCTGTCAGTGGTGACTTCATCCACCGCGACCTCGCTGTATATCACTGACATGACTGCGCCTTCCTCTCTCCTGCATATAATTCTGTAATAAAGCATGGAACATTATTAATTACCAGTTCTTTATATCACCCAACTTTTATGAATCTGTTTTATAAATCAGGTATTAGGATTCGTCTGGATGTTTTATAAAAGCATGGTGACCCTATACAACATACACAGTTGAATTTGAATGTTTACAATAATCAGACTGTAGCTGCAGTGTTAACAGTCCTAGCATTTTACTTTTCAAGCTGCTCGCACCGTCCCAAGCACAATCTCCACTTTGTTTGGCCATTAAACTGGTAACAACACCTCTTTGTTCCCAATGGGAATATAACCGGGTCCGCCCAGTAATATCATTTCTCTCCCCCAGACAACATTTTAACAGCTCTAATTTTATCAAGATGATAGTCAGCATAAGCAGTCCTAATGTTTTCATAGTTACACAACATCATAAACCGAAAAAGAGCATCATATTTTTCTGATGCAATAGTTGGAAGTTTACAGTTTAACTTTTCAGGATACTGCAGGGAGACACAACTACAAATGTAACGGTTGCATTTCCAGTATGTTTGTGAAGGATATTATTTAAACTCTGAGAAAAGTGGCTTTTAATTTAATTCTAATTCTGTCTAAGAATTACTCAATGGTGCTAAAATGACTCAAGATAAAACAATAATGCTCAAGGATCTATATCATAACAATCCTAAATTCATCTATTTCGTCAGAGGCAAATAACTGTACCCAAAGTCACTCCCATGTAGGAACAGCCAATATCGAATTATTAGTTCACAACGAGGTAAATGCCTAGGGAGCTTCGCTCTGAGAGATACTTGCCTGGCATGGTTGTCCAGTTTCAGCCTACACCAGGGGATTGTCATTACCTATGTACAATAATGTGAGTGGATAGATATGGGAGCAATGGCACCACTATGCTGAAGTGGCATTGCACTATTGGCAGGGCTGCCCCATATGACTGGGAAGATAGGAACTCTAAGTAGATGTTTAGCTATAATATTTAGAGCTACTATGCAAGTATCTTGGGTCTCCTGAGCCCTAAAACTTTGGCCTTATAACTGCTATATCCATTGTGGTTTTGCTACGGAGTGCAATTATTACTTTCACTTTTAACAAGAGCTGTGTCCATTAGAGGGACCGAATATGAAGGAGAACATGAGGGGTTCCTAGCTATTACAGGATTTCTGACGGTGGCCCTGTCCTTAGACATCCTGTTTCTTTGTAACAGAGCAGTGACCCCTGATCACTCTACTAGAAAAAAAATGTGCAGCTGACAAGCAGGGGTGGGCTACTGGTAATACAGATAGCCACTTGTCCAGAGACACACAACTGTCTATACAGGATCCTAGCCAGACACATGATCGCAAGAGACACAACAGCACATGACCACATTTTAATTCCTTAGAGTGAAATACTGCCAATAGAAATGATCATATACACATCTGCACAGCAGATCATACCAGGTTTATCAATGAAAAGAAATACAGCTGAAAACAATTGTATGGCGCTGGATGAGCGCCAAAGGCACTAATTTGAGAAGCTAGGCGAGCCGTGTACAGCGCAGGACTTAGGCTGCATTGTGAGGGTCGCAACTGTGAACCAACTCCGTAAACCTAAAAACCCTAAAAAAAAAATTAACAACTATAATCACTCACACACAGCACAGAGGGAGAGCCAGGAAGCCTGAGAGTGAGGTTGCAAGCAATTTTGAGCCGTATTTGTGGATTTTCGCAAATCCAAAATCGGCTAAGCGAGGAAAAAAATGGCGAACGAAAAATCTGAAACTGGATGAAACTGAGGCTGAGCAAAGCCAGGTACGCGGGACTTAGAAAATACATGATGGCAAATACACTTACACTTACACCAACAAAATCTGACCTCGGAAAAATAAGAATTTAACGGCCAAACCGCGGAAATCGGAAACCACAAAAAAAAAAGAAAATCGGCTAAGCGAGAAACAAAATGGCGGACGGAAAACTTAAAAATGACTAAAACTGAATGAAAACGAGGCTGAGCAAAGCGGGACTTAGAAAATAAACAACAGCAAAGACACTAAAACTTACACCAACAACGCCAGGCACTCGGGACTTAGAAAATACACAACGGCAAAGACAGTAACACTTACACCAACAACGCCAGGCGTGCAGGACTTTGAAAATAAAACAAACGGCAGTCAGCGCCCCCCACACAAACAGTCAGCACATACACAGAAGCGAAACACACAGGGAAGGCACAGGGGGGAGATGCTGGAAAGAGACACATGGCATTCCCAAGCACAAAACTTGCAGGTTAATGAACCATGCAATGAGCGTCCCATACAGTAGGCGCCGAAGGTGCTCAGAGAATCAAAAGCCTCACATTGTGTGGCAAACAGCATTGCCTGGCTTACAATTTTATGCCTGTCATTCTTTGACGGGCAATTCGCTAGTGCAATTTATAATCTTAATTGAGCAAATCTAATGGTATCAGAGATAGAAAGGGCTGTAGGAGTGCGAGTGCACAACCACCTAGGTAACAGAGCTCAATGCCAAGCAGCAGCTGCAAAGGCAAATACAATATTAGCATGTATTAATAAGGATATGGAAGCAAAGGAAGCAAATATAATTCTGCCACTATATAAATCCATAGTACACCCTCAATTGGAATATGGAGTACAATTTTGGACACCACTTCATAAAAAGGACATTTTAGAGCTGGACAAAGTTCAGAAAAGGGAATTAAAACTAATGGGGGTGGACAGACTAAGCTACAAAAACAGACTAACCAAATTAAACACATTTCTTTACTAGTAAGGCATCTAAGAGGGCATATGATATATACCTTATATAAATATATCAAGGGTCAATATAGGGCTTTGTCAAGTGAACTTTTTGTGTCAAGAGGATTTCAACTGACAGGAGGGCCCTTGAGGATAGAAGAAATAATATTCCACTTTAAAGAAAGAAAAAGATTCCTCACAGTAAGATGCAGCTAGACTGTTGAATTCTCTATCAAAGGAGATTATGATAGCAGATTCGATAGGTAACTTTAAAAAGAGGTTCGATATATTCTTGAATAAAACAGGCACTCAAAGTAACTAGAGAAGGAGCAGTATTGATCCAGGGACCAATCAATTTTCAAGTATCTGGGGTCAGGAAGAATGAGGCAGTTGGCAATGTTTAAATGGGTTTTTGGTACTTTCTTTCTTCTGTATCAATTAACAATCAATCCACATATTATAATGATCAGAAGAGATCTAAAAAGGTTGAACTTGATGCACGAAAATAATTTGTTAACCTTAATTACTATGTAACTATATAGGAAAGATATCCAGAATTCATATACAGAAACAACTTCTATTACCACACCCTCTTTAATTTAAAAGCCAGAGTTTATCAGATTTTTAAAATTGTGGCAATTATTATTCATGTAACATTTTATATTTTCTGTTTTGCAAACAATCTATCATATTGACTCTTTGATATCTCTGAAGGTTAATGTGATTTTGATCATTAATTAATGAATGGTTGCAGACTCCTACTCTAAAAAAAATAAAAATATTGTTAATGCATATGAACCAATGGATGAAGTCATGTTTGAAGCCTATGCTCCATGGAAGTAGGCACGTCCACCCAGTGCCCCTGACTAGCTACCGAAGGCTTGTGAAATCTGGACATGGGACCTCATCCAGCAGCTGTGGATTCCTGGAATAGAAAATCTCCTGGCTGTGTGTCTCAAACCTCATCCAGGCTCTCTCCACCTCCTCACACAGCACTTCCAACCGTGTCACTTCTACATAGTTTTATATTCACTAAGTCTTGGCAGGTACAGCTTGGCGGCCTGTTAGTTTTCCATGCACAAATAATAGTCATAAAAATTGGAACTGCAGCTGCACTGCAGCAAATTACCTTGGCAGATGTTGCTCTGTCTGTCACTGTATGTGACTCATGATCTTTCTTAGGCTTTTATGCCGGGCTGAATGTTATGATACGTGGAAGAGTGTATAAATGGCAGTAAATCTGTTAAAGGGGTAATTGCATCATTATATACATTTAAGTTTGTACAGTTAAGAGGGGGTGCAGCTAAAGTAGGCCAGGTATGGCAACACTGAATGTAAGAATGGGTGCATGTGATTATCAGAAAAAAATTACCCATACCCTGTGCTTAGAGGTGCAAAAATGCCAGAAAGCACAGTGCAGAGGTGATATGAATGGTCTCTTCCCCAGGACTAGCCCTCATTGGGATAAATACAGCACAACCCCTATCCAGTTCTCCTGTTCCATGACAATCATGTGTTGCCAGTTATCAGCCGGTTACTGTGGTTCAAGGATGAAAAGCATTTTGGGTTATAATCTGTAACTGAGAATGGATAATGGTCACTGTAAAGGAGAGCTGGGATCTATCCTGTTATGTTGTTGTGACAGGTCCGCCGCTGCAGTGCGGCCTCCAACCGCTAGATGGCGCTGTCGATATCTTGCAGCGCTGCAGATACGTGAGAGAAGTTCTAAGCTTATAATGTTAGCCTAACCCATGAACTAATCCTAACCCCAACCCTAACCCTCACCCTAACCCTAACAGTTTACCTAAGCCTTGACTCTATGATATGGCACCGGATTATCAGCAGCGCCATCTAGTGGATGCTCACTGCCACTGCTGCTGCCTTGCGCTGCGCCAGCATGCGCCAGCATGCGCCAGCATAACAGGATAGGACCGAGAACTGGTAGAAACTGGAGCATGCCTTTTCATTTGGCTTAATTATGTGGCAATGTTAAGGAGTGTTTGTACTTAAATCATCTTTTTTTTCTTCTCATTATCACAGTGCTTAATTTGTGGTCTTATATACTTTTGCTGATCCCATGGCAAAAATGTGCTACTTTGTGTCATACTCCCCAACCTCTACCATAACTCCACCACTGAGGGCCTCATTCAAATCCGATTTGGTCAATTGAATAGGGCTCTAAATAAGCACATAGCATACGTTTTTAGGTAGTGAAGACCTTGCTTTTCACAAACTAAAGCCTTCTGTAAACAAAAATATGCTATGTGCTTATTTAGAGCCCTATTCAATTGGCCAAATCGCATTTGAATGAGGCCCTTAGAGTATTCCTCTAATTGCTCCCAATAACCTACTAATTTATCTCTAATCATCCCAATCCCATCTACTGCTCCCTTTCTAACACTCACACCCCTAACTACTGTTATCTCTCTAACACTCACAACATACCAGTTGCTCTCTCAACTCCACCAACTCATCCACATCTCCCTAAGCCCATAACATTACTTACAGCATTGTCTCTAACCCTCCCAATCCTATCCATTACTCCCTCATTAACACTCCCAACCAACCTGACCGCTTCTTCTGGAAACCTTGAAACCAATTAGTTGACTCATTTTAACCATGTCACCCAGTGCCAGCTGCTTAAGCCTTTTATCCATATCCACCACTTCCTCTTGCTACACTTTAAAGAATGACAATTGCAAAAATTAGCTTTGTGGTGGAAAGGAATTTCTAGCCCTGGAGACACTTTATACTTTTAATACATTTTGTTTTAGCTTCAATACTCCAATTGTGAGCAGACAGTCTCTTGCCCCCTCGGGAAGATTATTTAATGAAACCAAACTGAACTGGTAGATTCCACAGCACTAAATTAGAGGCTCTAATACTTGTTTTACAGTCTAAAACTATTAAGGTGTAGTCCTTCAAAAGAGTTATTTGTAAAAATATGACCTGGGTAGGTTGCATAATGAAATACAGAAAAAATAAAAATCCAACCTCAGGAAACTTCTGTATTGTTGTATTGAATCCACTTTCTATAGTTCAGTAATAATATCAAGTTGAAGCAGGAATGTTGTGATAAATACAATAACTCTGTTAATCTTTGCTATGTGGGAATTTCTGGAATGTCGGAGTGGTGACTGGCAATGTCCTTTCAATGTCACGAGACGCTTTGTTATTCTCAGTGTTGTTATGAGACACCTGTAGTCTGGTGAAAGCAGAAACTTTCCACCTGGATAGCTTATTGCTCAGATCATTTATGTCTAACACGTCAACTGCTTTCTATTAATTCTTTGCAAACCATTCAATTTGCTCTCATTTCATCCATGGCTTGAAAACATAAAAAATATGAACTGATATGTATAACACACAAACATTTATTGTATTCAATTCTCCTAAAATAGCCATAAACTGGCAACCCATCTTTGACTATGGTCTCAACACAGGCTTGCATATTAATTGGACTGGACTGAGGTTTAACACGAATAAAGAAACCCATAGAGAATGATTCCCATGAACACACCTTGCATTCTACAACCAAATAACTACTAATATCTTAATAACAAAGTACAACTTGATACTTGTCAAGAGGCATTTCAAGTGTCAGTGTCATCTACCTGATTTGCTATATTTCAGTGAAACATCCAGAGTACAGATTTGAGAATCTGATCACTATTTAAAAGTTGAACAGTAATTGCTATAGTACAGTATATATAATTCTGTTTGTTGACTAATTAATCTGATGTATCTCTCACTGCATATTCTTACTTTTATTTTGGATTTAAATTATAGATTGCGGAGCAATAAATGAAAGTTACATTTCGAAAAGTGTTTTAATTCCAATGTTATTTTGAAGCATATACATAGACCAAAAAAAATAATTCAAAATTAGTATAAATATGAATATAAAAACATACATATTACATGGCACAGCCTGCCTTAAACATACAAGTTTGATCAAGATAGATATATTTCCCAGATTACTGCCTACAAGATTGGGCAGGCCATGTTCACCAATAAACATTTTTAAGCACAACCATATTTACAGTCCACTATATGGAAAGAAAAGTGCTAATGTATTCAGTAAAGTAATTTAACCAGTACCATAAACTGTAATGTTTTATTGGGAGCTCCAGTAATTACAGTAATTATTCTTATAGGTTTAGTGGGACTAATTCACAATATAGTGCAATATCTTGACCACATACTGTAGTCTACTGTCTTGGAGAGACGAGAAAAGCTCAGAAGCAGATGAGTTATTGTCAGGTACAATGTTAATTTTCCGTGAAGACAGATCGAGCTTCCATTGTGTCTAGGACATCTTCAGAGCATAATGCTGTTTGTTTATTTTTTTCTGTTTTAAAAAATACAAACACTTTACTTACATCCAATATATAGTGTCACCATCAGTTTTCCTTTACAACTCAGTTCTTGAAGCCCCACCTATACAATGTATGTTGTATTTTATCACCATGGTACCAATGTCTAAAATGCATCCACAGTCATTCAAGAGCCATGACCTTCCAATTTAGGTTGGTTATTTATTTTAATTCCCCTATATGTGGTGACATATTTCACTGCTGCTCCTGTTCATCCCAATGAAAGAAGATAAATAAATGGAACTGGATGGAGCTGGAAGGGACTTCAATACAATATTTTAGCTTCCACAGAGACCAATAATGCTCTGCATATGACTTACTAGTAGTGTCAGAGCTCTCGTTTATGAACAACGGATTTGAGGAGGTGTAAATGACTCATAAAATAAAATTAATTAATAACCAATTAGCACGGTAAACATATGCTTCCAATCAGTTACCCCATTTGTACAGGCCTAGCATTAAAATAATAATACAAATAAACAATCTTGCAAAACCATAAATTATAGCGCCCATTCATTATGGAAAGCCAGATGCTGAATTTAACGAAGCTTGATATTCTTCCTACATGACTAGGACTCCAAACTGATTGATAACATGTAAAGCTAAACTAGCATAGATTAATTTACATCGTTAATTACAAGTAAAATATATGGGTAAGTCCCTCTTTCGGCTTAATATGGTATTTCGTCAGGGAATATCTAAATTGATATATTGTAGCTTATTGATTTTATATCTATATCACGGCCATAAAAACGACCACTGTTGTGGTCATACAATAAGGCTTAATTTGTTTATATAGCAAATAGTCAGTATTTAAAAAAAAAAAAATCAATTCAGCTTAAAAAAAAATTACTTTTGTTAGCATTGTTGCTTCAAGCAATTGTGCTGCTCTCCACCCACTATTAGATGTCCAAGGGCTGGAAGGGGATCTGCTCAGGAGGCTGCTCTAAATTTTAGCTGACTTGTATAGGTCTGGCTACAGTAGCCACTGCAGGGAAGTAGGCAGCTAAATAATGTTATCAGAACACAAGATAAAGTCTCCCATTAAGGCAGTCCTCCCGGGCAGATGTTCTTCCACCCCGAGAGCACTTATTCATCTAAGCAAAGTTGCTGAAGATAGTGGTCATCAAGAATATGAGACAATAATTCCACACAGGGAAATGTAACAGTGTAAAGAATGCAAGTCACTTGGACACAATAAGCTGCGACTGGAGGAAGGCACAACAGGGTGCCATTATCTACATATTCAAGTTAGAAAGCCATTTTTTTCAGTATTGGGAAGTTGAGGGTGATAGACCTTAAAAATGCTGTCAATTTATATAGAATATCAGTGTAAACTCTAAAAATATGCTTATTCAGTAAACTATAAAGTTGGAAACACTTTAGCCCCTGCATCAATTCCTACTTCATTTTATCAATTTTACACATTGTTATTTTTTTTTTTAAATAGACTTTTATTAGAAGGCAATGCACAATAAAACATTTAACACAACTGTATTTAGTCAGTTAAGATACGCTAACATTCGCAGTACAGTAGTTTCCCATCCTTAACTGACTAGGCCTTCCATTTTTCCTTTTTTAGTTATTAAGGTAACATGAGTCACAGTTAACATTTCAATTGAAATAACATAACATAAAGAAAAGAAAAAAATAAATAAATAAATAAATAAATAAATAAAAAATAAAATAAAAAATAATAAAAAAATAATAAAATTAAAAAAAAAAAAATTAGAGAAGAGAGAGAAAAAAAAAATAAAATAAAAAAAATAAAAATAAACAACAACGCAAGATAAAACATCCAGTAATAGCAAATTAAAAAGAGAAAGCTACAAATAACAGGTTTAATAACTAGACCATTACACTGCTATCTTCGCATAAAGCACAAAACTAATCCAGTGCATCCGCCCTTATGAGCCCTCAACACATACCTCGCTAAGACATCCCAACACAACTGACACCCACCTCCATCGCTCCGTCAGTAGATTTCCGGACCCCCCCTCGCCTCCAGCTCCTTACACATTGTTATTTAAGTGAATGAAAGGCTTTCTAAATCAAATTGTTGCATTATGTGTTTCTTTGTATTAAATGCTGACAACCTATTAAAGTCTTTAGAATAATATATCCGTTACTTGAAATGATTACTAGTGTATTTCATAAGCAGTAGCACAAACTTGCAGCCTTATTAAATTGCGATTCAGCAAATTTAAAAGGGCTCTATATAAGCACACAGCATATTTATTTTACAGAAGTTTTTAATTAGTGAACTTCTATCCAAAAGCAAGGTCTTCAATAACTAAAAAACATCTGTAAAAAAAAATATGCTCTGTGCTTATATAGAGCCCTTTTAAATTTGCCGACTCGCAATTTAAGAAGGCTGTTGGTGTCAAAGACCAGCTTTATCCTGGACGTGCCTGGCACACTAGGCGGCTGCTTGAGAGTTTCAGACACAAAGACTGACCATGCTGGTAAGGTACAGTTATTTCTACAAATCGCAAGTTACTAGAGCCTTAAAAGATGAGAATAAAGTAATAAAATTATTTTATATAAGCAGCAATAAAAGATGATTTCCCTATATCAAAATACTTCTTTATATGATCACAGCTGATACAGCTTCTATTTTGTGCACAATATAGACTCATTACTTATTCATAGTTAATGAGCGCCGAAACATTGTCCAATTATTTTGTTTAATGGCTCCATTCACCATTATTTAAGCTATTAAACTCCATTAGTTCACTTTGGTCCTGGCAGTAACTACACCTTAAAACAAAGAAGGGTATATTGGGAGAGATAAAGACAGAGACAGCCTGGCTGAAGATGATGGAAATTTGTACGCACAATAGATAGAAGAGGTTTTAGTTGTTCTGCTTGACAGATTAATACAATCTCTGACACTTCCCCAGCTTGTCGGATGTCTCTGGGGCTGGAAGCTTTTAGTAACACTGGGCCATTGCCAAATAGCTAACACAATCTTCCATATCTATATGCCCTATAAAAGCAATCAACATCCCATCTTCCCAGCCTACATTGTGTTCTAATTTACACCACAAATAGCAACAAGTGTTAGTGTTACCCACAAATAGAGCCACAAGGCTATTGTGTAATGATACCGATTGCCAAATTCTTTTCAGTCAGAATTTTACTTTCAAGTCAAGACATTTTATTATATGGCTCTGGCCGTGCCGGGTTCTATGGTCATCCCATATTAATACGTATTTAAAGTTGAGTTCATATGACGACGCAGCTTTGCTTCCCAAGACTAACATTTTTTTTCTTGAAAAAGGTGTTACTGCTTCTCTTTTTTGTTTGACTTGGCGTATGAGAGATACAAAATGGAAGAGACAGACCAAAACCTAATAGAAAAATGCTTTTCCAAGAGGTTTCAAAAATAGTGAGGGAAAATACTAAATTGAGAGAAGCAGCTGTTTACAACTTGGAATTTTCTCTCATAGAGTAGATAAAACTGTCTATTCAAAAGATGCAAGGAACCAAAACTCTACTTCACATAGGAAAATTATAGGTGCATATCCTTGGAACCAGTGGTTTGACTGGATGTCTCACCCCAACCTAATCTTTAGCACTCACAATAATACACCTTTGGTTTCATCTCTGTGCTGATGACAAACAACTGTAGTTTACTACTCCTGAAACTCAAGAGAAGGTGGCAAATTGTCTTGATGCAGTTGAGCTGTGGATTGCCCTTCATTGTCTTAAGCTTTACATGCCAAAAATAGAACTATTAATATTTCCCCTCAGACCTGGACCAATTATCCACTTTCTTATCAAGGTCAATGGCACAATCATTTAACCAGTAGACTAACAGCCACATTACATTCCGAACCTGTAAGTGCAACGTGAGACCCGCCTCCGGGCTTGAAATCTGGGTGCATTACAGAGCTATTAAATTTGAGGTGTGCGCGAGTAACTGGCTTGAGACGCAAGCCCGTAAATCCTTTCTGTAAAAGGGATAGACGAGCCGTGATCGCCCCTAACCATCCAATTGCGGAATAACGCAGTGCCACACAGGCGGTCTAGACGAATATGATTGACAGTGGGAGCTTACAAATTTGCATTCCACACTCCCATGCGTTGACTATGTTGTATTTTTCATTCAAAGTAGCACGCAGGTACCGAGTTGGAAGTTGGGTTCAATTGGAGAGAGTGTAGGAGAGTTTTGTGAGAGAGGTAGTTTTTTTATGGATTTATATTCTATTTCATACAGATTTACACATAATATTTATACATATTTACAGATTACACATATTTGCAATACACATAGGTTAAACACAAATATAGTTAGGACACGACACACACATACCCCATCCCATCCCCCAACAGTTATTAATAACACATAGCATTCTTTTTTTCTACACACATATTCAGAAAAAACTTTTGTTTATTTATCCTTATTTTAATTTGGTGATATGATGGAGGGAGGAGATAGGAGGGGAGAGGAGTGGAGAGTTGGGGAGGAGGAGAGGAGAGTGGAGGAGGAGAGAAAGGAGCGGCAGGTGTCATTGGGACTAGAGGTGGGGAGGAGGAGGTGAGGAGTGAGGCAGAGAAGGGAGAGAAGGTGGAGGAGGGAGGAGAGGAGGGAGAGGAGGAGAAGAGTGCAGTGGTGGAATGGGGGCCCGAGCATCAGTCACATGTAAAAGAGGGACAGAGGGGAAGGGGCCTGATCCCAGGGGAGGTGGTAGTACGGGGAAGAGACAGGCCCCAGGGAGAGGTCAGAGAGCCAAGGGTCCCCATCCACAGTCGAGCGGGCAAGAGGCTAGGGGCAAGCACAGGGCCCACAATTATACTCACTGGGAGAATGTGGCGGTGCTATCCATGGGCACCCTGCCAAGGGATGTGAGGTCTGTGAAGCATAGATTTGATGACATCAAGGCCAAGGTGAGGAGGACGCTGAATAAGGAGGACAAGGGCCGCATAGTGACCTATAATGAGTGGGGAGGGTCACCAGGGACCTTCTGAGACCGTCGCTTACCGCTGGAGCTTCAGGCCCGTTGGCCCAGCAGGACCCAGCCTCCATGTCAGGTTAATATTTTATATACAAACATGCCACCACATGTGCATCACACACACTACACATGTACATGATTACCAACAAGGACACTGACATGTCAGCTCTATGGAATTAACAAGGGATAGGTGGATGAGTCATTAAATCCATGAAGCTGACAAATCACTGTCATTCCTAGGCACAAAAACAGTAATCAAGCAACATAGAGTCAATTTATTGGTGTGCCCACTGCAGCCTACGCAGTTACAGAATGCAGCCGGAATAAAGATAGCGTTAGGAGCAAAGAACGATCAAGACCATAAACCAAAGAATAGCTAATCTGACTTGCAATTAGGAGAATCATCCAGGTTCAAGCCTAGATGCCAGATAGTTAGGAATTAACTCATAACAAAGTATTATTCATCATACTAATGACATATACCTTTCTTTTCTATCTTTCAGCATCCAGTAGGAGGTCTGGATCCAGTGGCAAGCCAGAGGCGGGGGCATAGCCTCCATCGGAGCAGGAGCAAGAGGGCCCTGGCTCTGAGGAGGGGGAGGTCATTTGGATGGTGGGGTCACCCACCGGACCTACAGCCACACCTCCTGCATTTGACCCCACTATCCTCCTCCTCGAAAAGCCTGAGGATTTTGCTGGGGCCATCCAACCTGACCTACAGCCAGCTACGACCTCCTTCCCCACACAGCAGTGCACTGGCCTGGCCACCACCGGGCACACCAACACCACCACCAGCATCACCACAGGCTTCAGCCGGGCCCCAGACCCTCCCCACTTCAACACCGCCACCTACTCACCCTTGCCCTAATGCACCAGCAACTGGAGGTCAGACAAATCACAATCCACTAGAGAAGAAACTGGCAACCCACTCCAGTATATTTGGCATGCAAACCTTGTAGAACAGCACAGGCAGAGGCCTAGCTAAATGTGCTGCAGTCCATAGTGTCACAGAGAGTCGGACACGACTGAAGGACTGAATAACAAATAATCAAATGTTCCCTGGGTACTTGATATATGTGATGTGGCGGTGAAATATGGCCACTATTTGTGTTCTCAAATGTAGATGTTATGAGCGAGATGTATAGGCAATTATATGCATATTTTAGGGTCCACAATAGAGCCTCTGCGAGTGAGAAAGGTGTAATGTGGCATGGATTTTATGTTTTTGTGTTGCTTTTTAATCTTATAGTGTGTCTTTAATTGCTTTCTGCATGTGGCAGCATGGCTTTTCATATTGGCATATGCATGAGCATTCAAACATATGATAAAAATAATGTATTTTTTAAATGCATTATTTTTATTGGGGGTTTATTGTGCAAGTCATTGTAATGCCTCTCCATGCTTTCCCTATATTTTAACATGCACTGGTGTGTTTATATTGTCCTTTACAGTGTTTAAAAGTTGTCTGTAAACCCTTTGCGGGTGCTATTTGGAAGCCATAATGTTTTTGCCTCTATTTGCGTGTTACGGGCTTGATCGCCGTGGCGTCTTTGGAAACTCGTTGCAATTTAATAGCGTGATTGGAACGTAGCAGTTACGGGCTTGAGAGAACAAAAGATTTGCGGCCGCGAAGTTCCATGTTCCCCGTCCTGTAGATTTTTTCCGGCCTTAAGCCGCAAGTTGTTGGCGGGTTGCTTTATAGCCGCAAGACTTGCGGCCTACGTTACGGGCTACGGTTTTACACCTTTGGGGGAATTTAATAGTGTTCTATATGATTTGTCCGAACATCCTCCTCTCACATCCAATCAAATCCTTAGGAATATAACAAAGGTACACCATTTTCTTAGCCACTACACTGCCGGTGTACACAGTTTTCACATTAAATCTATTTTTAGTTCACTATTAATTAACATAAAAAATACATGTGTAAATATCAGCAAAGCAAATTGTTAACCAGAAAGGAAGTGAAAGATTTTAACAGTGATTAGGCTTGAAAAATCTTATCTTCGTTAAAATCTTTCACTTAATTTTCAATAGTGCTCAGGAAAAAGACAGAGGTGGTGATGTTTACAGCAATGGCCATTAATGAGATAAACTTGTGTCTTTGAAGTATATTTTCTGGCTAAATTTTAATTTGTTGCATTTTTATGTTAATTAATGGTGAACTAAAAACAGGTTTAAACACTTACACTAGCCCTTTAACTAGGCACTTATCCTATCTCATCTAGATTACTGCAATATCTCATTACTGGTCTGCCTGCTTCTCATCTCTTGCTTCTGCAAGCAATACTTAATGCAGCTGTTCTTATCATCTCCTTCTCTTCTAAGTTTCTTCCTTCTCTTATGCTAAAATCTCTCAATTGGCTTCCAATAAAGTTAAGAATAGCCTATAAAACTCTACTCTCTACTTCAACGCTATTCACTCCTCCACTGATTACACTTCTCATCTCTCACTATGCTCAGGAATGTCTCCTTATTGTTCCATATAGTTCATCACACACCATCAGAGAAATCCTGAGTATCATCACTTTCACAGCTCAGCTTAAAAATCCCCTCTTTAAACATGCTTTCAAACAGCGAATCCACTTGTAGATACATAGCAGCATATTTGGACCTTGCGTGTTACTCTAGCGCCAGCCAGCAAAACTACAACTGGCCGCTAGATGGCGCTGTTTGAAGGCAGGAGTGTAGTTCCAGTTGTGAGCGCTGGTGTCGGCCTCTGTGTGTGGGAACTTGCTGATGATGCGTCTATATATATATATATATATATATATATATATATATATATATATATATATATATATATATATATATATATTATAGAACTATCCATAACCTAGCAGTGGCCCCTTCCCACAGTATTCATACATTACACTTCACCACCTCCTTCTCACTTAGACAATACAAGGTCCGATAAGACGCAGCATCAGCAAGTACCCACACACAGGCTGACACCATCGCTCAGAAATGGAGCTGCATTCCTGCCTTTAAACTGTAACAGCGCCATCTAGCGCCCAGTTTTTTGCTGCTGGCGCTGGCTGGTGCTGGAGTAACACAATCAAGGTCCGCATCTTCCTTTAAACCTGCACTTACCATTTTACCATGAGGTGTCTGCTTGCATCTTTCCCCATATAAGTAGATTGCAAAGCCTTTGGGGCAGGGATTATGTAACCCATTGGTTGTCTTCATGATACATTTATTATATTGTTGTGTAATTTTTGTCTCGGTAAAGCGATGTCACTACCCAAATAAAAATACAATACAATACAAATATATATTTACTTGTCTAAAACAGGTGAGAGAATGTGTTTCCAGCTCAACATTCCAGCATATACACTATTTTCCACTACAAAATAAGAATCTGAAAAGGGACATTTAAATGAAACAACAGTATTTTAAGCCCAAAACCATTTTAATGTGTCCCTTTAACCTTCTCAGTGGCTTGGACGACTCCAGCTTGTCCTGGCATGGCTACTTCTCTAAGGCTAAGACTTGTATTTTTTTTTAATTGTCTGATCACTCACTGGGGTAATCAGACACACACACACATATATATAACATTTATTTATTCAGTTATTCAGTACATCTTGTATCTGGTTGTGCTTATCCATAAGGTTTCCATGGCAAATATACTAGTGTGGGTTGCCAGTTCCTTCTCTAGTAGACTGCAATTTGTCTGACCTCTCTGCTATGACCTGGGTGACCTTTGGGTGACCATACATGGTATAGCTCATAGCTTCACTTATATAGTAAATATATATATATATATATATATATATATACACACATAAAATGTTTATTATTATCCATTTATCTATTATGCCTAGTGGTGATTGATCCCAGGTGTCTAGTGGATTGAAGTGATCACATTGCCCTGTTACACTGTGATCACCAGGATTCCTCCAGCACTAATCAGTCCACTCTGGGTTTCTCAATGCTCCCAGCTGTTGGTTTTGTCTGACAGGTAGTGTTGCGTGACTTCATTTTCCACTAGACACCAGGATAAAGGCATTATATATATCTATATATATATATATATATATATATATATATATATAATACATATATATATATATATATATATATATATATATATAAATATAAATATATATATATATATATATATATATGTGTGTGTGTATTTCTCAGAATTCTGAGCTGGAAACAGGTTTTTTAACTTGTTTTAGACATTCAAATGGGAACACATATGTACTATTTATTTACTGTACTATTGTACGGTGGAGGGCTTCTATTGCTCTTTTGCCCACCATTTATTAAATGATTGTTGTGGTGAAATACATACTCATAAGGTCCACACCACAATGGAATTCCGCTCCATGCTGATGATAGGCAGTAAACTTGAAACAGCTGTCCGTGGGTAGGATTCCCAGCTTGTGTAGAATCCAACCTTGACATAAACTTAAAGGAAGCCATGTTTGAAATGGTTATGGATTGAAGAATGAAGCATTTGTGGGCACATTTGAATGTCCCTGCTCAGCTTCCCAGAATACAGTGTAATAACTGTATTTCTTGGAATTCTGAGTAGGAAGCAAGTTTTTTTAACTTCTTAGACATTCAAATGTGAAAACAAATGTACTATTTATTTATTTACTATATATATATATATATATATATATATATATATATATATATATATATATATATATATATATAAAGAACTCTCTTAATGAATATAAACTACCGGTAGTCTTTTTAGTTTGCATATTATGAATCCTATATCACCCATACGAAAGAGAAGCTTCAATATGATCCAAAAAGAAAACGGAGATGCGGTATACAATAACTACACAGCCATATTTGACACTCATGTTAGTTATGAGTGTAATGGTTTTTCACAAATCACAAATACAGTATATTTATAAATTATATTCAATGCGTCTCCCTGCTGTACCTCTGACACTATGTTGGGAGTCTCTTGGGAGCAGTGATGCTCACATTCCAGTAGTGGCATCAGCTGACATCTCGTCTGGACTGTTATTCATTGTCAACACCTCTCTGACTATCCACCAACGTTCTCTGAGTCATATTTTTGGATGCACTAAAGAAGTCTTTTGATAATTATATCAATTTATTAATATACCATTTTTAACTTAATTGTAAAATAAGTATAGATTCAGTTAATTTCAGGTAAGTTACTTTCATTCTCGATGTGTGAAACGAGAATGGGGGTAGGAACTGGGTGGGGGGGTTAAATGAATAGGGTAAACAAAAAAATATCAAAATTAAACTTAATCATGCATTACCATGAAAGCTTTGACCCATAATATATACATAAGTTGCCATATAGACATATATATATTGCAGTGAATAGTGCATTATCTTTCAAAAGCTTGTTGCTTTATTATAGGTATCACTATTCACTGCAATACTGATGATTCAACTGGATTACTGGACCTCGCTCTTCATATATATATATTCAGCAATGGTTCCCCAGATCCACCCCTGCTTACTGTCCTGCAATTAGAGTTGTATTATCCCCCAAAACATTTTTGGAAACAAGTAACAAGAATGTTTTAGAAAAGGGATGTAGTATTAACTGTTCCTCTATTGTATTTCATAATTTTTTTATATTTTTCACTAATTTGAGAGCTTATCAATTAGTAGGGTAAAGCCTCTCTAGGTCCTATGCAAGTTTATAGAGCGCCTTTTTCACACTTTTCTGAATAAACTGAATAAAAGCACAAACCTACATAGGTTTCACTTAATGAATATTTCACAGAAAGTCTCCAAAGTTTCCAATAAAATATATTTCAGCTTCAAAGAAATCTGAACTAATATAAATTACTGACCAATTAAAAACAAAAAATCCTGAAAATGTTATGGTATTCTTAAACAACAGGTTCATTAACAATATTTCTATTATTGTCTTTCTTGTATACTGGTTCTTTGTTTATATGTTATTTGATTATGAATATTTGCAAACCTCTGCTTTAGATCATCAGCTTTCAAGAGCAGCACCCATGAGCGTAGGAGCCCAAAAAATTCTGGGGGGGATAATTCAACACTACTTGCAGGACAAGAAGCAGGGGCGGATCTATCTATCTATCTATATATATATATATATATATATATATATATAATGTATGTCTATATGACAACTTAAATTTAATATAAATTATGGGTCGAAGCTTTCATGGGAAAGACATACTCTAGTGGACAAATCTGGTAATGCATGATTAAATTAAATTTTGCTATTTTTTGTGTCTCTTGTTCATTTAATCTCAGTTCCTACGCCCTGGCAGCACCCTCACATTCCTCCATCTCTGTTGTCTGACCTCTAAATACAAATGTGATTTTAATTAATTCCAATTATATAGTGCTGTGTAAAATAACTGAACTTTACAAGTACTGAGTAATAATAATAATAATTAGATGGGCACCCAGCACTGTGTCAGACTATGTGTAGTTAGTATGTATCCTACCACAGAAAGAGTATACAAATGCTTGGAGGTGCATTAAAGTATGTGCTGAGTGTTTGTGTTTTATTGAGATTATGTGTTAGAGAAGGAGATGATACACACAGACAAACATGCAAATACTCTGAAAAATGTGTCCCTGTTACATTAGCCCTGAATACTGCTCTTAGTACTCTCATGATTTGTACTCTAAGACAGTCATATTGTGAGGGATTTTTGCAGTCCAAACATAGAGCAGATATTGCCTGATGAGCACTAATAGAGTAATATGTCCCTATCTTGTCTGCCTACTCGACTTGTAGTATTGTATTACTAAGAGAAAATATCCAATAACAAGACCCTAATGTATAAAGCCCTCAACAACAATGCAACCCCTTATATCTCCTCCAACCACTCTCTTTGCTCTGCTAATGATCTTCTTCTCTCCTCCTCTCTTATCGCCTCCTTTCACTCCCGCCTTCAGGAATTTTCTTGCGTTGACCCTACTCTATGGAACTCCTTGCCTTATTCCACTAGACTATCTGCCTACCTCAATACCTTCAAAAACTCACTAAAAACTGATTAAAGAAGCTTATAACCTTCAGCCTTAATATGCACAACTGTACATTCCTCAGTATTATAGCACAAACACCAACTATCTACATTGCCTCCACACTCAAACCCTTTAGATTGAAAGTTTGTCAGTTTTTAATCTTGTAAGGTTCTCCGCGAACAAGCATTATGTATGTTTGATTTTGAGCTCAAAGACACAGCCCTCCATTTTTTAAAAATATGTTAATTTTGTTTTTGCCTTGGTCTTAACCTCTTATGGTGCTACATAATTTGTTGGTGCGTTACAAGTAAAGGATTATAATAAATAATAATAACTACCAAAATGACAATACTATGGCAGACACAGAAGGTCATGAGAGACCCGCACTAAAGCGCCTGATTCCCAAGCAGGTCTTCCAAACCTGTGGTGCACATATCACGTGGTGCTTTAAGAGCAGCTGATAGTCTAAGTACAGCTCCAGGAGCCTTTGGTATTAATTCTAAAAACTTTAGGCTTCAAACTAAAGCCAAACGTACCTGCTTTCCACTTACAACTAATTAGAAAAACTATAAGCCAAGAAAATATTGGGAAGCCCCAAAAACGTAGATCTTATGCATTGTGATCTCAACCTATAAAGTTTGTGTCTGATTAACAATCAACCTGCATATTGTACCATGTCAGTTCAACACTAACTTCAATGGACTACAAGAGTGATCGCTGTGCCAGTGACACTAGTTGCACCCCTAATAATGAAAACCCCATTAGACACATTTGATAGAATTATAAAATGTTACCATTGTTTAAATGTCCCTCTGCTCTAGTGGGGTTGCCATGTAGACCCCCTTCCTCCTCCCATTCCTAACGTGCAGCTCACAGAGCATTCACTGTGAGAGGGACTGGCAGCAAGCCATGAAACTAGGAAACTACTCTGTATACAAGTTAATAGGTCTCCTGAAAAAAAGTGATACTGTTGTCCTGGTATAATTAAATGTACTGTAACTTTAGCCTCTTTATTACTAGATGATAATTAAAGTGTAAATATAAATATACAGTGGACCCTCAGTACTCGACTAGGTTAGTAATGAAATTGCCTACATCACAGTGTCCAGCAGAGTCTCCAGCAGGGTGCAGTGGTGTTAAGAGACAGAAAAGACAAATATCCAATGTGCAAGTGCCTGATGTTCTATTGGACGAGGACCACCTTTCCAAGCAATGACCTGTCTCCTCCTTCTCCTCCTTTACTATTGTATTTGATTTAATTATTGTTTTTTATTTACAGTATCTCACAAAAGTGAGTACACCCCTCACATTTTTGTAAATATTTTGTTATATATTTTCATGTGACAACACTGAAGAAATGACACTCTGCTACAATGTAAATTAGTAAGTGTACAGCCTGTATAACAGTGTAAATCTGCTGTCCCCTCAAAATAACTCAACACACAGCCATTAATGTCTAAACTGTTGGCAACAAAAGTGAGTACTCCCCTAAGTGGAAATGTCCAAATTGGGCCGAATTGACCATTTTCCCTCCCCGGTGTCATGTGACTCATTAGTGTTACAAGGTCTCAGGTGTGAATGGGAAGCAGGTGTATGTGAATTTGGTGTTATCGCTCTCACACTCTCTCATACTGGTCACTGGAAGTTCAACATGGCACCTCATGGCAAAGAATTCTCTGAGGATCTACATAAAGATGACCTAGGCTATAAGAAGATTACCAAGGCCCTGAAACTGAGCTGCAGCACTGTGTGCAAGACCATACAGAGGTTTCACAGGACAGGTTCCACTCAGAACACGCCTCGCCATGGTCGACCAAAGAAGTTGAGTGCACATACTCAGCGTCATATCCAGAGGTTGTCTTTGGGAAATAGATGTATGAGTGCTGCCAGCATTGCTGCAGAGGTTGAAGGGGTGGGGGGTCAGCCTGTCAGTGCTCAGATCATACGCCAGACACTGTATGAAATTGGTCTGGATAGTGGTCCCAGAATGAAGCCTCTTCCAAAGATGATGCACAAGAAAGCCTGCAAACAGTTCAGTTTGCTGAAGACAAGCAGACTAAGGACATGGATTACAGGAACGATGTCCTGTGGTCCGATTTGAAGAAGATTTTGGTTCAGATGGTGTCAAGCGTGTGTGGCAGCAACCTGGTGAGAAGTACAAAGACAAGTGTGTCTTGCCTACAGTCAAGCAGGCACTGGGGAGCTACAGTTCATTGAGGGAGCCATAAATGCCAACATGTACTGTGACATACTGAAGCAGAGCATGATCCCCTCCCATCAGAGACTGGGCCGCAGGGCAGTATTCCAACATGATAACGACCCAAACACACCTCCAAGATAACCACTAAAGAAGCTGACGGTAAAGGTGATGAACTGGACAAGCATGTCTCCAGACATAAACCCTATTGAGCATCTTTGGGGCATCCTCAATCTGAAGGTGGGGGAGTGCAAGGCCTCTAACATCCACCAACTCAGTGATGTCATCATGGAGGAGGGGAAGAGGACTCCAGTGGCAACCCGTGAACTCTGGTGAACTCCATGCCAACGAGGGTTAAGGCAGTGCTGGAAAATAATGGTGGCCGCACAAAATATTGACACTTTGGGCCCAATTTTTTACATTTCCACTTAGGGGTGTACTCACTTTTGTTGCCAACCGTTTAGTCATTAATGGCTGTGTGTTGAGTTATTTTGAGGGGACAGCACATTTACACTGTTATACAGGCTGTACACTTAGTACTTTACATTGTAGTAAAGGGTCATTTCTTCAGTGTTGTCACATGAAAAAATATAATAAAATATTTACAAAAATGTGAGGGGTGTACTCACTTTTGTGAGATACTGTATGTCGGTTTAGTTTTAAAGCTTTTGTATCAAGAAACAAAACCATCAGTTTAAACTAAAATGTGACATTTCTCGGGTTCAGAATGGATTATTTCAATTTACATCGATCCCTATGGGAAATGCTTGTTTGGTACTCATCATTTTTGATACTCAACGTGCCGTCCAGAACGGATTAGGGTTGAGTACCAAGGTATGTATAAATTTGGTCATGTTGTTAGTAGAGGATGCTCAAGTAGGAACAAGCAGTGGGGTCACCTAGTTAAGGAGTGGCCCAGCTGCACATATCAGGAACAGTATTTGCATGTGAGTTGCTCAGCCGATTGTTGATGTTATATTTTGACACAGACCATGCATCAAAAAATCTGTTTTTTGTTTCAGAGTATGAACTTCTTATGATTACCCATATCAGCATGAAATGAGTAGAATATTTACTGATGGAAGACCACAGATAGACAGATCAATTATAACAGGAAATCATAATTGAAGACCACCTCAATAAACCACCACTGTTCAACAAGAAACTGTAATTATATTGCCGTGATGACATACAACATGCTCTTGACCTATGATCACCATCCTGCTATTTCAATCAAGAGCAGTTATACTCACCTAAAATTAAGTACGGTATATGAAAACTTGTATATGTTTCTAAATGGAGAATGTCAAAGTAAAATAAGTCCCTATCTACATTGGAAGTGAGCACCGAAGACGTACATAACTATCAGCTTAATTTAAACACGTCTCCAAATAATGAAACACATCATAATCCATCAAATAACCTATTGCACGCTCTTTAACCACATTGAAAGAATTAAAAATGGTTGCAAGCTCTAAATGTTGTTTGTATTAAATAAAACCAGATTGCACTATTTTATGGCAATTTTCTATATGGTGTGTGGTGGATATGTCTTGCCACTGTCTGGATCTACAGACAAGCATCTCCATGTACAGCTAGCTACCAGATGGAGATCCTGAACCAAGAATCAATAAAATGTGAGGTGTTTGTGAGGGTAGGCGTGCGTCCCTAGGGAGTAATCAGGCTAGGGGTCTGCACCTGCTCAGATTCATCCCAAGTGCCTTTTAAACCTAGAACAATGCACACAGATCCTTATTAATATTATTATAGTCTATTTATAATGCGCCGACATATTCCGTAGCGCTGTACCTAAATTAGGTTCAGACAATGATAAATACAGATTAACATTTAGCATAGGAAGGAGGGCCCTGTCTTTGAACGAGGAATCCAATGTCCATGATGCATTCCCAAAGTACTTAGGATAGAAACTCGCAGACTTACAATCAATCAATCATAGAAGCAGATAAAAGCAAAGGCTTGGCTCATGTACCATAAAGGGTTATTAACAGATATAGTTTTTAAAGGACTACAGGAGTTTTATTTTTTGTATTTATATATTTTGTTAGAGTTCTTTTGAAGAATTATACTTGAAAACTAGAAAAATGTTTTAGAATGTAAACATTTTTTTAACTTGCCGGGAAATTTACTATTTTAATTTCTACTAATCAAATTCACAAGGTGGGAGGAGAGGTCCCAGTGTTCTCCTCATCTCGATTTAGGTGGGCGCTCTACCCACCGAATTTGAAGCTCCGCCTGGCTTGAAAAGCAAATAACACACCAACATACATTGCATAACTATATACCCACCCGGCTACTCCTTCATGCCACCTGGCTAGTAACGGGAGAACACTGGAGTCCTGCTGATAAAATGCCTATAGTTTTACATTAAACCAAATTTGGAGTTTTTTCTCTGTCCTTCTAACTTTGTAATAATATTGGCCTCTAATTTCTATTATAATTAACTGCAGGTTACCATAGTACAATCATATTATTGTATGTCCATGTACACAGCACTATGCCTGCAGTGTTTATCTTGTCTGTCATGATATCCTCATATTGTGTCATATGCTCCCTAGTCATGTTAATGTGGCCTCATTTGGGAGTCCATAGTAAATAGTTTATGAATTGCTAAATTTACATAAAGGTGACAACAGAAAAAAAATGCAGCACTTGCACCGACCAGGTAAGGATAAAGCTCAATACAATTTAAGGCAAGAAATGTGGATTTGCACACTTTTAATGGAAAGTACAAAACACAGGGAAAATAAATAGAATATTGTATTGCGACCTTGGTAAACTATGCCCCAAACGGCTTGCACACTATGGCATGAGTTTCAAAGCAGTGCCAATAATAAAACTCTCATTCAGCTATCTGATCTGTACAATCATCACATAAAAATGCAGAAACTAAATCCCATGCATGGGTGATTACTAGTGTCCTGGTCCATTTGGATTGTAGCAAATCTACAACTATGTATTGTGATATTCTGCCTGGACCTGTATGTGCGTCTGTCTGATTTATGGGCATTAACAGCATTATGTATTTTTATGTCCAAGTATGCATGGTTGGATGCCAAGTTTACTACACAACAACTCTGTAGTGTGCTAAGTATAGTAAGGAGTGGGAGTTATACTGGTGTGGACAGCAGAGAGATCCACCCTGGTATGCAGCATGTACGTAGAGAGTCTGGAGCAGTAGTGACATTTACATATAAATATTTGGGCATGGTGGCTCCCTGTTGGCATAAAGCTTTACCAAGCAGTCATTACAGAATCACAGTTTAAACACTTGTTCTCTATTTTGTCTCCCTTTGGACATTCATAAAACATTTAGATTATAAATGTGTTCACGATATGGAATGTTGTAATCCATGTCTCTTTAAGAAAGCTAAACATTTTTTAACAATGTAGATCGCAAGGCTCCCCCTTAGTGGTATGAGGGACTCCAGACGTGGACCCCTTGCTCACTGTGCCTTAGTTAGTTAGTTATTAGCTACACCTCATTGAGGAGGCCCAATAAAGGCCGAAACGTACGTCTGGGGTTTGCTGTTTCTCCTGTTATGGGTGAATTGCCTGGTATTTCGGGTCTGGGTCAGTCTAGTGAATGGGACCAGACTGATATACCACAGGATATTTCTCCCTGTGAAGGACACAAGTGACCTAAAAGAGGCTGCTCTCTAAGTAGGTGACCAGACCTATAGAGAAAACCTACCTAGGTGGTGTTCGTTCTCAGAAGAACTCCTATGACTTTTGGTTTAGCTCCTGGAAGACACTGTGAGCTCCTGTGAGGGCAGAGCGTAGAAGGCCACTAAAACACTGCTGCCAGATACACGGGCAGAACTTACTCATGTAGTCATGGAAGAAACAAGTAGACTTTAATTCATCTACTTTGTACATTGCCAGACAATGCCTTTTTGGGCTGCTCACTGTGTGTTTTCATATTGTGTAGTTCATTATTATAGTTAATTATTCATTCCCCTGCATTAGCTTTCCCCAGCCTTTTTGTGTGTACACTTTTCCATTTATCTCCCCAAAGCACTTCATCCATCATCCTGAGGCTCTGTTCCTTTGCATAGTCCTCACAGCTGTGCTGAAATATCTTGAAATCAGATTACAGTTCGCATTTTATGAGCATTAGAGATCCCTGGCCCACGCTCTCTTTTAGCTCTCTCCAAGGCACTGGGGATGGGCAGAGCGACACATGGAGGAGAGAGCTGTGCCCCCATTATCTGGGATATACTATAACCTAACAACTGGGGAGGTGAGGACAGATAAATCTCCATAACAAATACAGTTTGTGTCCTCAGATAGAAATATCTACCTAAAGAGACTAGTCTACGCCATTTTATGACCTTTCTGGGGGTGCCAAAATATTTCCAAAATGAACATCATAACATAATTACTAATAGCCCTATTAAATTCCGTGAACGTGTAAAACCGTAGCCCATAACGTAGCCTGCAAGACTTGCGGCTATCAAATTGGCCCCGTAAAGCAATCCGCCAACGACTTGCGGAATAAGGGCGAGAAAAGGCTATGGGACGTGGAAATTTGAACTGCACGCCCGCAAAGCCTTTGATTTGTCAAGCCCGTGACTGTTACGTCCCAATCACGCTATTAAATTGCAAACAAATTCACTGGCGTTCAAGCCCATAACCCGTAAATGGAGCCAAAAAGCCAACGTGCTTTATCAAGATTGCATTATTTCTGGAATGTGGGTCCGATTGAAACACGTAATTTAAGCCTGTAAGGCTTTGAAATCTAACCTCCGTTTTCCAGTGACATAATGATGACGATCTCTGTTGCCATTGGCTCCATCTAAATCCGTAACTACGGGTTTGACTAATTGATCACGTTCAAGGCCGCACATCCAACGTGCGTCAAATAGTTTATGGGTTTGCATCTCAAGCCCGTAACACGCGGCATGGTCTAATTTAGTAGCTCTGTAACGCAGCCGAATTTCAAGCCCGCAGCCTTTGCAGGCTTGCTGATGCAGATACGGGCTTCAAATCTAATAGGGCTGCATGTGTAATGCAATTTTCCAGTAAATTATTACATACTAAGCAGATGCAACTTCAGGTATGTGTCTATTAAATCATCATCAAGCTTTATAGTCTTAATAGACCATTTGGATCTCCTCAAAAACCCTGACTACAGGCAAAATCTGCTACCACTAACAACTTGGTTTTATTTTGAAGCTGGCATGGGGCTTTAGACTGCATTTTTCCAGTCCTGGACTTTGGCCAAAATACATACTAAATTGATCCAGCCTTTGAGTGGAGAGAAAATGGATTGGGTCCATAATACCTTTGGCTACAAAATGAAGTATTGTAATTTTGAGATGTCAGTCCCCTTTGAGTAGATTGCAACATGCTTCATTTTCATGTAAATCCTACTCTTTTTTAAGTAGTTATGCAATCAACCAGACTGACTAAATACAAGGAGAGGAGCTGAATGCTAATATTTGATGATTACATGATCACTGCCATTCAACAGCAATGTGAAAATGCTTATTTTCACCTCATCTTAATGTGCTGCTCCTGCCATCTTACTAATGGTGGCGGATTGCTAAAATCATTGACCTAGATTGAGTGGATGTTTTATCAACAGCTGAGTGCTTGTCCTGTCTCTCTTTTAAAATTCCATATAAGATGCTAGGGGTAGTTCTAAATAATAACCTCTACCTTAAAGTAGTTAAGAGTAAGTCTTTCACACTCAAAAAGTGAACCCCGAAAAGAGATGGAAGAATCAGTGTAGTGAAGATGAGAGGACAAGCAGTGACTTTTCTTATATGCTTCCTAATTTACAATGAATGTAAATGTTTATTATTGATGGACACTAAAGATATTTCCATATTTCTGGAGAGTTAAGGTGAAAGCAGAGTAGCCTACATCAGAGGTTCCAAAACTATGATCTGAGGACCAGCAGTGGTCTATGAAGTTCACCCAGGTGATCCAAGATACAGCTAGGATTAAAAAATAAAAATAAAACATAAAAAAGTAAAATATTACACAAGTAAATTGTGCGGAAGTTCCTAGACATTATATTTCATGGCTATATTTTCATAGCATTTATCCCAAAACAGCCAACTGACGTGTAGATGTCAAACACCAATATTTAGAGGATCTACCTCGACGATTAATAATTTGTAAGTGTTCCTATAAAAAAAAGTTTGGAAACCACTCGTTCACTGCAGTTTACCAAATATATTGTATTCAATATCATGTTGTAAATGGGATTTGATTATTATTACGATAGCCGCCTGCGTCATTGGACCTGGAAATTATTGGATATTTCCACTTTTATGCCATTATATTTTCCTTGTGCAAGAATTATTACAAAAGTAGTTACTAATGATGCAAAAGATCCAAGATCTCTGGAACGGTTTCTTAAAAGCACATACAACGTTGGCAATACAACATACAACTTATTTAAAAAAAAATTCTAATTTTATATTGAATAGTCACCAGAATCTTATGTCTTCCTGAACAACACATGTGTGACACCTGGAGTGACTTCATATAAATATATTGCTACTGTAACTTTTTTCTATATATAGATAGTAGTCAGTGTGCCGTAACAAATCTCCTGTTGCCATATGTTTTTTTTTTTATGAACTAGCACCACTTAGCAAAAATGGACCAATATGTCAGAATAACGGAATACACCCAGATTATGAATTAAACATGAGAAAACTTCAGCATTACACAGTTCTACAGCCAGCTGTTAGTTCAACCTTTTATAATAAATTAAGTTTACAAGAAGACAGTTTTGTCCTGCTCTTCTCAATGTATGAACCCAAGCTCAGGTTTCAGCCCTGGCACCCTTCACTGTTGTTTTGATACCATTTGAAACTTAATGAATATTTGCTGACCCAGTAACTTAAGTACAAAGAAAATAATTATTGGCCTCACTTGCGAGATCAACATCCACAAAGAATAATAGAAAAAGAGATATGAATCAGAGCAAACTTACCAGAGGAGTTTCTGATTGCAGACTCTCTCTTCCCGTCTTTGCAGATGATGACTTAGAAATCTTTGCCAGCTAACTGGGGCTAGAGATGGCCAAGAGAGGAGGAGGCTGAGGGGGAGTAGGAGGGGTAACTCTAGACAGTGTCAGATGGGGAAAGCAGTTTAAAAGCAGCCAGAGCCTATGGAAATAGTGTTGTAAGCCAGCTCTGGGATGCGTGCACTATTCCCCCTCTCTATACTGGAGCCCAGCTCCATGGGAAGAGGAAGACATACTGACTGAGGTCTGTTACAGGCAGTGAGAGCACACAAAGGCTATTGTTTCTATGGTTTGTGGGTTTAGGACTGTGTGTGCGTGAATACAACATGCTCATCTGAAAACAAGACGTGATAAGAAACAAAATACTTTGAGAAAGTAAAAACTATTACATTCAGTTCTTCTATACTAGGACAGGTACTGCATTTTTGAGAAGGAAGGTTCCCGATGCAATGGTACCTTGGTTCTGAACCTTAATCCGTTCCGTACGGCAAGTTAAGTCCCAAAAAAGTTGAGTACCATACTCCCGTAAGGAGTAATGTAATTTGGTTTTGATCAACATGATGATTACCAAGGTAGCATGATGAGTACCAAGTTTTTTTTTTTTGCTCATCCAGACAGGTTGAGTATCGAAAGTGTTGAGTGCCAACGAGGTTGAGAACCAAGATACCACTGTAATTAGTTTTTTTTGTTTCAGATAAGCACGGTACATAAGGTTGCAGTATCTTGATTGAAGGAACTAAATGTTTGCAGAAATCGAAAAATGATGGCCCCCAATACAGAATAATTGAATTTAATATTAAACAAAATCATTTTGTTTATTTTCTAAAAACATGTTGTCCATTATTAGGTGTAGTAGTTCCAAAGACCGGATGCTAACTATGGGACGATAATGGTATTTTGGACTCATTTTCACAAGTTTGATTGTTTGTCTATAAAGTGGATTTAGATTGTGCATTTAAAAGCACATGCTAATACTTAAAGGGCATATCTAAGTTTTTCTGGATTATGAATCCATCTGATAGAGAAGAATCAGCAGTGAATGCAATTTATGCAGTGTTTGCACGAAAAAATACCAAAATAAACATTAACAAACTCACCTTGATGTTTGCTAAATCTCTTTAGCTTTTGGATTATTAAAAGTTAAGAGTTAACACCCCTGAAAATCCATGCTAAAATTTGTATGAAATGTATAATTTGTTTTGGACAATCACGGCAGCTAATACATTTTAATACATTGTAACAATCAGTGATGGTAATGGGTGCAGGAAGGAATCATGGGTTGTGTAGTAACCCTTGCAGAAGGAAGCAGGAAGAGTCAGACACTGATCTGTAGATCTCTGCATTGAGCTGCTGCTGGCTTGAAGGTTAGTAAAGGGTTAAAATCCCTACTTGAATGCAGTGTTTCTATTGGTAGGTATCAGGTTCCCTATGTAGGGCGTGGAAAACAAGTTTTATTTTTTTATAAAATAAATCTGTATGTGTATAGAATGACTTAAAGTAATCTATGTTTCTGATATAATCAATATGTGTTAGAAAAAGAAAGTTGGATATAACTTTAACAAAAGATTAGTGACGTATAGAGAATCTTGATCTTAGTAAAAAACAAAAAGGAAAGGAACAAAAGCCAATAATACTAAGGTGACTTGATTATAATGTGTGTCATAATATAATGACAGTCTTAAAATCGGATAAATAGGGTACCTTTATTACCTGTGTTAATGTAAATGCACACCTCCTCTGACATCACATATAATATTTACTGAAGGGAGGAGCAGATGAAGCACAGTAACAATTAAACTGGTTCACGGTATAGTAATAAAACAGACTATAGGATTTTATGACTTCAGATATTAGTTCCAGTGTAAGCCGAGGGCCGTATGTATAAGGACTGGGATAAACAGCGCGTTGCGCTGCTCAGGTTCCTGTAATGTTTCAGCAGCTGTTAAAAGCCAGTTGTCCTTTTTATCCATAACATCACTGTCAATTTCTCATTAGATGAGAATAAAAAAACAAAATTACCAGCCAGTCCTATTATATTGCTGACAGAAACGACTTTAGTGGTTAAAGATATATAGAAATCTGAAGCACCTAATAAGACTCTGAAACCCACAGTTGGTGTAGCAAAACTCAAGGGGACATACTTAAAGGACAACTGTAGTTTGGGGGAGATTTCCATAAGCGTGATGTATCTAACAAAATATAAACATTAGCAGCTGTGTATATCATGAGCATAATGGCATTTTAAAGAAAATGTATTTATTTAAGGCATCACAAAGTGTCAGAAAGGCTTGAGAATCATTGATATGGTTGCAAAACAGTGATTTATTACTCTCACTTTGGATATACAACTAGCTAAACAAACCAGCGTAGGGTAAAACTTCCTCCAAAGTATGTTTCAGTACATAAGAAAGTCTGGGGCCCCTTAAATATATTGGCCTTCAACCATTTTTGTGTTGCCATAGTGTTATTTATTTTAATTTTATATACTATTTCATGCAAAAAATAACGTTGGAAACTATAACCATATTAATAAGCAACTGTAGCTTTAGCGAGTTAGTGGTTTTGCTATCAAAGGAGGACTGGTAATAACAACATGGCTGCACCCATAGTGGAAAATCAGATGCCTAAATGAGTAAATAGTGTTATCCCATTCATTTAATAATATATTAATACAATAAATTACATCGTAAAGTGGAGTATTGTTTGAACTGACACATTTTGTTAGTCTTTGGTGATTCTTTAAGCTCACAGAAATCTGAAATATTAACATCATTGCATGACCCAAGCATGATACATTGGGCTTTAGAGGAAATTAATGGACACGACAACTGGGTGGGAGAAACACAGGCCACAGCTTTATTAATTTACATAATAAATTAACATAAACATGATTAACATAATTGAGGGAGGAGCCCTGCCATGGACAGTGACCTTACGCCTTGGGCCCATGCCCAGGGCCACCAATGATTATTCTAAGCATGCCCATGAGGTAGGGCCATGCCCACTTAGGCCAGTGAGCCGGGCAACTCACAACCCGCCAATACAAATATTAACAACAACCAAACAATGTGCCACATAAATAGGCCCCTTCTCACCATATTATTATTTTTCTATTATTGTTATCATCACCATTAATAAAAAAAATATTTATTTTTATTTAACAACATATCTTCCAAATGGGGAGGGGAGGGTGGGATTGCCGTGATGGCCGACGCGGAGACTGACTGTAACCCCTCCTGCTCCCCGACGCGAGTGCCAATCAACGCACACCCAGGCTCCGCTGGTTCAGGTGGCACATCGTGTCTGACGCAGGGGGCCTGTGCAGCCTCCGCGCCGGACATGTGATCAAACACTAATTACTAATGATTCACTGACTAATGTAGGAAATAATATTAAATGCTCTTTTCTTTTTGTATAGCCCATTGAATGCTACTAATAAGTCAATAACTGATGTTTTAAATAATCAGTTACATACATGCATTAATACAAACTGACACCATATACTTGGTTTGTGGTGAAATTCTAATGCATGGTATATAGAAACAAATAACCCAGCAAAGGTGATGTGAGGTCAGTGATGTCATTCTGAGTCCAGCAATAACTTGGTATCTGAGCATGTGCTTTAAGAGATCAGACCACTGCAGAGCTTTAATGGTACAGCAATAACAGGTATTCAATACTTTGAATAAACTATGGTGCAAGACGGTGGTAAGGTGAGGGAGTGAAGATTAGGAAGCTCCTCTCCTGCCATTGGTACGATTCCTAATCATGAAAAATGCCAAACCAGGTGTTGGAAGATCCTTCCCTTCAGCTCACATCCACATTATATCTGTTTTCACTAGATATGGATAAGAGATAGAGAACTCTGCATAACGCCATCACATTATAGTGGTACACAAGATTAATTGTAATCAAACCATTAAATAATTCCCTATGATGTCCTAGGCCCTTTTCATAGTCATCCTATGGATAAAGTGCAAAAACTTGCATCTGGGAGAAAGATTATTAAGGAAAAATTATTTTTCAACTGTGTCATTCTGCATGTAGGCTATTATTAAACACTAGCGAATTGCCCGTCAAAAAATGACGGCAATGAAATTGTAAGGTAGCTAATGCTGTTTGGTGTATAATAAATATGTAATACATTACTAAATGAATATACTGTACCTATTTTGAAGCATTGTGATGAAGAGCTGGCAATGTGTGTTGATGTTGCTGCAGCATTAATGGTGTGGAGCTGCTGTGTAAGCATGCTGAATGTGTGCACTGTGTGGTATGAATATCCGTGTCGTTTGTGGCATTTTGCGAGTTTCTTGTGGTGTTTTGCGAGTTTCTTGTGGTGTTTTGCGAGTTTAGAGTGCTGTAGCCTCGTTTTCGTTTTGTTCGGCGGCCATTTTTTCTCTCGCTTAGATTTTTTTTTAGTCTCTAAACTCTTTTATTTCAAGTAAAATCGAGGTCTAAGTTGCATTTTTGAGGTCCTGGGTGCTCCCTCTTGGTGTAGGTAATGTTTTTATGTATGTGCTGTGTGTATGTATTGTGTTTTACATTTTGTAATGTTCTCGAGTTGCGTCCGAGTGTTGCGAGGCCGTAATGTGTGTGAACGTGTGTCGTATGTTGTTTGCGAGTGTCGTAATGTGTGTATCGTGCTGTTTGGGTTGCGACGTGAAGTTTGCGAGGGTCGCAGTTGCTGGCATGGAGCGCCTTCGGCGCTCCATGCCAGCAACTGCGGCCCTCACTTTGCGAGGTCCTCAGGTGCTGGCATGGAGCGCCTACGGCGCTCCATGCCAGCCACTGAGACCCTCGGGCAGTGCCCTCGCCTCGCGAGGGCCTTGGCTCGCTGTGCGAGCCCGCAGCGTTAGCAACAACTCGTACGCTCACAACTATATATGTGATTACTTGAAACTAATCAATGACACCACCAATTTTCATATGAGAGTTTTTTGACCTTTGGTGCCATGTCAGATTGTAAGATAATTGCACAAGTACTCTCTCCCTACCATAACTACATTAGTTTGGACTCAGTATTGTAAAATGGCCAAATTACATATCAAGTGCATTCTTATAGAGTAGGTGAGATACCAGTGGCAAGACGAGAGAGACAACTCAGGACAAAGAAGAAAGAGTCTTGATACTTAGGACTTCATGGAGAAGATAAAAGGGCAAAATGAGCATATGAGAAAAGAATGCAATACTTTCATGGCAAGGAAGAGAACGATATGCAAGGAAAGATTGGGATACAAATGGCTGGTATGTATGCAAAATACTTGATATCAAGGACAGGGCAAAGGAGACTTTCAGGTTAGGTATGGAAAAGGCTTTCAGAAAGAGGGGAAATATAGAGGGGTAAGAGACATCTACGCGAGCCCGCAGCGTTAGCAACAACTCGTACGCTCACAACTATATATGTGATTACTTGAAACTAATCAATGACACCACCAATTTTCATATGAGAGTTTTTTGACCTTTGGTGCCATGTCAGATTGTAAGATAATTGCACAAGTACTCTCTCCCTACCATAACTACATTAGTTTGGACTCAGTATTGTAAAATGGCCAAATTACATATTGGCCAAATTACATATCAAGTGCATTCTTATAGAGTAGGTGAGATACCAGTGGCAAGACGAGAGAGACAACTCAGGACAAAGAAGAAAGAGTCTTGATACTTAGGACTTCATGGAGAAGATAAAAGGGCAAAATGAGCATATGAGAAAAGAATGCAATACTTTCATGGCAAGGAAGAGAACGATATGCAAGGAAAGATTGGGATACAAATGGCTGGTATGTATGCAAAATACTTGATATCAAGGACAGGGCAAAGGAGACTTTCAGGTTAGGTATGGAAAAGGCTTTCAGAAAGAGGGGAAATATAGAGGGGTAAGAGACATCTACTGCAAGCTGGAGTCCTACAAGTTTCGGCCTCCCTTAATATCTCATCTCCATTTTCACGATTACACTCCTTTGGTTGTGAAGACATGTAAGGCAAGGGAGGATAAAGGCAAAAACTAATAATCGTAGGTGTATACAAAATAGTATATTTTTATGTCCCTTATATGTAAACAAAAGCAATATAATATTGTATGTATGAACTAGTTTCTTGCAAGCCTACATTAAAGCTTACTTATTACTATGTACAAAGGTATCTTCATCTTTGAAAGCTTAATTTACATGCTTACTACAAGCTGCTTTTATAAGAATCAATAATGCAACAGACAAGAAGAATGCATTATGAAAAACATCATAAATTATAATGTTCTGTGGTCAGGGTTAGACCAACATCTATTATGCCACATACACAATAATTGGCTCTCCAAGCAGAGTCCATAACACTGTACAGTTATAACATCATCATATTCCTGTAAGTGCCAAACACACAATTTCCCAGCAGTGTAGAAGTTAATGCCGGCCCACTGTATAACATCTGTCGGCTGTTTTGAGCTATCACTTTGTCATGTAAGAGGAAAATCAGAGTTGCGGATCTGTTGGGGGAATAAGCTCCATACTAAACACTCGTAATATCTGGCCAGCGATCTGAAAATTCCATGAACCATTTGTTGTTGCAAAGGGTGTGAACAGGGAACTTGATGAACTTGGACTCCAAATCTCGCTACTGCATTCTTGCGTCCTGAAAGTATTCCAGGTATGAGATGCTCCTTGGCACCACAAGTGCCCTGCTGAGGTGGCAAGGACATGATGCTTTGGGGAGGTCCAACAAGCACAAAGTGCTGCCTCCAAGAACATTGAGTCAGGGTTTGTTATGTAAGGGCTGTTCTCCACTGTTCGCAGCAGTTCTGAGAACAACTGGATCAGAAGTACTGAATGTACAGATGTCTAGTCATCATATGTCAGTCACCTAAATATGGTCATGGCTTTGCTTCCTACAAGTGTTGCAAAGGAATTGCTGTATGTTCATTCTGTGCCCGCCACTATTTTACTATTAGAGAATTGCCCGTCCAAAAATGACGGCAATGAAATTGTAAGTGAGCTAATGGTGTTTTGTGTGTACTACTGAAATATATAATACAATTAATAAATGAATATACTTTACCTATTTTGAAGCATTGTGTTGAAGAGCTGGCAATCTGTTTTGATGTTGCTGCAGCATTAGTGGTGTGGAGCTGCTGTGTAAGCGTGATGAATGAGTGCAGTGTACTAGAGTGCGTGCGCGAGACGAAACCGTTAGCATAGTTGTGTACTTCTGCATTGGCGTGTAATGTGTGTTATGCGTCTTAGCGGAATATCCGTAGGTCGTTTGTGGTATTTTGCGAGTTTGTTGTGGTGTTTTGCGTGTTTAGAGTGCTGTAGCCTCGACTTCGTTTTGTTCGGCAGCCATTTTTTCTCTCGCTTAGCGAATTTTTTTGTGTCTAAACTCTTTTATTTTTTAGTTAAATGAAGGTGTAAGTTGTTTTTTTGAGGTCCTGGATGGTTCCTCTTGCTGTAGGTAAGCTTTTTATGTATGTGCTGTGTGTATTTATTGTGTTTTGAATTTTGTCATGTTCGCGAGTTGCGTCCGATTTTGGCGAGGTTGTAATGTGTGGTGACGTGTTTCATATGTTTTTTGCGTTGCGAGGTAAAGTTTTCGAGGGTCGTAGTCGGTGTATCGTGTTTTTTGCGTTGCAACGTTAAGTTTGCAAGGGTCGCAGTTGCTGGCAAGGAGCGCCTTTGGCGCTCCATGCCCGCAACTGAGGCCCTCAACCGTGGCCCTCGCTACGCTACGTGAGGGCCGCGGCTCGCTACGCGAGCCCGCAAGCGTTAGCAACAACTCGTACGCTCACAACTATATATGTGATATAAAGCTTATCTGCCACTACCCTTACCCTATCCCTTAAATCTAATCTCACTCACCCTAAGAAAAATTGAACAAAGTCTCGGCAAGCCACTGTCGCGCCACGTACTGCATGCTGCACGCCACTGCTGGCAGGGATGAAACTAGAAAGATCCTAATTTTGTTTTCCCTTTAGCAAATTATTTTGTTTTTAATTATTTATATACAGTACAGCAGTTAATAATGTGCCTATAAAACTTTACAACAGTGTTTACAGAAGACAACTGTATGGAAGATCACACAGTATGTGGAAGATACACGAAGAGTGGAGAGTAGAGAGGGAATGGTGATAGGGAGAAGACATTGAAGAAATATGGATAACTGAAGGGATTGTGAAAGAAAAGGGGAATGAATGTATAGGTAGGGAGAGCAAGAAGGGATAGTACAGAAGGTATTATGAAGAGGAAGCCATTTTACAGGCCATCCCTTGACTTCATCCTCTGCTTTATCCAGGCCTTGATGGCATTTTGGGAATTATGGCCTGCCTGTTGGACTAATAATAATGCCTTTCTGCATCATATGACTGCACACTGAATTAAACAGATTCTGACAAAAGATGAATGGGGAAGAAATTAAAAATATTGATTATTATCTCTCAGCATAATAGGGTAGATTTAAAGGAATACTGACAGTTGGAGAAAAATATTGTATTTGAGTAATCACAATTTAAAGCAGTGGTGGACAACAGGTGACCCCTGGGCTTCAAGTAGCCCTCATGCATTATTTATAACAGTGGCCTTTTCTTTCTCTACATAATACGTAATCTATAATCTGCTACTTCCTATGGTCACCTCTGATACCTGTAAATACAGTATTATTGTGGATCAGGACAGTTTACCTTATTCTTTTTGATGTCTCATGCAGCACCCGTCTGTTCTCTGGAGCGGAAGAGCATGGACCCCTTTAACAATGTACATTATATCTAACTGTACCCCTAAATACTTCTCATCATTATCTATACAGCTAATACAAATGAATTCCTTTGCTACAACGATTTTACCATTTTGCTTTGGTTAAAATAAAATGGTGAAAAGCGCTGTGAGACCCTTTTAAGCACTCAGGGGCTGCAAACAAGGCCCAATAAAGGGAAATACGTTGCACCTGGCAACATATTCCACTTCAGGCACAGAATACAGAATAAGGTACTGGGAAACAGTTTATTTAGCATTTTGGGAAGGAATAACTTAAAAATGGTAACTTAAAAATGGTAAAAAAGATATTTTAATCTTTAACACCATTAACAGTCAGCTGAATGTAGCTCCTTACTGCCAGGCTGCTAATGAGAATATAGAGAGAGTGTATAGGATGTTATGGTGATTTACCCCTTTTGAAATATGGGCAGGTTTTATACTGGCTTTACTATTAACAAGAGCCTCCCTGTTTTCTTATCACATATCACATATATAGTTGTCATCAGTGCGGGTTGTCAATAGATGTTGCTAACGCTGCGAAGCGAGGGCCGCAGTTGCTGGCAAGGAGCGCCAAAGGCACTCCTTGCCAGCAATGGCGGACTTTAGGCCCACAAATGCGGACCCTCGCAAAGCGAGTGGCCGCATTTGCGGAGGTGGAGGCTCCAACCGCGACCGCAAAATTTACGGACTTAGCATCCGCAAATACGAGCCGTGTGACTTAGATAAAAAAAATATTATGACCTCGCAAAAATACGACATTAGCGCCCGAAACCCGCGACATGAAAACACTACACACTGCACACATTACTGACACTTACACAGCAGCTTCACAACACTGAAAACACACATTGTATGCTGCAGCAACATCAAAACAGATTGTCAGCTCTTCAACACAATGCTTCCTGCATATATAACAGCATTAGCTCACTTACAATTTCATTGCCATCATTTTTTGATGGGCAATATTCTAGTACTTCTATGTTTTGCTAATACAATAACAATGAAACTGAAATGGCTGTAACACTGCTGCAGGTGAACATGACAACAGGTCACACGGTATCATCAGTTATATTTATGCATGTACACAAGAATGAAGGTAAATATTACAAGATAGTTGTATTATTCAAATGCATCTTAAAGATACATAAATTACCACAACCAACTGTTTTTTTTAAGCAATAATGATGCTGTTGCTAGTGACTAATGTAATTCAGGAGAACATTTACAACACCAGCAGCCTTATTAAATTGCGATTCAGCAAATTTAAAAGGGCTCTATATAAGCACAGAGCATATTTTTTTACAGACATTTTTAGTTAGTGAAGACCTTGCTTTTGGATAGAAGTTCACTAGCTAAAAACTTCTGTACAAAAAATATGCTCTGTGCTTAAATAGAGCCCTTTTCAATTCGCCAAATTGCAATTTAATAAGGCTGCAGACCTTCGAGTTCACACATTATTACCAGTGTTATCTTTAGACTAGCGACTTGCCCGTCAAAAATGACCGCATGATATAGTGTTATACATTGTGTTTTCTGTCTGTTTATGTACTATCTCTCTGTGTACCCTGTGTGTCTTTCTTTCCTCCCTCTCCCTCCCCTGTGTCTCTCACCATTCTCATGTGTCTCTTTCCCCCGCTGTGTCTCTCCCCCCTCTACCTCCCCTGTATCTCTTTCCCCCTCTCCCTTCCCCTGTGTCTCTCTCCCCTCTGTTGCTTCTCCCTCCCGTGTGTCTCTTCCAACACCCTCTCCCTTCCATGTGTCTCTTCCCTCCACTCCCCATGTGTCTCTTCTCCCCTCTCCCTACCTGTGTCTCTTCCCCCTCTCCCTCCCCTGTGTCTCCCCCTCTCCTGTGTCTCTTCCCTCCTCCCTCCCCTGTGTCTCTATGCTCCCGTGTTTCTCCCCCCTCCCGTCTCTTTCGCCCCCTCTATCTCCCATGTGTCTCTTTTCCCCCTCTCCCCCGTATCTCCTTTTCCCTCTCCCCCTGTGTCTCCTTTCCCCCTCTCTCTTTCCTTTTCCCCCTCTCCCGTGTTTCTTTCCCCCTCTCCCTTCTCTGTGTCTCTCCCCCTTTCCCTCCCCTGTGTCTACGCCCCCTCCCTTTCCCTGTGTCTCTCCGCCATGTCTCCTTCCACCCTCTCTCTCCCCTGTGTCTCCTTTACCCTCTCCTTCTCCTGTGCCTCCGTTTCCCCTCTCCCTCTCCCACACCTGTGTCTCTTCCCCCCTCTCCCTTCCCCTATGTCTCTTTCCCCCCTCTCCTTTCCCCTGTGTCTCTTTACCCCCTCTCCCTTTCCTGTGCCTCATTTCCCCCTCTCCTATATATATTGTGGCAGAGCGCCTCCTTCTGGCGGGATCAACGCTCTGTTTATGCAACTTTTTATGCTCTTTATGGAGGACTCTGGAGCCTTTGTATGCTTTTTACAGGCTTTAATAAGTGGTTGTCATAATATAAATAAACATAGCTTGTGGTCAGCATGAAATAAACATCTACTCAAACAGGCTTACTTACTTGCAGGAACGCCACTGACTAGCCCTGGGACCGCTAATCGGCCTGCAGGTAAAAACAGTACCTTTTGTATCACAGGGGGGGGGTGGTACCTTTAAGTCCAGTCACTTAGCTGCAATGGATCCTCTTCTGCTTGCAGCGAATGTTCTCCTTTAAATCAGGTGTAGTTACACAGCCTGATCCCACAATGGCAGCTTCACTTGCTGCTCTGGCACACTTGCTTCTCAGTCTCTGGTGCTCTGTCTCTCTCTGGAGCAGTCTCTGGTGCTCTGTCTCTCTCTGGAGCAGTCTCTGGTGCTCTGTCTCTCTCTGGAGCAGTCTCTGGTGCTCTGTCTCTCTCTGGAGCACTGTGGGTCCACACCCAGCCTGAAAACCCCCTGCTGGTTGCTTCAGGAGGCCTTTTAAAGAAACTTCCAGCTGGGCCTGATTACACCTCAAGCTTAACTCCGTAGCTCCTGGTGTAAATAATAATGTCTCAGGGATTAGTCCTCTTCCTAGCGCTGCGTCCACACTGGCCTCTGGGGGCAAACCATCACATCTCCTCCCCCTCAGCTCGCCACCATAGGGTTGAGCGACAACGCCGAGAGGCCGTGTATGCCACCATCCTACCGTCCGGCCATTCTTGCGCCAGTAAGACCTTCCCAATAGTGCTGAAGCTTCTGCTTTATCAGCTTTCTCATCTTGAAGCGCTCTCTTCTTCGCACCGCCCGGGACATTGCCCACACATCGTGGGTAGGACACCGGCCCACCCGTCACTCCGAGTGCCCTCCTCCAGGGACCCTTCAAAAGTACTCGTCGTACTACTGTATGAGAACTCACTTCTCCATACCGTCTCTTCCCTGGGGTATCAAGCAGATCACTCAGTCCATTCTGTAGGGTTTCCAATTCTCCCCCTGTAGGCTCATCAGTAGCATCCCTTTCAACTTCATTAAACAACAGCAACTTCCTGTGCTGTCTTTCTTCCCTCTGTTCCTGGCTCCCTCTATTCCAGGTGCTCCTATTGTCTGGCTGACAATTCTCACCAGAACGTATGAGCTTCATACAAGCACCTTGCTTCTGTTCTGGTCCAGGATCCGCTATAGACTCCAAAGCTAGGCCCCCTCTCACGGCTGCGTCTTGCTCTTGGGTCTGTACTTTATCTTTCTCTCTGTGCAGAGTAGGCATATTCTCTGTCTTTGCTAGAAAGAAGCTCTCAGACTCTTGTTTTTCCTGGAATATCTCCAGCTGTTTAGCAACGTCCAGCTGACGACCAACAGATAGGCTAGTATAACTCTTAGTAGCCTCTTGTATCCTGAATTCCTGTACAACATTTTTATTTTCTGCATCCTCGGCCTTCACCCATTTTATTTCTTCTTTTAGTGACTTCTCTAATAGCTTTGCCTCCAAGGCGTCCAGCTTTTCATGACCATTTTCTAAATTTTCTTCTTTAATAGAGTGGTCATTATGGATTACTTGTTGGTCATTGGTTTGTGGCTCAGAGGACTCATTTTCTAATTCTTCAGCCGCGGTTTCATGGTTTGGCACTTCAGAAATGCTTTGGGCAGATGGGTCATGCACTTTTGTTGCCGAGTCACTATTCACAACCTCAGGGTTAGAAGAAGATTCATTTTCTTTCTGGAATGTCTCTACCCCCTGACCATCTTGTCCTGATTCATGTTTATCTCTTTGTTTACCTAAATCTATATCTGGTGTCTTCTGCTCTGTTAATTGCACCTTTGCCAATTTTTCTTCATGAGACTCTTTCTCTCCTGTGCATACAGTCTCAGATAACTGTTCTGATGATACAGTTTCAGCTGATATGGTCTGTGACTTATGAGTGTCCATAACCTGTTCCCCACTATCAGAAGACTCTTTATTTATGGCATGCTCATTAACATGAGCAGACATCTCAGGCACTTGGGTTGATTTTGGTGGTTCTGCGATTGACTCATGTATTGCGGACTCTTCTGGCTCGGAAGTCGGTATAGATTCTCCTACCGGTTCATGAGCTTCCTGCGAACATCGTTCTGCATTTAATGTAGCGTCTTGAGCACACAGGTTCTGCAGGTCAGTGTTAGTCTCTTCTGGAGATGCATCACACTGAACCAACTGTCTCTTCATATTAGATGAATTGGCCATCCTCTGTATTTGTGGAGCATGAAATAGCAGCTCCCTCTGTATTACAGTTGCTTTCCTCTGTCTACGGGATTCCTCTATCTCTTGTGGCTGAGAGCTGGAAACTGTGATTTCTCCTTCTCTCTGAGATGCACAATTAGGGAGGAGATCTGGCCTCTCCTGTTTATCCTTGTGCTGCAGCTCCCACACAACGGATTCTTTCAGCTTATACCTGGGAGGACTCCTCCTCTGGTTCCATCTAGGCATCTGTACCTTACTCCTGTAGGACACTCTGTAGTCTTCCAATGAAGTCTTCCTTCTCCATTCAGGAATATCATTAGGCATCTTCCGGATACCCTTCCTTTTAGTAGTAACTTGCCCGTCTGTCTTCTCTTTAGAAAGGCTTCCAGTTACTTCTTTTGTGTCTCTGGTGCTCTGTCTCTCTCTGGAGCAGTCTCTGGTGCTCTGTCTCTCTCTGGAGCAGTCTCTGGTGCTCTGTCTCTCTCTGGAGCAGTCTCTGGTGCTCTGTCTCTCTCTGGAGCACTGTGGGTCCACACCCAGCCTGAAAACCCCCTGCTGGTTGCTTCAGGAGGCCTTTTAAAGAAACTTCCAGCTGGGCCTGATTACACCTCAAGCTTAACTCCGTAGCTCCTGGTGTAAATAATAATGTCTCAGGGATTAGTCCTCTTCCTAGCGCTGCGTCCACACTGGCCTCTGGGGGCAAACCATCACAATATATATATATATATATATATATATATATATATATATATATATGTATATATATATATATATATATATATATATATATATAAATATATATACAGTGGATATAAAAAGTCTACACAGCCATGTTAAAATGTCAGGTTTCTGTGCTGTAAAAAAATTAGACAAAGATAAATCATTTCAGAATTTTTTCCACCTTTAATGTGACCTATAAATTGTACAACTCAATTGAAAAACAAACTGAAATCCTTTAGGTGGAGAAAAGAATAAATAAATAATAATGTGGTTGCATAAGTCTGCACACCCTCTTATAACTGGGGATGTAGCTGTGTTCAGAATTAAACAATCACATTCCAAATTGTGTTAAATAGGAGTCAGCATACACCTGCCATCATTTAAAGTGCCTCTGATTAACCCCAAATAAAGTTCAGCTGCTCTAGTTGGTCTTTCCTGAAATTTTCTTAGTCGCATCCCACAGCAAAAGCCATGGTCCACAGAGAGCTTCCGAAGCATCAGAGGGATCTCATTGTTAAAAGGTATCAGTCAGGAGAAGGGTACAAAATAATGTCCAAGGCATTAGATATACCATGGAACACAGTGAAGACAGTCATCATCAAGTGGAGAAAATATGGTACAGCAGTGACATTACCAAGAACTGGAGCTCCCTCCAAAATTGATGAAAAGACGAGAAGAAAACTGGTCTGGGAGGCTACCAAGAGGCCTACAGCAACATTAAAGGAGCTGCAGGAATATCTGGCAAGTACTGGCTGTGTGGTACATGTGCCAACAATCTCCCGTATTCTTCATATGCCTGGGCTATGGGGTAGAGTGGCAAGACGAAAGCCTTTTCTTACGAATAAAAACATCCAAGCCAGGCTACATTTTGCAAAAACACATCTGAAGTCTCCCAAAAGCATGTGGGAAAAGGTGGTATGGTCTGATGAAACCAAGGTTGAACTTTTTGGCCATAATTCCAAAAGATATGTTTGCCGCAAAAACAACACTGCACATCACCAAAAGAACACCATACCCACAGTGAAGCATGGTGGTGGCAGCATCATGCTTTGGGGCTGTTTTTCTTCAGCTGGAACTGGGCCTTAGTTAAGGTAGAGGGAATTATGAACAGTTCCAAATACCAGTCAATATTGGCACAAAACCTTCAGGCTTCTGCTAGAAAGCTGAACATGAAAATGAACTTCATCTTTCAGCATGACAACGACCCAAAGCATACATCCAAATCAACAAAAGAATGGCTTCACCAGAAGAAGAGTAAAGTTTTGGAGCCCAGACCTGAATCCGATTTAAAATCTGTGGGGTGATCTGAAGAGGGCTGTGCACAGGAGATGCCCTCACAATCTGACAGATTTGGAGTGTTTTTGCAAAGAAGAGTGGGCAAATCTTGCTAAGTCAAAATGTGCCATGCTGATAGACTCATACCCAAAAAGACTGAGTGCTGTAATAAAATCGAAAGGTGCTTCAACAAAGTATTAGTTTAAGGGTGTGCATACTTATGCAACCATATTATTGTATTTTTATATTTTTTCTTCCCTCTACCTAAAAGATTTAGGTTTGTTTTTCAAATAAATTCAGTTTATAGGTCACATTAAAGGTGGAAAGAGTTCTGAAATGATTTATCTTTGTGTCATTTTTTTACAGCACAGAAACCTGACATTTTAACAGGGGTGTGTAGACTTTCTATATCCTCTAGATAACATTTTAAGTCTGGCAATGCTGTTTGCCACACAATGTGAGGCTCTGCCTCCTCTGAACACCTTCGGCGCTCATTGTGAGCCTCTCCATCTATCTACTTTACCGTCCTTCGGCCCCGCTTTACCGCTTATTGCAGGCCTCAGCAACCTGCAACTTTTGTGCTTGGGAATGACCACCTTCGGCGCTCATCACAAGCTCATTGCGAGCCTCTCACCACTCTCTGATCCCTGTGTCTGTTTCCCCCCTTTCTCCCTCCCCCTCCTCTCCCTGTCCTGTGTCTTTTGTATTTTTTATTATTTTCCTCCCCTGTGTGTCTTTTCCTTCCGTCTCTCAGCCCTGTGTCTCTTTCCCATCTCCCCCCTGTCCCTTCCCTGTGCCTTTGTCCTCTGTGTCTCTGCTGAAGCTTTGCGTGGCCCGTGCTGACTGCTTTTGGTTTTATTTAAAAGACCTGCGTGCCGGGCGTTGTTCACCTGTGTTACTGGCTTCTGCGTTGTGTATTTTCTAAGTCCGGGTAAGTGTTACTTGCTTGGGCCTGGTTTTGATCTTTTGAGATTTTTTACGAGATTTTTTACGTTTTTTTCGTCCTCAATATTTTTCCTCGCTTAGCTGATTTTCGACCTATGAAAAACGCCAATTAAGCCTCAAATTAGCTTGCAACCTCACTCACAGGCTCACTGGCTATCCCCCTGTGCTATGTGTTAATTATTTGGCATTTTTTGGGGGTCTTTCGAGTTACGCGGTTGAAAAAATTTCGGTCATTAATATTGTTAAGTGTTGCGTGTCTCGCGAACAGTGTTAAAGTGCTACACACTTCTGCGCTGATCGCAGCCATTGACATGACCGAAGGTGCTCATTGCAGCCCCAAAGTGGTGTGTGCCTCGCGATGAGCACCATAGGCGCTCATTGCGAGGCCTGCAATGAGCGCCTTCGGCATTAATTGCAGCAAAGTCGTGCAAGCCTCGCAATGAGTGCCTATGGTGCTCAACATAAGGCGCACAATAAGCGCCTTTGGCGCTCATTGTTTAAGTTGTGCGAGCCTTTTTTAACATGGCGTGACGGACAAAAACGTAAGGTGACAACTATTATATGTCATGATAGCAAAAAATATATTCCGCTGTTCACTAGTCAAGAAGAATAAATTTGCATATGTTAGGCCAAACCTTTCTTTTCCTCCTACCGGTGACTAGAGTACAGAAAAAAGCAAATGAAAGCAAAAATGTATCTTCTCTTTCAAACATAATGAAGTTGAAGGTAATAATATAAAACAATAATTTATATAGAAACAAGTGGGTTAGGCTACAAAGGGATAATGAAGAGCATGGGAAAAGGGTAGCTGTTAAATGTGTGTTAGCGAGGCGTGCCGTTAAACTTGGAGAGACTTAGAAAGAAAAAAAAGACGCAAACAATTACGAGATTAGCGGCCAAAACCAAAAACCCGAAAAACACAATAAATACACCCCCAAAAATTCCAAAATCATCACAGACAGCATTGGGCAACAGCCAGGACGTCTGTGAGTGAGGTGGAACGCAAATTTAACTTGATTTAGACGATTTTCGCCACACGAAAATCGCCTAGGCGAAGAAAAAAATGGCAGCCGAAAAGATTGAAAACGAGGCTACGCGGCCACGGACCGCACAAAACACTGCAAAACGTGTAGCACTTTACACATCACACTACGACCTACAACATACACTATTAGAAAAGCAGGTAAATGCTCACGAGACGCGTAGCACATTAATAACATTATGACAATACAATGCCGCTTTACACAATAAACCAACGGCTTTACCTCGCGCACGCAGCCTATTTACAATGCACACTTCAAACATTCATTACACTTTATAAGCAGGGCACTAACACTCACAATGTATATTCTATGCAGACGCAAAATACAAACAGATTGTTAGCTCTTCAGCCTATTGCTCGCTGCATATATCAATTATAAATAATTAAAGTATATTAATTTATTGCATAAATAATGAATTATTACTCAGCGCAAGCCTCGCAATAAGTGCCGAAGGTCCTCACAGTACAAAACGGTTTCAATTATGTTTCAAATAGCATACCCATGGCTTCAAATTTTATTGACCGTCATTTTTTGACGGGCAAGTTGCTAGTTGTAATATAATCTCCATGTTTTACTGACTCTCATTTACTGTTGGCTGTGTCTAAGAAGCATTGCGAGTGTTTAAGAAGTAAATTATGGGTTTGCTTAAATATTGTTATCATATGATCAGGCCTCCTAAAATCCTATTTACAAGTGCATGGTTTGCGTGTGGAGGCAGCGAGACTGTAGTTGCGAGTTAGAGACAATTAAATAAATAAATAAAGAGCTGGTCCATTTTGTTATTAAAAGGCTGGAGTGTCACCACACCAATATAAGCTATATAAGACGATCACATATAATAGTAGTCAAACTACGAAACGTCGTCACGCTTTGCGTGAATGTGGTTTTCTTAAATAAATGTTATGATTTCAATGCAAAGAATTGTCTTGTCTTGATTCTTTGCAGAAATAAAGGTTAGTCATGTGTCTAGATATTTTGATTATATCACTAATTCAATCTAAAATGTTTAGTAACACGGAAAACATGAACCCTCAGGCACTCCTGCTTTATTGAACTGTCCTTTCTTCTTAAGGTAGATCCAGTGTCCTTTTGCTCAATAGGTTTTCTCTTCCTATGTTAAAGTTAGAATGAGTTATTACTGGATCGAGAGTAACTGGCTGTGAGACTCTGGGTCTCTATGTGCTGCCAGGGTCCTGGTTTTGTGAACCGTTGTTCCTATCCCCATGCATTCCAGGCGACAGCTGGGAGAGCTAAAATTATAGTGTGCCCCACCCAATGCTGCGCCTGCCTCAGGGTCCCTCTTTGATGGGACTAGTAGCGCTCCAAAGCAGTTTATTTATGTGTGAAGCTGGTGGGAGTCTGGTTTCAGAAAGTGTGAATGTGCCTGACCTGTGACTGTCTTGTAAAGCTGCAAGTTCAGCAAACTTCGACATATGGGAAACATTCACCTGACTCAAGAAAACAGGGCAAATACCTGAATTTGCCGGGTGTAATGAAACATATATCACATTCTAGGTCAATTCTCCCATTGAGCTAATTCTGAAAATCGGACACTTTTAATAGGGATATGTAAATATCAAATATTCTGCGAAGCAGTTCAAAATAGCAGGTTTTGAACATTACACAAGGGATCTATCCCATTTTAAATTCGCCACCACTGACAGCTGCAGTGCCGGCAAGCATGGCCAGATTTCCCATTAGGCCAACTAGGCAGCCGCATATGGGTGCTTCCTTGTGAGGGGCGCCTCTTATTTTTTTTAAAAAGGTCCCTCGCTTACAAAAACTAAATGCTGCAGTTCATGGACTGGCTACTAGGAGATAATCACCTAGAACAAGAGAGATACAACAGTAAAAGGAACTTACATGCACAGAAAAGGCAAAAATGGGTCTGTGCGTGCCTTGCGTACTCACTCACAGGGGCTCCTCCACTTCACTGCCTAGGGGCTCCAAAAAGCTTCTGCTAGATGGAGCAGTGGATATTTCCCACAAGTTGTAACCTTAACCCTTAAACTAACCATAACCCTCACCATAACCCTAAAAGTTTACCTAAGCCTAACTCTGATGAGCGAGACCTAACAGGTCATGTGAAACGTTGCGTAGGGTGTGTCCTGTGATGTCACAGAAAGGCGCCAAGCTTTCCTAGTAGCTGGCGTAATTAGGACGCCGGCTAATATCTCTATTCAGGAATTAAGTAGTGGAAGTTTTAGAGGACTTCCATGAGGTAAATCAGAATTATTGGTGAAATCCAGATCATCATAGGCAGATGGTTTAAGTAGTGGAGGTTTTAGCAACCCTCCATGAGCTACACTGAATCCATTAGAGGCCAGCCCAAATAATGGTATAAGCAACCTTCCCCAAGGTAATAGAAAGGAGCAATTGGACTATAATGAAGGAAAACAGTAATGTGTATAAGATAAAGCAATAGCGGGGGCATAAAGGATAAGCAACATATTGTTATTACATTATTTTTAACATAAGGTATAACGGATAAAATAACAAAAATTCAGAGACAAATGGAATCTGGTAGCATATAGTCACTTTAATGAGAGTGTACAATATAAGAAAAAATATAATTAAAACAAAGTGCAATTCCATAAATCAGCATTTAAAAGGAGTAGTACATACGAAGTAATGGATACAAGGTGGAGGTGTCAAACACACAAAGTTTATTTAAATATTATATTATTCATTTTTGTAATCACATTATATGTTACTAGAATATTGCCCGTCAAAAAATGATGGCAATGAAATTGTAAGTGAGCTAATGCTGTTTGGTGTATAATAATAAAATAAATAATAGATTAATAAAGTAATATATTTTACCTATTTTGAAGTAATATAAGCAGGAAGCATTCTGTTGAAGAGCTGGCAATCTGTTTTGATGTTGCTGCAGCATTAGTGCTGTGGCGCTGCTGTGTAAGCGTGATGAATGTGTAGAGTGTAATAGTGTGCGTGCGCGAGACAAATCCGTTAGCGTAGCTGTGTACTTCCGCATTGTATAAGTTATTGTTCTAAAATGGCGGCTAATGTGTGGTATGCGGCTATGGCTGATTTAGCGTCCTTCATTTTCGATGTCGTCCTACTTTTTCGGAATATCCGTAGCTGTTTGGTGGTGTTTTGCGTGTTTATGGTGGTGTTTTGCGTGTTTAGGGTCCTTTAGCCTCGTTTACGTTTTGTTCGGCGGCCATTTTTTCTCTTGCTTAGGTGATTTTCGGGTGTCTAAACTTCGAAATTTGTACTTAAATCGAGGGGTAACTTGACTTGCAGAGGTCCTGGGTGCCCCTCCTTGCTGTGGGTAAGCTTTTTATGTGTTTGTTGTTTGTATTTACTGTGCTTGTAATGTTTTTGGGGTTGCGCGGGTTGCGTCCTTGTTTTTTAATCTCGTAGGTGTTTTTCGGCAAATACGTAGGTGTTTGGTGGTGTTTTGCGTCTTTAGATTGCTGTAGCCTCGTTTTCGTTTTTTCCGGCTGCCATTTTTTCTCTTGCTTCAAGCATTTTGGAGTGAGTTAAATTGAGCTGTAACTTTAGGTTTCGAGGTCCTGGGTGCTCCCTCTTTCTGTAGGTATGCTTTTTTTTGTATTTGTTGTGTGTATTTATTGTGTCTTTCATGTTTTCATATGCGCAGGTTTCGGGCGGTTTTTGCGAGGTCGTAATGGGTTGTTCCTTTCGTAACTACGTAAATTTTGCAAGGTCTGTAGTTGCTGGCATGGAACGCGTTCGGTAACAGCTCGCATGCTCACAACTATATATGTGATTAATTCATATATATAATATAGAGGGTCAAACCTCTCCAATACAAGAGAAAGAAACAATATTATCATAAGTCACTCATAACTCCAGTGATAGCTGAATGGAAAAACAAATGATATAAATGTAAAATATATCTAAGTGAGCAACAAGATAAAATAGTAATAGGAAACCGCAATAAAGGGGTTATTACTAATTGTAATAACAATAGTTTATCAGAAAATTATGAAATAAAAGGAAACCACAAAGAAAATGGAAATAATTTAAAAAAATACCACAGGAGAGAAAACAACGTATTAAGAAAAAGCTGAGAAATAAATAATTAAGTTTATATATATAGAAGCCTTACATAAAGTGACGTCCTGGTACTGAGCAGTAAGAAGCTCAGATTTTAAGCGATTGCATATTTTAACTAAGGATTTTTTTAAAATTGGAAATATAGTTTATTTACGTTTTATTCAAATTAGTTGTGGCAAAATTACAACCACAAAGAGGTGTTCATTTTTCTCTTACTTCATTTATGAGGTTTATTAAACAAATTAACCAAAAACCTCAGGTTGATGAAAGTTACAATTGAGCTCATTTTTCAGAAAGTATGTATGGGCACTGAAAATCGGCAGCGCCACCTAGCGGTTGGTGGGCGCCACTGTCAAATTTTTGACGATTTTCAAAAGGAAAAGGACCTGGACAAGTGTTCAATTTCTAATACAAGGGTTACACAATTCACTTTTATTCCCTGCACCAAGGCAGAGTATATAAAATATCGGGACCTACCCCTGATAAACTAAAATTTGCGTGTGTCAGACTGTGTCCAAGCTTTTCACATGAGGGGCCACTATGACAATGAAGGCCAATGAGCAATCTTCAGAAATATGTATAACTAAAATTAGACAATACCTTTTATATTTTACATTTTTCTATCGGTATTAACATTAAAGTACCACGGAAGTGACATATTTATAGTACACTCTTATGTACAACCTGACTTGATAATTGCAAAATATTTTAAAACATTTTTTACAATACATGCAGACTTTTATTTGTAACTTTTGAACTTAAGGTCCTTTCTTATGAGAACGCCGGCAACTCGCCAGCAAAGGCGTCAGGTGTGGCAGTGAGCATCCACTAGATGTCACTGCCAAGATTTTGCTGCCGATGTCATAGCTTTAGGGTTAGGGTAAAGGTTAGGCTAAGGGTAATGGTTTAAGCTTGGAAATTGTGTACGATCTCAGCGCTTACAAACTGTGAACAATTTCAGTAGCGCCATCTAGCTCCTTGCTGCAACTGCTGCTGCCACTACTGGCGTTCTCATAATAGGAAATATCCAAACTTAACTTTGCATTAAAGGCAGCAGGCATTTTGCCTTTGTTCCTAACAGGGTTACGCAGCTGAAAAGAATGGGAGAAACAGACATGATCTCTATTCAGGGATATTGAAAGACTGATTATTTGAATTGCCAATTGAGAACATAACTACTTCCTAGCAGGATAGCTCTCACCTCTAGGCTATAAGTAGAGTAGCAGTCCAAGACGAAGCAACCACATCCCATGCCAAGTATCTTAAATTTCGATTTTCTCTATAAATTATTTTATTCTTATGGTTTAAAAAGCTGCTAATGTTATTAGTTTGTTACATACTTCACAAACGTTTTTTTTCCAAAACAATCCATTAGTTTAAACCAGGGGTTGTCAACCTTTTAATACCCACCGGCCACTTTTGATGGTAAAAATTCCTTACCACCCACCAGTGCTTCGGTAGCTCAATTTACCCTATGTCATTTCTGGTTACATAAATAATATGACCCTGGTTATTTATTGACCTGTACTTACTTGATAGTGATCCAGTACTGACTGATGTCCCTAGACTTTCTCACCAGCTCTCCAACCACCAACCAAGCACGTTGTTGCCACCTTGCGATTACCCCATCGCCCATCATGAAAGCTTGAATCACCCACTAGTGGGTAGTAGGGACCAGGTTGACTACCACTGGTTTAAACCATCAACTATTAAAGTTGTCGTAATTGCGAGTTGTCGTCACGCAATGTTAAAAAAATTACTCCCGAATGACGTCATTGCTACTTTCACTACGCCGAAGAGAGGGCGCGCTGGCAGTGGTGGGACTCCATTGGTCCACTAAACCACCAATGAATGAGTAGGTACACAAGTAAGGGAGAGGAGGAGTGAAGGAGACACAAGGGAGGGAGAGGAGGAGGGAAATTAGACAAAAGGGAGGGAGAGAAGGGGGGAAAGGAGACACAAGGGAGGGATAGGAGGGGGGAAATGAAACACAAGGGAGGGAGAGAAGGGGGGAAAGGAGACACAATGGAGGGAGAGAAGGGGGGAAAGGAGACACAAGGGGTGGAGATGAGGGGGAAAAGGAGACACAAGGGAAGGAGAGGAGGTGGAAAAGGAGACACAAGGGAGGGAGAGGAGGGGAAAAGGAGACACAAGGGAGGGAGAGGAGGGGGAAAGGAGACACAGCAGATGGGGGGGGGGGGAGACACACTATCTATCAAACTAAATCATGCCGTCATTTTTGACGGGAAAGTCGCTAGTGTATTTATAAAAGGCAAGCAAGAACATTTTTTCCTGATTGATTATTTTAAGTTTTTACATTGCATATTTTAAATTTAAAGTTTTACATTACATTATGATACATTTAAGCCTAGAATAGGAGAATGTTATGTGCTGTTGTTCTAATGTGCATAGAGCAGGGCTCTCTATGGCATAGTGTAAGTTTTGTCTTTACAGCAATGCCACCGACCTCATCTAATACTACAGGAACCAAAGCAGAAAACCTTGAAATCTACTGTCACTTCATGGTTTAGAGCAGTGGTTCCCAAACCCCCTCCAGATCCACCAGAAAGGCCATGATTTAGGTCAAACACTGTGCGACCAAGGTGAGGCAATTAGTATTCAACATGCTGTGGAGTGGAGGCTCAAGTTGCTTCAGCTGTGTATTCACACAGTATTTGACCTAAATCATGGCCTGTGTTGAGGAGAAGGTCTTGAGGAGAAGTTTTGGAACTACTGACTTAGAGAATACAATTAAGGAGTTTATTGGTACTATCCAAAAATACCCCAGGTCATATGAAATTTGTTTGGAGAGGAGAGGAGAGTGCAGAGCAATCAGCTAGGTATTTGAGAAAATAGCAAGATTATTTTATAATAAGAAGGATTCTTTATTGTGTGAAAATTTTTTTTGAAGATGACTTAAAGATGAAGATGAGGAGTAAAAATCAGGCATTTAAATTATACAAAAAAGAGGGGACAGAAACTCCTTTTACGTAAGTACAAGGAAATCAACAAGGCTTGCAAAAGGGCGATTAGACTGGCTAAAATAGAAAATGAAAAGTTAGTTGCAAAAGAGAGTAAGACTAACCCTAAAATATTTTTTTAAATATATTAATGGGAAGAAGGCCAGGAAGGAAGCTATAGGAACATTACAATGTGACACAGGCAGTCTGATAATTAGTGACCAGGAAAAGGCAGATGAGCTAAATAGGTTATTTTCTTCGGTATACACAAGAGAGGTACCAGTGGTTGGGACACTGCAACATAATGGGGCTACACTACCTTTGCCGAATAATTGGTTAACACAGGAAGTAATCCAAAAGAGGTTGGAAAAAATAAATGTTAATAAAGCCCCGGGTCCTGATGGAATACATTCACGGGTACTGAGGGAACTGGGCTCTGTAATAGCAAAACCAGGATATCTAATTCTTCAAGATTTACTCAACACTGGGTTGCTACCAGATGACTGGAGACAAGCAGAGGTGATACCTATATTCAAGAAGGGAGCAAAAGCACATCCAGGGAATTATAGACCAGTGAGCCTCACTTCTGTAGTGGGGAAGCTTTTAGAAAGGTTAATAAAGGATAATATACAAGAATATGTCTATTCAAACAGGATTTTAAGTAGGAGTCAAAATGGCTTTATGAGGGATAGGTCATGTCAAACAAATCTAATTAGTTTCTATGAAGAGGTTAGTAGGAACTTAAATCAAGGCAACTAAATGGATGTAGTCTTTTTGGATGTTGCAAAGGCTTTTGATACAGTGCCACATGGGAGACTACTGAGCAAGCTAAGGGATACAGGAATTGCAGTAAATATCTGCTCATGGATTGAGAGCTGGCTAAAAGACAGGAAGCAAAGGGTTGTTGTAAATGGAACATACTCCGATTGGACTAATGTGGTAAGTGGGGTTCCTCAGGGTTCAGTATTAGGTCCTCTCCTTTTTAACATATTTATGAATGCAGATGACGCAAAGTTATGCAAGGTAATTAAATCAGATAATGATGTACTTTCCCTATAAGGGGTTTACATAAAATTGAGGACTGGGCATCTAAATGGCAGATGAGATTTAATATGAATAAATGTAAAGTTATGCATCTGGGAAGGAAAAATAGCCATGCAATTTATAATCTTAATGGAGCAAATCTGGAGGTACCTAATATTGAAAGGGATTTGGGAGTGCTTGTGGACAACCGCCTAGGCAACAGCGCTCAAAGCCAAGCAGCAGCTGCAAAGGCAAGTAAAATATTAGCATGTATTAAGAAGAGTATAGAAGCAAGGGAAGCAAATATAATTCTGCCACTATACAAATCTCTAGTATGCCTGCCTTTGGAATATGGAGTACAATTTTGGGCACCACTACATAAAAGGGACATTTTTGAGCTGGAAAAAGTACAGAGAATGGCTACAAAACTAATAAGGGGGATGGAGGTGCTAAGTTATGAAGAAAGACTAACCAAATTAATCATATTTTCTCTAGAAAAAAGGCGTCTAAGAGGAGATATGATTACCTTATATAAATACATCCAGGGTTAATACAAGGCTTCAAGTGAGCTTTTTGTGCCGAGAGGTTTTCAGCTGACAAGAGGATATTCTTTGAGGTTAGAAGTAAAAAGAATCCACCTTAAAGAAAGAAAAGGGTTCTTCACAGTAAGGGTGGTTAATCTGTGGAATTCTCTACCAAAGGAGGTGGTGACAGCGGATTCGATAGATAACTTTAAAAAGGGATTGGATATATTTTTAAATAAAAAGGGCATTCAGGGCTATCCTGGATAACTATAGAGAGTATTGATCCAGGGAGGGAAGGAATTTAGTTTTTTCCCTTTGGAGAAAATTGGCAAAGTTTCACTTGTTTTTTTCTGTTTGCCTTCCTCTGGATCAATTAACAATTAATCTGCATATTGCAGATCAGAGAACTAAAAAGGTTGAACATGGTGGACTAAAAGTATTTTTTCAACCTTGATTACTATGTAACTATATGTGCACAAAAAAAGCATACTTTTACCAAATTTAGACAAAATGCATCATTAGTACAACATTTATGTTTCTACAAATACATATAAAAAACTATTCTAATATTCAGTGTGTTTGTGATACCAAATTGCAACAGGGCATAGAAGAGTTGCGTTTTCGTTTGATCGTGACTGTAGCTTCAGTGTGTTGGGTCAGGTCATTTACATCATTAGTTTAATCAGTATTTACATACAGTACTGCAAATTGTGCAATCCTCAAGAAAAAAAAAATCAGGGAAAATGGAAGCATGAAGATAGCATGAAACGTCTTTAAGTTGTTTTTACACATGACACTTGCCTACAATTTGTTTGAATCTTTTGGTGAAGCACAACATAATTATATTAAGAAAAGCATATTTTAATGATGTAATGTTTAGAAATGAACATATTGTGTAATGCCTTATTTAGTTATTGAATAAGAGTAGTTATTTATTAGAGTGTCAGTGTTTTCTTTATATTAATTGAACAGTGTAATGTAAATCTGAACATGACACCATTCAGTGGGCAAGTTCAGCCATCGAGAGCCAAACACCGGGATGGATTTGAGGATATCCCTGCTGTATACATGCAAGACTATCGCTTCTTCAGTCATCCTGATTTACTCACCTGGGCACAGAAAGGAAATCCTCAAATCCAGACCTTTGTGTGGCCAGCCAGGACTGAACTTGCCCACCCCTGAATTCATACAAAGTATTTTTGGCACATGTCATGTCACTGCAAACTGTTTGGACATATAATTATGGATTGATGTTGTACACAAAAAAATATACTTTTCTGTTAAACCTACTACGATAGGTAAAACAATGAATACAAATAAGGTATAAGATATAAATATGGAGTAGATTGTAAAAAGCATTTATTATTCACATAAAAATCAATGGACTGGATGTAAATAGTACTCACATAAAGAAAGCCTTTCGTGTTTTGAGGGATAAAACTGTTTTATCTAGTCGGAGTATATTTGGATATATTACCAACACTGCATATAGAGGTACAGTATGTGATATTATCTTACAAACTTTTGCCTAGTCATCAGATAACATGTTTAGCTGCTAAGTCTCTTCCCGCAATTGGCAGTCTTGGTTATTTCCAGAGGCTTGCGGTAACTAAGGTGAACTTCTTAAATTCTGTGCAATGTGAGCAACATTTCTCAAATGGTTCATCTGATCATTTTCCTTGAGAAATTAAATAAAATAGTGCCTGAAAAAGAATGTAAACTCATCTTATTCAATGTGACTTTTTTATGGGATTGTAGAGAAATTTGATATGTTCAGTAACTGTAACGCCCCAGGTACCTGCCCATATCATCCCTAGGGGCTGTGCTCTGCAGAGTTGTGTGTGCCAAGTCACTTCTGGTCATCCTTTGTCATCCCTATGTGATGCACCTTGTTGTATGCATGCAATACAATACTAAAGAGCAATGAAGAAGAAGTCCAAAGAGGATGCAGGCTATATCAACTGTGTTATGAAATTGAATGCCTGTAAAAGATGCATCAGTTTATTCCCACATTGCCTTATGTAAGGACATATTTACCATAGGTATGGTGCTTACCATGATATGGACCTTCTGGAACAGATAAAGGATTGGAAATCTGACAACCCTGGTCATCTCAGACTGCCTCGACTTTGTTACCTGCTCATGATCTTGGAATTTAACTTGACAAATCTTTAGCTAACTAGATGTGGACCCTGGTTCACAGCAAGTCTATTAATCTTTACCTCTTGTGGTTCCACATCTTGTCTGGCAGCCACCGATGGCACAGTACCTAAATCCATCAGATGGGCTATCCACTGACAGGGACAGCAAAGAGAAGGCTAAATCGGATAGGATAGACAAAGTTAGGGTCAAACTCTTCCTTTTGAGCCTACTGGGCTCTACTAAATAAACCAGTGTTTTTGTGTGTCAAGTATCTATTCTGGGACTACTCTTCTCAGAGCCATGTTAGCACTCCATGATTTTCTATGGGAAGACTCAATCATCTCTGAATGTGACAGAGTTACCATCACCTCTTCCTTCTAAGTATAGTAAAGTACATGAAAATATCCTTTTGTTTCTCCTATTGAATTTATCTTGTGATAGTCTCTCACTGTGGGGGTGATAAGTCATAAGAGCTTATCAAGTGGGCTAAATAATGATAGTCACAGAGACTTTTAAGTATTCAATTCCTATCATTATTCTTTTCCTTCTGAACTGGGCATGCTCTTCATGCTTATCACCTGTGATTGTGAGAGACAGTTATTCACTTAGTAAAAAGGGAGGATATTTTCATATTTATATACTTTAAATATCTACTTTTTAAACTAAAAAATGTGCATTTTTTTTCTTCTTAAAAATGCTTTTATGCCATAATTGCTAATGCTTTGCTTAGTTTGTTAAATACTGCACAAATGTGTGCAGTTTTTCCTAAGCTATTATGGTCATGTAAATGAAAATACTTTACAGATTTAATTCAACGCGGCCCTATTTGTGAAATGAATACTGCGTTAGTATGACATTTATCGGGTGTGGCTTGCGTTGTAACTTAAAGCTGTAAGTACCAACAATCAGTAATGTGGCTTTTGATACGTATAACACCAACACAAATTATATTATCTTTCTGGTATGACAAATTTTGGCTGAATTATTTTGGAAAGTGAACGTTTTCAAAGAAAACTGGGTCAGGAAATAACATTTTGGAAGTGGAGCTCTGGTGACATTTCTCTGCTTCATCTCTTTTTTTCCGAGTGCTTACACACCCATCTAGCGAAAGTAAAATGGAACTGCACATTGATCCGGAATGGGTTACAGCCCCAGTGGTATACTTGAGCGCAATTACTGTGACAAGAAAAAATATCTAGAGACTAAACAAAGAAACTGTACACTGTATAGTAGAAAACATTCTTTTCTTTCTATGTTGTTCAGTCGTTTCCAACTCTTTGTGACCTCATGGACAGTAACACATCAGGCACCTCTTTATGTCCATGGTCATGCTGATACACTTGCAGCCCTATTCAATTCCCTCAACGTGTAAACCCATAGCCCATAATGTAGCCTGTAAGACTTGTGGCTATTAAATTGACCCCGTAAAGAAACCCGCCAAAGACTTGTGGGGTAAGGGCGAAAAAACCCTACGGGATGTCGAAAATTGCACTCCATGGCCGCAAATCCTTTGTTCTGTCAAGCCCGTAACTGTTACGTTGATATTAAATTGAAACAAATCCACTGACGTTCAACCCCGTAACCGACAAATGGAGCCAAAAGGCCAACGAGTACTAGAGAGGACCTGCAAGAGGGTTAAAGTCCTATCCGTAGAACTGTAAATGCAAATATACACACACTACTGTACTTATAATTAAAGGGAAAGTGATGTTAGGTATTAAAATTAATAGCACAACATTCTCAATAAAAAAATGTATGCCTAATTTCTGAGTTATATCAATCCCGGCAATCAATGTGTTAATACATATAATGGAACTCGCGTGGTCTTGAATATCATATTTACTGATTTATTAATATTGCATTATTTCTGGAATGCAGGGTTGATCGAAAATCGTAATTGAAACCCGTAAGGCTTTTTTTACAGGTTTGCGTCTCAAGCCCGTAAATTGCAGCATGGTCTAATTTAATAGCTCTGTAACGCAGGCAAATTTCAAGCCCACGGCCTTTGCGGGTGTGCCGATACTGCAACAAACTTCAAATTTAATATGGCTGTTGGTTTTCATGGCAGAGATACTGGAGTGGGTTTCCAGTTCCTTCTCCAGTGGGCCACAGCATAAAGCTTCTGGTATTCCAAGGTGGTTTCCCAGGCCCAATCTTGCTCGGCTTCAGGGTGGTGTGACCTCATGGCTCCGACTGGAATTGAACCCAGGTTGCAGAGGTGAAAGCACTAAATCCTAACCACTGGACCACCAGGGAACCCAGAAAACATTCTTACCCTGATATAATTGCCCAGGTCAAAGTTCTCAATTTATGATGGATTTGTTTTTAAAAGCATCTTGTCGCTTGGGTTGAGGGCAATCTCTTTCCTCCTGAATTTCTTTCTTGCTGATAGTATAGAACCATCTTATTATGTACTTCCCTCTCGTTTTAACAGCTGAATCACTCGTTATCTATATTTCCATCTATCACCTCCCACCTCCACAAAAAAAAAGTTTATTTTTGAGGGAAAATCCCATGTATAATTATTTTGTAACTCTCACTAACAGGGCCATGTGAACACGCTATGATTTTCTATGGGAAGGCCCAATCAGCTCTGACAGGGAGTTACCATCAAGCTCTTCTCTTGAGTATAATGGATTCCACTGAATGTCGCAGTGTTCTTGTGTGTCATAAGAGTGGCATATTAAATACTAAATAATCTTGGGAGCAACTGGTTCCCAAACAGTGGATAAGAGTGTATGTATTTAGGAACATGATTTCAGACTAAGTACCACCAAAGCTTAAAGGTTTCATGGATTATGAGTGCATCTGATGGAGGAGAATCAGTAGTGTATGAAAAAAAAATTTGAATGAAAAAAATCCCCAAATAAACATTAATAAACTTACCCTGACATTTGCAAATGTCTTCAGTTTTATGGTAAGTAGATATTGAGAAGGAATGCCTCTGAAAATCCAAGCTAAATTATCATAACATTCATAATTCATTTTGTCCAACCACGGCACCTATAACATTGTTACAATGACTGGGAAGTCAGTCTCTGCAGCAAAACATCATGGGATGTGTAGTCATTTGTTTCCCCATAACACACCTCTCCATCCTCCTTTGAATTATGTAACTGCTCTGGTACTTGCTGAAAGGTTAGTCAAGGCCAGGGTTAAAAAGTGTACTCTCTGGGGGTGTGGAAACTATTTTTCTTTAAATAAAATAAATATGTATGTGTATAGAATGACTAAATGAAATGTGTGTTTCAGATATAAGCAGCGTGTGTTAGATTAGAAAAAGGAAAAACAGGGAAACTTAGATATACCTTAATGTTTATTTTATACTAAAAAATACTGTATCACATATCTTCTTATATTGTGTTTTAAAATGAAACAATGGGCAAAATGTTTTTAAAAAGCAACTAAAAAAAACTTTATATTTTTAAAATTGTATATGCAATTATTCTTTAGAGCATGGCTGCATTGGGGTTTCTTCCCTGCTGCTGTCTGTTACATTCACAGGTGGGATTGTCGTTGTAAACTAATAAACTTCAATTTAATCCTATTGACAGCACTGGAAGATGTAACGGTAAAATCCCCACTGTGCAGACAGATGTTTCATTTTTATTAAAAGTCTCCTCCCATTTAGGAAGTTCATCCTCTGGAACCAAAATGGCAGATTCTACAACATCATAATTGCATATAATAGATTATAAATTAGAGGATGAATTTTGGATCTTTCGAGTTTCGGCTGCGCCGCATCACTGACAGAACAGTGAGCTGAAGCTGAAGCTGTGCCACAGCACCCTTTGGTGTTGTGGTGTATTGCAATTTATACATGTAAAAATAAGAGGACCCTAACTGTAGCCTAATCCCAACCCTATGCCTAATCCTAACCCTATGCCTTAACCTAACCATATGCCTAACCGTAGGATCACTAAGACTACCGAGTTGATTAAGTAAAAAATTCAAGAGCTAGCTCAAAAGTCATTTAATCTACAGCGGTATTCTAAAATGTGACAGTCCTTCAGCATTTCACGACACATAATATACAGAGGGCTTTAACTTGGCCCCAAACTGTCTCCAACACAGGTTGAGCTGTCCAGTCAGGAGGCAATCCATGTTGGGCCTTTATCTACTCTTTCCTTACCCCTTCCTGGCTTCAATAGCTGATATTTATACTGGTTAATGGCAAATGACAACCATAGACTGTATAGCTTTTAAGTAAGTGCGGCGCTGTTTCATATTATCAAAGTTAAGACCAAGTCCAGGTCTGCATATATTTTTATACTTTATTGTTGTTACTAGGAACTTGCCCGTCAAAAATGACAGGATTAAAATTGTTAGGCTGGCAATGCTTTTTGCCATACAATGTGCTCCTCTGGGCATCTTTGGCTCTCATCGCGAGCCCAGTGCTGAGCGCTCATTGTGAGCATCTCCCCCGTGTACTTCAACTTTTCTGCTTTGCACAGATCACATTTGGCGCTCATCGTGAGCCCGGTGCTGAGGGCCTTCGGCATGGGGGAGGGAGAGGGGGGAAGAGACAAGGGGGAAGGAAGAAAGAGACATGGGAGAAAGGGGGTGAAGTGACATGGGGGGGGGGAGACACAGTGGAGGGAGAGACAAAGGGGAGGGAGGGGGGAGGAAGAGACACAGGGGAGAGATAGAGGGGGGGGGGAGACACAGGGGACATTGATGGTGGGAAGAGATGGGAGAGAGAGGGGGAAGAGACAATGAGGAGGGAGAGAGAGACACAGGGAAGGGAGAGGGGGATAGAGACACTTCTAAGATTACCCCGTCATTTTTGACGGGCAAGTTATTAGTGTGTGTATATATATATATATATATATATACATACATACACACACAATAGTGTGTGACACAATCTGACCACTTGCTATGTTGGGATGTACACTATTGTACAATGTGATTAACTGTCTACGTTTAGCTGAGTCACCTTTGGCTACTAACACTGCTCTATATTACCTGTTATATTACTATGTATGTATGTATGTATGTATGTATGTATGTATGTATGTATGTATGTATGTATGTATGTATGTATGTATGTATGTATGTATGTATGTATGTATGTATGTATGTATGTATGTATGTATGTATGTATGTATGTATGTATGTATGTATGTATCTCCTGTACATGAGAATAAGTTATCTATGTAAAGCCAGTGCCCTGCCTCCTGCAGTATTATGCTTCCCTACTCCCCGACAAGCCCCCGGGTTTAGGTGCCTTATTTAATGCCTGTTAAATAGTGGACATTTATGGACACGTACTGCTTGCTTTTCTTTTTTTATGTTGTATTAAATTCTTCATTACGTTTTGTTTTCCTTCTGGTATCCTCCCTTCTATCTGAACACATGTCTATAGCACATTTATGTGGTGCTATTCAGGCAATATCCAAGGCACACTATGGGTCCTGCCGCTGCTCTATATAAAGCCGGCTGCAGCGCATGTGGGTCTCTTTGTCACAGGCTGAGTGATATGGATAGCTGTGATTACAATGCTTGTCATAGGAAAGGAGAGGCCTGAGGTGGCGGAAATGCTGTTACCAATCAGGGCTGATTTACTGCCCCATATATGAGGCGCTAAAGCTTGTATATCCTGTAATCTTCCTGCACCGGGTGACATGCATAGACTGCGGTGATCATGGCTACACTAAGGGACACGGTGCTCTGGGCGTTTTCTGTACGGTGACCTAGGTAAGTACGGACACTCGTGTTCGTGTCGTCGTTATAACTGGTAGCCTGTATACTCCATGTTTTGGGGACCATTTGGATACTTTAAATCCTTATGGGGCCGATTGAGATCCAGAGCATCGTTTACAGGGTGGTTCATGTAGCACACCGCTTATCTGGGTGTGGGCCGATACAGGGTGCAATTTAACTGCTTAAGTTCTTGGCTCTGACCAGTACAAGTCTTGGGACCACTGATCTACAATACAGCTTCTTGATTGATGATCTTCTTCCCTGTGATGTGAGCACTGGGCTCTTAATCAGTCATGCTGATAACTGTGCCTCTCTGTCACTTGACATGCAGAGACTGAGGGAATGCATCATACATACATGTAGGGCACATGTGATTACTTTCCTGCACTGACTTATAACGTGTATAGTAACACTAGTAGTAATTGGGGTCTATTCATCACTACTTTGTCAGACAAATGGTCTACTGGAGAAGTAACTGGCAGCCCATTCCAGTATCTTTGCCTTGAAAACATGAATAAGCACAAACACACATGCACTCCATAGGCTGTCACATAACCATATTTAGAGATAAACTATTTATTTTATTTATTTTGCCTCTGACCTGTGAATAAAAATACTTAATGTATAGGTGGTTCCTAATTATCTGTTTATTTTAGGTGCACACTCCTACCTTGATGGAGGGTTCAACTCTTCTCAGGAAGATGAATCATGACGTCTTAATAGAAGGAAAGTTCCTGAGTGGAAGAATTGCTGCTGACAATATGACTTGAAGCTTGATCGTGCCATGTGTGGTATGTTAAAGTTCAAAATGTTGTTTCAAGCTGATCAAAGTATTGCGACTATATGGGCCTTTATGTATACTGTTCTTCCAACACAGCCCCTATTAAAGTGGCTTGCGCTATAGTACGCTGGCCAATGTGACCTGTTACCTCCTGACCCAATGATGCTAGCACTGGGCTCTGAATACCTATGAACGATGACAGTGCCCCTCTGTCCTGACATGCAGAGGGCCTGAGGGTCCGGATGTAATAGGGTATGTGTGGTCTTGGTGACTGCATTAAACAGACACAATGATTGCTGAAATTGCTTACAAGAACCAGGCATTTGTGTAACCTGTTAACACACAATTAGAATAACTAATTTGTATTACTTTATTTGCACACTACAACTTAATATTGGTACTAGTTAACTGAGCTTTTTTTTCTGTAGGTGTCCAAATTGAATGACCGCATCTGCTGGAAGCTGACCTAAGGTATGCACATGTAGCCTGGTTGTACAAGGCCACTGACCTGTCCCAATGATGTCAGCACTGGGCTCTGAAAACCTTGAGTGATAACTGTGCCCCATTGTGACTTGACATGCAGTGGGACTGAGGGTCAGGTCATCTGCAGCATTACTTTCTAGCTTATTAGGGTTACAAGAATGAAACTGTGCATGCTGTTAAACTAACTAGTTTAGGTTAATGCCAGGCTGGCTTTCATGGTATGATTACAAATGTCAGTCATCTGTCCTGTGCTCACAAATATCCTAAACACTGCTCCTCGCTACTCCTTGAGAGCTGGATCTGAAAAGTTAGCTTTTATTTAAATTTTTTCAAAACCTGTTAAATGTATATTTCTGTCCATAAACTTGCTATTTTATCCTCCCTAATATCACTGAATTTGAGTGATGCTGTAGACCAAACACTGTCCTGGAGGGCCACATATGCCTGGATTTGATAAACTTGCTGTGCAGAGGAGTCCATCAGTACTTCTGTGATCCTGATTGACTCGCCTGTGCAGAGGATATATTTAAATCCAGGCCTGGGTGCAGCCCTCCAGGACAGTTTGGACACCCCTGCTGTAGATCACAGTACATGCTTTCAGAGGCATTTCTGGTAAACTAGGCTGTCTGTTTCATAAGCAGTTGAAAGATCAGTTTGTTGGCTAAACTTAATTCTTATTTAATGGAAAATATGCCTGTGATTACTCTTGCAGCCTTTGCTTGATTTTTTTTTTTTTTTTTTGGTTCATGACAGGTATATAGTAGAGAAGTTGGATTTCGTGCCACATGTACTATTATACTATTTTCACAAGCAGCGTTTTGCTCTTGCTGTGTGCTCCACTGTGGCCTTTTGGCTTCAGCACTGACATTGTCTCATTTGGTCCTGCAAGTAAAGATGGTGATCACACAAATGTCACCTAGTGTATTTTTTAGATTAATTGGTCCTACATACATGACCATTTGGCAGTGTTGGTGATTGGGGTGATCAGCCATGGAGACTCATGCTCCTAAAGAACAATGTTTGCCGGGATGCAAAATGGCCCCGTTATGGGGCAATATACTAGCGACACATACAAAAGACTACTAATACTGAGCAAAGTATTGTGTGCAAACTTTGAGGTTAAGCATGGCTTTAATGTTTCATTAGTTAAGGGTTTAAAAAAATAAACAAAGTTGTGACTTAAATGTAACTAGATTATGTTGAAGCTAAAATCCTAGTCTTTAGACTAAAGAGTAGTGAAGTCTTTTTACCCTTATAAAGAGTATGTTACAAGATATTTATTGATCTCCTTTCATTGCAGGATCTGGCCTGTATCTTCCTGTGAGGATGTCGTGTTTATGGTGAAGTCATCTTTGAATAAAGATTAAGTCCTAAACCTTGTTTGTGTTTGTGTTTTTTTTTTTTTTTTTTAGTTGATACCACAACTGCATAGAACTAGACAAAATAAGCTAGATGACATGTATATATTACAGTGGAACTGCTGTTGTGTTTCTTTCTTGCTGAAAAGAACCAATTTTAGCCACATTCTTATAATTATTATTATAATGCACCAACATATTCTGTTGCGCTGTACATAAATTAGGTTCAGATAATGATAAATACAGATTAACATTTAGAAAAGGAAGGAGGGCCCTGTCTTTGGGAATTCACTGTGGACCCTGGATTCCTAGCTCAAAGTACTTGGGATAGAAACTCAGAAGCTTGCACTAGAAAACACTATACAATTGTGGTCTTGGCGTAACATCTCTGTTTAGCCATACAAAGTTATTTCAATATTAAGCATGTCTTTGGTTTGTGGTCCATTCTATAGAGGTTTAATGTTAGGCAAAATGGTCAATCCCAGTATTTCTGGGAGCCACTTCAAATCCTGACAATTCAAAGTACCGTGACTCTTTAAAACAGGCATGAAGTCAGATTAGTGTATTAAATAGTTTAATAGGGTTCAAATACAACAAGTTAAATTTTAATCTAGGCACTAAAGACAACTTTTTTTGCTAAACTGTACATTTGAGCTCCAAAGCCACAGTGACCTGGGTCACTTGGCACTTGGAATGGCTTAGCGATTGGGCAATGGCTCTGTAATGCTTCTAATAAGCAGACAGAATCTAATATTCCAGGGCAGAGTATAGGGTGACTAGGCGGGAAACCATTTTCCAACTGAACATGTTTAAGAGAAATGCAGTGGTCTTTGAGGACCATTTAATTGCAGAGGGCCACTTATCTGCAGAAAAAAGCATGAAATTATCTAGTTTTACATGGTGATATGCTCAGTAGCTAAACCTCAAAGTGCCACTACTGCAAACATTTATTGCAATGCCGTTTGGGTTATTGGGCAGCGCTTGGCATGTTAAGTGATGGCCGCAGGATCTCTACTGCAGTTCTAGAGTTTGTGGCATGTTAAGTGATGCTACATTTTAACTAGATACAGCACTAGGGTGGGAGAGGACAACTTAGTCCCAGGTTTACTTTACATATCTAATCCTATCCTGGGCAGCTTTGGTGCAGTTTTGTTCAACCTTCTGTCCTCCTAATCTAGGAGGGTGGGGGTGCTTGGCCATTGAGATCTACAGCCTAAAGTGTGCACTCTGCATAGCACAAGACCCAAATCTCTAATTTTTAGTACTGGAGTTACCTGCAGTGCATGTTACATCATGGCTTAAGAGAACCATATGCATGTCAGGATTTCTGTGCTGTGCACCAGTGAGTTGAATGGCTGCATTCCCCCCCCCCCCCCCCCCCCCCCTCCTATAGGCCCAACCTTGCCTGTCTCAAGGGCTAAATCATCCTTGGACTTGAATATTAACAGTATGTTGTCTGAGTTACAAGGATTAACTTTATAGCTGTCAAAATATTTTATTAATGAAAATAATATTTACATTAAACACTATTGGGGTAATGTGTTAAAAAGCCTTGTCTGGCTGCATCTTGTTCTACATCACTGGCAGGCAACTCTGTCCTACCCATGCTGCCCACAGTCTCTGATTTCCATTTCTCTCTACTTCAGCACACCTGAGTTTCTGAATCTTCTTACATTGCAAGCTCTATTGGCCATGTTCCTTTTGTATTAGTTGGTATTCCATGCCAACTTGGGAAATAAAACACTGTATTACCTTCTTAGGAGGGCAGATATATGTGAACCATATCGGTTAAAGTACCCCAAACACCACACCTGGCCTTTGAGCAGCATTTACATACATGTGCAAAATTCCCACAAACTAAGGCTGCAGCTTTCAAATGAATATATCATTATGGTCTGGCTTTTCCATTTGGTGCACCACTGGGTCTAATCTTTTGCAATAAAACAACATTGTGATTTAATATGATTGTATGTCCCCTGCCCACACCCACATACAATTTCCCCCTCTTTCTCTCCCAGCTTGTAGAAAAGGATTATTTGTTCCATGGATGTCCTATCTTGTCACTATTTGTGTAGCGTCTCGCACGCTGCCTCCTGCAGGCTGCGGTTTGAAAGTTTAAGATAAAATATATTTAATACAGTAAGATGGAAAATTGATACACCGCTATAGAATGTGATCACTGATGTAGGGTTTGTTGGTGAATTGAGGTTCCATGTTTATGATCATTGGTGCTCGCGTCTCCGTGATAAGCGGTTACGTGTCCTCCAGATCCAGAACAGGCCTGCTGCTAGTGCCAGTGCAAGGACCACCACAATGACAGACAAAACCACAATGGCAACATCTGCAAATACAAGACTGTACTGTAATACATGCTTTAGTTTCACTAACAGGCTTGGAAAGATGACTTATTTAAACTTGTTTTGGTTCAACTACCTTAGAACATGAAAATTACAGTGTATGGATTTATTTTATAAAGTAACAGCTGGGACATATTGCATAAATTAGAGCAAAGAAAGGAAAGAGGGAAAATAAATGCAGTGAGGCCAAATTTAATAAACCAGAAGACCAAACCGCCTATTTTCTTGGAATTAGGGATTTTACACTATTGCAGAGTTAAATAAACTGGTACACAGAGGGTGAATTCCAGTAAATTTCTAAACTAAAAAGGGAACCATACTTGTTCTAGTGTTCCTGGTAGTTGTATCAGTTTCATTCTTAGTCTTATCTGTTCCTTCAGCAGGGTTTGGGGGTACTACATGGAGGTGACCAGGTACTGTCTTTGCCACCCATATATTCATATATACCCAACCACATTATTCAGAATATATATATATATTTTTTTAAAGCTTTGCATTGTTATTAAATAGTGCTATCTGATCTGGTTTCAGAGAGTTAATCCCATAAAGGGGATCATAAAATCTAATCACTAACATATCTTGTAAATTACCAAATCATTATTTTCACTTTGATCATACATCACATTTGATAAAAGTTTTTGTTGTATTGCTATTTCCACCCCCAGAAAGGAATACATTACATTATCAAATAACAGATTGTGTTTGGGGATTTTTTTTCTTTCTCACACATTTTCATATATGCTATTATAAGGACATTGTAATGGTGATACAAGGCCCTATAAAAGTATACATTGCATCTAGAATACTGAAAGATTGTCACTGTATGAGGTGGGTGGGGCAGCAAGGGGTGCAATCATGGGCACGTTTAGGTTTTATGCTGCTCTAGGTTATTCAGATTTGTGCACCCGCCACTCCTCACTTGCAGCTCCTCCTTAGCCATTTTCTATATCTCAAATAATGGCATGTCAATCTTCGCGCACTGCAGAACAGCGCGCCGTCATCAGGGTGCCGAGAACTGCACTCTGATGATGCTCTGCGCTCCAGCCTGCATCCCATCTGCCCCATCTCATATTTACTGGACCTGCTTGCTGGAGGCTGCTAAGGTAAGGGACTGGCATGTGTCATGTGGGACTGGCATGTGTCACTAGTAGCATATTGTATGTAATGTCACTGTGCATGTGTCACTAGGAGCATGTTACATTACATACAAATGACATTACATACAATATGCTCCTAGTGACACATGCCAGTCCCACATGGCACACTGTCAGCCCCTTACCTTAGCCGTGGCAGCCTCCAGCAAGCAGGTCCAGCAAATATGAGATGGGGCAGATGGGATGCAGGCTGGAGCGCAGTTCTCCGTGCTCTGATGACGGTGCACTGTTCTCCAGCGCACGAAAGACGTGCCACCCTCAAATCATACATACATATATATATCTATATATAATGTCAAAAAATGACAAGTACACCTGTAGACAAAAATATTGCTTCATAAAGTAATATACAGTAGACACTCTAAAAAAATGTATACTGTACTTTAAATAAAAATTAAATTCTACAGGGCTAAACAAAGGCCAGGAGCCAGATTGTCATGCCACAAAATGCTTACAGGCCCCTAGATATCATCCACTGCACATTTCTGCAATTCAGTTTTACCTGGAAGCAGACAGGCATGAGTGACTGAGCCAGCACAGTGTTGGTGTTACATTCCCCGCACCCTACTTGTGTGTATGTGAGGAGTGAAAGCTGCTGCTGCTGTCTCTGACAAATATACTTAGCAGAGCATCCTGTGCAGCTAATCTAGACCTCATTTAATAATGACACTCAAGCAACCAGAAACGACATTGATCCGACATCTACCAATCCCTGTGGGTGCCATATAACAGTCTATTGTATAAATATTTTCTATGTACTGCTCTAAATCTTCAGGCAGCCTGCAGAAACACACCCCATCTGACAATCTCCAAATTGCATTTTCTAATGCACATATCCTATCAGTCCGTGTGGTACTAGATCCTGTAGTAGAAGCTATACCACGTGATGGACATGTGGACAATCGGAAGTCACTGGCTATTTAATATGCATTAGTAGATACAATACGGAGTGCAGCAGCTTGTGGTCGCTTGTCTGTACAATACTAGTAAAATTATTCTTCAGAGATACAGCAATACCTCGTGTAGAGCTCCACATGCGTTCCTGTCTACAGGAGCACTATAAGGGGAAAAAAGGAGCTAAACAGAGCATTATGTCACTATAGCGTTTAGACAGCATTATGGTGAATTGGAGAGCGCTGACCAGGGATTTAAAGCAGAGAATTGCAAGAAAAAGCGCTATAGCAAATCAGCGCCCAATGGGGTAGAATTAAGTAGGGTATACCTGTGTATAGTGTAATAGCTCAGAGTTGGTGACTTCACTTATAGACATCATTATAATGAGGATATCTTCATTCAATGTTCAATAAATACAGTATATATCACTGCAGCAATGATCTCAGTTTATCTGCTATCACTGAATTTAGTCGATTATATTACTTTCATTTACCTGATTTGCGGGGTTGTTCCTGGGGCTGGCATTCCTTCCACCAGTCCTGTGGGATGATCGGTGCTGTCAGCTGGGTGAAGAGTTGCAGTGGGCATGGGGACTTGCACCCTGGCAGCACCAGTTCATAAGGCTCCCTGCTGGAATCATTCCGATAGAACATGCTGACACTGTAGGTACTGAGGAGGCACATAACACACGTGTAAGTCATGTAGTAACAGATACCTAGCAAAGCTATGTTCCAGAGTCATTCTGATAGATCCAGGCCATGTGTCCAGCATATTCATGTGTCAGCTCAAGCATCTCATTACATTTTATGCCCAAATAAATGGGACACACTATGAAATAAATAATAAAATAAGAATAAAAAATGTTTTCCTTATGGATATAAATGTTTTAGAGAACATTTGTACCACGCCCTCTAAACTGATTTTAGTTAAAATAAAATCAAGTAACTTACCCATCATCTTCCTTGTAAAATTCAAATATGTGACAGGATGTGTATGGTGGATGAAGTCCATTATAGACTCCCAGGGCGCCCTGCAATGCTATGATAGTGCTGTCATGCTAGAAAGAAAATATTAAAGAAGAAATAATAATAATTTTTCTCTACCAGTGTATTATTTTGATTTGTATATACTTATCTACCAATGCTTTAGATTGTAAGTAGCGAGTTTCCAGTCTTGTAGGGTGCTTTGGGATAAAGCACTTTCTGCTAAGATTCTAAGCTCAAAACAGGGCCCTTCAACTTTTGAATTTGTTAAACTTGTATTTCCCCTGTTCTTATCCCCTGTACAGCGCTACGGAATATGTTGGGGCGATACAAATAAAAGATAATAATAACGCTACTGACCAACAATAAATAAGTCCACAACCAATAAATATGTATATCTCAATCCAAATCTGCTTCTCCTTGCTTCCAGACTACATTGCTAAACTTTACTCCTGAAGTGTCCATATTCGACAATGAAAGGAAGTACTATTGCTATTTAAATGATGTCATATCTTTGGGTCACCTGCACTAGGTAAACACAGCAGTGCTCTCCTGGATGCTATAACTTTATGTTTAACCATGAACTTGGGACCTTGGACTTGCTTCTCAAAAAGGTATTTGGATTGTTGTGATCTATGTAACAAACTACCAGCCAAAGTACATCAATGTAAAGATAGAGAAGAAAAGTTTGTAAACACTTCCAAATGGAGTGCAAGTTTATTTTAAATGTAACCAAAGGACACGCATGCTTCCTGATCAGATTAAATACCGATGTGCACCAGGGGCATGAGATTGAACTGCGGCCGCATAGGGCCAGAGGAGAGCCAAAAACTACAAGGTAGGTCTTGATGATGCCCAATTTTTAAGGTGGGAGAAGGAACCCTCGCACAATCCCATATAACAACAAGATATTTGTGGTCGGGTCCCTCTCTTATGGAGTGGGGTGGCTGACGTTGTGGCCAAGTCCACACAATCTAGCCTACCTAGAGGGCTAAAAAGTCATGGTGGGCTAAAGGTGTTTCCTTAGTCATGGACAAGGGGATCAGCCTGGTACCATCAGGGGCGTGAAGCCACCAAGCTGCGGCAATATAGGGCTTGAAGAGAGCCAAAAGACTGCAACTAAGAGCTTAAAGAGAGCCAAAACTGCAGTGTAGGGCCTGATGCTGGCCAAAAACTGCCAGGTAGGGCCTGATGTTTGCCAAAGACTGCCAAGTAGGGCTCGATGAGGGCCAAAATCCTCAATGCAGGGCCCGTTGACAGCGGAAAAGACAAGGGGAGACAGCGGAGACCAAGGCAGACGAGGAGCTGGAGCACACCAAGGGAGAGGAGATCGGTCCACATACCGATGCGTACCAGATTAATTGTAAATTGATCCAGAGGAAGGCAAACAGGACCCCCCCACCCCCCATTGTGTATCTTGCCAATTGTCTCAAAAGGGAAAATAAAATTATTCCTGACCATAGATACTGGCGATCGGATTCCTCTCTGGATCAATACTCCCTCTCTAGTTATCTAGGATAACCCTGAAGGCCTATTTTTTATTTAAAAATATATCCAAACCCTTTATGAAGTTATCTATTGAATCCACCACCTCCTTTGGTAGAGAATTCTACAGTCTAACCACCCTTACTGTGAAGAACTTTTTCATTCTTTAAGGTGCAATACTATTTATTTTAAGGTGGAATATTATAACCTCAAAGGATGTCCTCTTGACAGTTGAAAACCTCTTGGAGCAAAACTTTAACTTGACAAAGCTTTATATTGACCCTGGATATATTTATACAAGGTAATCATATCCCTTCTTTTCAAATGAGGGTGCACTAGGGAATTGTATAGTGGCAGAATTATATTTGCTTCCCTTGCTTCTATACCCTTCTTAAAACATGCTAAAAATGTTTTTGCCTTTGCAGCTGCTGCTTGGCATTGAGCACTGTTACCTTGGTGGTTGTCCACAAGCACTCCCAAATCCCTTTCAATATCAGATACCCCTAGATTTGCTGCATTAAGAATGTAAAATGCATGGCTGTTTTTCCTTCCCAGATGCATAACTTTACATTTATTCGTATTAAACCTCATCTGCCATTTAGTTGCCCATTTCTCTAATTTATGCAAATCTCTTTGTAGGGAAAGTGAATCATTATCTGATATAATTACCTTGCACAATTTAGTGTCATCAGCAAAAATAGAGACACTACTTTCCAATCCTACTTCTAAGTCATTAATAAATATGTTAAAATTACTATGGCTCTGTAACACGCACATCTCTATCTTCAGAAATGAAGAAAAGTAGAAAGAACTCCTCCGCAAAGGGCATCCGAGAGCACTTCACACCCAAAACAACAAAGCCGCCATCTCCACTGGATTCAGCTTCAGACCACTCTGAATCATCTGATCAGGAGGAGATTCCCAAGAGGTCAAAACAACACATAGACCTATCGCCTAGGTCCATTGCAACGATAGAACAGCTTTTAACCAAGGCACTAGAACCCTTAAGAAATGACCTGAAAGAACTGGGGCAGAGGACCCAACTTCTGGAGGAGATGGTGGATCAGATGGGAGAAGCGCAGCAACATGACAGGTCTGCCATAGACCAGAACTCGTATAACATCATGGAGCTGACTGATAAGATTGAAGATCTAGAGAATCGATCCCGCCGCCATAACGTCAGGATACGGGGGGTCCCAAGGACTACACAAGACCTGACAGGGTATTTAAAAGAAACCTTCACTTCAATACTACCCGATCACCCAGAGGATGTCCTCGAAATTGAACGAGCCCACAGAGCGTTAGGAGGGGCGAGAAACCCAGAGACCCCCAAGGATGTTGTGGTGAGATTCTTGAGACAACAAGCCAGAGACCTACTCTTAGCAGAAACAAGGAAGAAGCAGACAGTCAAAAGACCAGATAACTCCAACCTACAAGTGTATGCAGACCTGTCCCCCAACACACTAGACAGAAGGAGACAGATGAAACCTGCACTGGCGATTCTGCAACAAAACAAGCTCCAATACCGGTGGAACTTCCCCTTTGCCCTCACCTTCAGCTACCAAGGTACCTCACACACCACCCGCAACTTGGAAGACTTTTGGAGTCGGGCCCGGGCCTCCTCTGTGCTGAGTACTCAGCCCACCTTGGCTCCTGCGGGGGCAGGTTTTTGTCTCTGGAACTCCTGGGGGGAAGCGGGTCTTCTTTCGGTAGCTGTGACCCTACCACAGTCCACTGTTTTTTCGGGATGGGAGGAGGAGGGGGGAAGTTGTGTTCCTCTGCCGGGAGGTCCGTTGGGTAGAGACAAATCTGCCGCAGCACTGCGAGGCAGTCTTCCAAGTTGCGGGTATTATTTTTGGAGAGAGGATACCACTAGACTTGAAAGAGAAGCGAGTAAGCTCCCAGGGAATAATTAGCAAATTATCTCTAAGTCCAGAAATATCACCACTGATGAAAATGTATGCGGAGAACTATAATTTCCCAGCTGACAGTAGTTGAGGTTTATGCAGTCAACTAAGCCTAACTCAGGGGACTAGCTTTCAGGAGATTAGAGGAGCCTATGGGACTGAAGGAACTTGGTCAATTGTAAATCTAATGTTGTGTCTTTCTGCTTCCCTCTGGCCTATCAGCGGACGGAGTCTCCAGCACCAGAATCCCCCCTCCAAGCCTCCACCCGTCCCTGGCCACCAAGGAATGGACGTCGGACAAGGAATAAAAGGTAGCCAGGCAGACCATGCACTCCTATCCACCAAAACACAATGAGTAGATCAGAGTACATATTTCTAACTCACAATGTTAAGGGTTTTAACTCCCCCTTTAAGAGGAGGAAAGTCTTTAGGCAATATAAAAGGTTGAGGCCCTCGGTTATCTTCATGCAGAAGACTCATTTCACACACGAGTGTAAACCAAAATATCTGCATGGAGAATACCCGACAGTGTACATGGCCACTCAGTCTACGAAGAGGGCAGGGGCAGCTATCCTGATACATAAACACTTCCCATTCACCCCGGAACATACTAGAATAGACAAAGAGAGGAATTATGTTTTGGTCACCAGCTTAGTCTCAGGCCAAAGAATCTCCCTACTTTCCCTATACTCCCCCACAAACTCACCACACCAAACCCTGATTAACACGCTAAGAGAGTTAGACACACTAGATCTAGGCAAACTGGTGATTGGGGGGGATTTCAATCTGACCCTAGATCCAGCAATAGACAGATCAGGACACGCCCAGGACTCTAGCTTCTCAAAAAAACGGAGTCAAATTAAGCAGCTAATGGCCAAAATGGGCTTAGTGGATGCCTGGAGAGGCTTACACTCGGATAATAAGGAATACACATACTACTCGCCCACGCACGGCTACTACTCTAGGATTGACACATTCCTAACAAGCTCTCTACTTTTTGATAATATCCGAGAATCTGACATTGTTCCCAGCCCCTGGTCTGATCACGCAATAGTAGCTATTAAATTAACGTTAGGCCCTAACCTATCCCCATTTAGGAGCTGGAGGATCGACGAACACCTTCTGTCAGACCCCAGCAGCTTAGCATCCCAAGCGGGAGACATTAGGCAGTACTTTGAGCTGAATGATTCTCCTGATACAGGGGTAGGCTGGATCTGGGTAGCCCATAAGGCTTATATAAGGGGCTGCTGCATCAAACTAACAGCACAGCACCGTAAGGCTCTCAGACGGAAAGAGGAGGATTTAACATCCACCCTCAACAACCTAGAAAAACTCAATCAAAACTGCCCCTCCACAAAGCTCCGTGACCAAATCAACAAAGTCAGGATAGAACTAGATGGAGTACTCTCTGCCCATACAGAGAAGGCTATGAGGAGGACTAGGCACCTATATTATTGGAAAGCTAACAAACCAGACAGAATGCTGGCTAGGAGACTGAAAGCTAAAGAGATCCAGTCTAGAGTGACCCAAATTAGGAAGCCAGATGGCATAATCTCTTGCAGCCCTAGGGATATACAGAAGCAGTTCCAAACCTTTTACCAGCAGATCTACTCGTCAGGGAAACTGGCAGAGGGGTTGTACCTTGACTCCTTTCTAAGTACCATCGACCACCCCTCAATAAGTGAACAACAAGTAGCTAGCCTTAACCTAGATATCTCACAAGAGGAGGTGAGAACATCAATCCATAGCCTTAAGATAGGTAAATCCCCAGGACCGGATGGCTATTCCAATCAATACTATAAGAAATTTGAAATCCTATTAAACCCCTATCTGACATCCCTATTCAACGCTATCATGAGAGGGGAAAAAATGCCCCCGGAGCTAAATCAAGCGGAACTGGTAGTCATACCGAAAGAAGGTAGGGATAGCTTGGAGGTGAAGAACTACCGGCCCATATCCTTACTGAATGGGGATGTCAAGCTAATGGCCAAAATAATGGCAACTCGAATCTCCAAGTTCCTGCCAGAAATTATCCATAAAGATCAGGCGGGGTTTATACCCCACAGACAGGCAGGGGACAATGTCAGACGTATCCTTAACATCCAATACCTAGCGCGGAAAAACAACTCTGCAATGTGCCTGCTAGCTCTAGATATAGAGAAAGCCTTCGACACGGTTGAATGGCCGTTTCTGTTTAAAACCCTGGACAAATTTGGTTTCAGGGGCTGGTTTATCACCCTACTCCGCACATATTACGAAGCCCCAACAGCCTTCTTGAGGTTGCCAGGCGACCACAGAGCCCAAATTAACATACAGAGAAGCATCTCGGAAGCTCTTAGCTTAGACATGGCACAGGGCGACATAGATCATTTGAAATCCCTATTTTCCTTTGCGTGGCCCACCAAGCACATAAAATACTTAGGGGTCAACATCACACCTAAAATTTCCAAGTTATATAAGGCCAACTACCCCCCCATGTACAAAAAACTAAACGAAGATTTGTTCAGATGGAGGACTTGCCCTCTCTCCTGGACCAGCCGAATAGCGGCAGTTAAAATGAACATCCTTCCAAGGATTCTATACCTCTTCCGTACGCTCCCTATATCAATCTCTTTAAAGGAATTGGACCGGTTCCAGTCCAACATCTTTAGATACATATGGAACAACAAAAAATCCTGCATCCCCAAGAAAGTAATGTTTAGACATAGCAAGGAAGTGGGACTATCTTGCCCAAACCTGCGAGACTATTTTAAAGTGGCCAGACTATCCCAACTACCACAAATACATTCAGTCAGACATCAGCCGAGCTGGGCCTTCTTGGAACAACAGCAAATGCAACACATAATAAATCTAAATTTAACAACTTGGAAATGGGCCAGATCTAAGAACAAACTGGGCATAGGTACATCCCCCCTTTGGTCGGTCCTTTCTTCACAGGATATCTGGGCTTCCATAAGTATTATGTCGAAACATTGGTGGGCTTCTAGAGACCTAGATAAGTTAGGCTCCTGGTTTAAGGGGAATCATTTGATGACCCTGAGACAGTTCGAAGAAAGACATACCCTCCCCCAAGGGGAACACTATAACTATCTAAAAATAAGAAGCTGGGCCAGTGAAGCATTAAAAAAATTTGGACCCCCGAAATCCTCCTGGTTCTCGGTAATCTACAAAACTCTACCTTTAACGAAAGGAATATTAGGCACTTTCTATGACACATTCACTAAATCAAATAATACAGAAAAACCATCATATATCTATAAGTGGGAAAGGGAGCTAGTAGGTGAATGGGATTGGAAAAAATGGCAGAAATCATTCTCCAACCTACGCAGGGCAACAAGTAACTGCTCGCACATAGAGACATCTATAAAAGTTCTCCAGAGAATATATTGCACCCCAGACAAACTCAACAAATATGATCCCAGAGTGAGTAGTAACTGCTTTAGGGGCTGTTCACAGATAGGAGATCACGCCCATACCTGGTGGCTATGTCAGAAAGTCCATGACTTATGGGAAAAGATAGCATTAATGGCAACGACGTTATTTGGTATAAGAGTTACAGCTACTATGGAATCCTGAATACTAGGGGTTAAACTTTCTAGTTTATCAAAAAAACAGGATAGGCTATTCCAGATAATGGCCGCCGCCACCAAAGTACACATAGCCAGCCAATGGAAGTCAGAAAAGCTAAGCGTGCAAGAGGTTATAAAAAAAATAAATTGCATAGCAATAAATGAAAAGTTAACATCTGCTATTCTAGATACTTTGGCTCAGTTCCAAGAAATCTGGAGGCCTTGGCTAGAGTCTTCGTTAGGTTCCCCTTGCCCTGAAGGGCTCACTGATAGCACTATAACAATAGCAAAACAGAACTAGGCCAAAAAAAGGCTTGGAGCGGAGGAGGCTCGAAGACTGGTCCTGGAGGCTCAGATTTGACTGGTTCGTCTGGAACACAACACAAGAGGTGAATGTATGCATCATAATTGTATAAACTCAACTTGTTCTAGTGATTCATCCCTTATCTCCATAGTTATTTATTTATTTGTTTATCTAAAGTTTCAGTTTCTATGTAAATAAGTTCTGTTTGTTCATGCTTCCCTTGCTTAAATTAAAGGTCCTAAATAACTATTTAATAATGGGAAAAATTAAAAATAAAAATCTGGAAGGAGATGCTAGTAATTTGACCACGAGGTATATATGTTTATAGAAAATCTTATGTGTTAATGTACCTAATGCCTGTCCTTATTTTGTATCCCTTTCAATAAAAAAATTTATAATAAAAAATTAGTATGGCTCCTTCAACAGAGGACAAACGTTAGCAACAGTTTCGAAATAAACTTACTGCTGAATACATGACCATTTTTAGTGGTGAAGACTTGTGCAGGACTTCTGAGAAATTCCTCAGTACGGCATCCACCAGGATCCCTGAAAACAAATATCAGGTCAGGTTAATCAATCCTTTGTGATAATTCTATGGGTTCATTAATGTAATTTTATTCCACTTTACAGGACATACAGTAAGAAGAAGACTTGGATTTAGCACAATTTATCTCTGAAATTATTAAAGGACTACTGTAGTCATATATTTAAAAATACAATACAACTACACTTAAAATATGTGTAAAATGGAAAATAAAATTATCAAGCCTCTATTTTTTACTTTTTTTATGCAGCTGTGAAATCTACTATATTGGTTTCACTGGATGTGGCATCTAGAACTGCCACTACTCTCAATAGTGGTAAAGGATATCTAATTAGTTTACAAGGACACACGCGCTTCGGAAAATAACAGATTGAATCAGATGAGGAAGGAAAATGGAAGCCTGCAGTAAAAATATTTACACATAAAAGTTACAAATATAAAAGCTGATTGTGTTTGTTTATTTGTATTTCTAAAATGTATTTGCCAATTATCAAGCTTAGTTATATATAATACCATATGGAAAGAATGACCACACTTATAATTTAAGAAGTGACCTTCTATTGTTTAAAGGGTCCTGGATTTGAAGACTACTAAATTAGATGGAAATGTTTTTGACGTTTTAAAGAGCCAATAGAGAATGTTTGTGCCACTACATTAAGAGATGATTCCTTTCCAACAAAATGACTTACATAGTGATTGGGGTGTTGGCTGTAAATGCACAATGCTTGGGAGTTCCAATGTTACCCAAGGTGCCCTCAAGGCCGGATTTATACCCAGGTGAATAAGGCAGTCGCCTAGGGGCACACAGCATACAGCTCCTTGTATTCCTAGGTGGTCTCCCATCCAAGTATTGAACAGGCCCAGCCCTTCACTTAAAATCAATAAAAGGAACTGATAATGCTCTTAAGAAGGAAATATTATAGTGTATAGAAGAAAATATGCTTGTACTAATAGCCATCAGTCTGAGATAATTACAATAAAATCCTAATTAATAAAAATATATAAATTAAGTTACATTATGAACAATTTCCTCTGTGTGGATAATGTACTTTAACAATGTATGTGTGATGTACATGCCAAGGAATAAAGTCCTCTTAGCACTCTCACTGCATCAAGGTTTATATTCAAACTGAAAGTTCAATTTCATGTTGGTATTTCTTCAGCGTTGATAAAGAGAGGTCAGGCCTCCAAAAGCTCGTCAATATAAATAAGGCATTTCTCCAATGTAAAAATACAAAAGGTATCACAGTATACTGCAATACTCACTATATAAATATATATATATATATATATATGTATATATATATATATATATATATTAGTGCAGGACAATTGATTTGTTAGACCTACAGATGCTGGTGGAGTAACATTATGGTAGGGAAATAGAGATGTATTTGCGCCTGTGCTTGTTCTTTAGTCGTTCAGTCACGTCCGACTTTCCGTGACCCTATGGACCACAGCACTCCAGGTGTATCTCTCAGCCACTGCACCTCTGATCTCCATCAAGTTCATCTTCATTGCTTCAGTGACCTTATCTATCAATCTCTGCCTCTGTCGTCTGTTGTCTTGTGCCTTCAATCTTTCCCAGCATCAGAGTCTTTTCTAGGGAATCCTGCTATGTAAATCTGGGCCTGTCTGCCCTAATAATATGAGATACAAACACCATCTCTTTGTGTCTTCTAAGGATAAAGTAGACATACTTTCCTAATCAAATGTAACCAGGCACCATTGGAGGCTTGAGAAATGCTATACAATCAGGCTATACCAAAAAACTTCCATATAAACATATAAGATAGTGGATACAAGATAAGTTAAATTAAATGCTAATAAGAGCTGACATTTATGAAAGAAGACTATTGAGGATGAGGGAAGCTTTTGGTGTCTACCTCCTGTTAGCCGTGCCTTCTCAGTAGTTTTATAAATCTCCACATGTGATTTGACATCAAAGGTCGAGATCTCTTCCAGTGTTTTCAACACATCTGGTGTAGCCCAGGCTGGTAGAGTAAAATTGTGAGATTTCTACAGGAAGACAAGAACATGTCATGGAACAAGTGAGCTCAAACAGAAAATGTTAGCCTTATAAGCCCTCAGGTGATCATCTATTATACTCTTATGCTACTTTTGCTTTCCAGTATTAATTAATTAATTTACTTTACTGCAATATATCACCCAATTTCTAGTTTTATATTCATCAAAAGAAAAGTTTACGCCATGATGTTGAACTCCTACACTGAACAGATAAATGAGGACAAGTATACCATTGCATGCTTTTTTATAAACTGTCATTTTTTATTGAATATTATCATTTTATATATTACTTTTATTTTTATATAGCTGATTAAGAACATTATTTGTTTTTATTTATTACTCGGCATAACATTTTCAGGTTTGTATCTGCCTAAAAATCAATAACTAATCAAATGATTAGGGAGAGAGAGGACACACAAACTCCTAGTGCAGATCAATAGAAAAACTGTTGTGGCTTTTACTTTTACCTGTTTGTGACTCTCACCAGGAGAGACCTCAAATGTTATGAGGTATAGAGATCACATTCAATATAATCTCCATATGAAATGTCAATCTTCTTCACCTCCGGCAAATAGATCCTAGTCTCCTTATTGCTAGTGTACATTAATTATAGTGTATACACTATACATAAAAAATGGAGTATAACGTAATGTGGTAAAGTATATCTATAAATTATTAATGGGATGGGTACGATGAATAGCCTAGAGGATCTGACAATGTCAGTGCTGTGTATATGGTGTATTACACAGTAACTCCACTTGAGGCTTAATATGGTCCAAAACATTTTTTGGAAATAATTTATTATGTACTGATATCAGTCAATAATGATATCTGTAAAACAAAAGATAAATATAAATAATACAATGATGATATAAAAAGGATAAATGTAAGTACTAAAACACGTTTCGCTGCTCCTGATGCAGCTTCTTCAGTTAGAAATATCCTTGGTTGCTCAAATGACTGCTCAGTCTGTTGTCTGTAGGACTAAAACAGCATGCAACCCCTGCACGTAACACACTTTTTAACAATTAATAGAACAATTGTTCTTGCAAGAGTTGAGAACCTTCAAGTGAGCAAGTACTACATCAGGCCATTCTTTAGCGCTAACAATACCCACTGGAACCAACCAGCCCCAGTATCTAACATTTAATCAAATGATTAATTAATATATTTATGTATGCATATACTTTTTTAAAGTTCACTTTAAGAACAGAGGGTGGAAACAGCTTTCTCAAAAATTTAAACTTTGAATGTTTTGTTTTTAATCTCTTTAAAATATATATTCTATTGTAAAAGTTCTTACCCACCCCACATCTTTTTTTGTGCTTAACTTCTATCTACATACATTCCAGTTGGATTTTGTCATCTCTGGTCCAGTAGGAACTTCTCTTACCTGACAGAAGAGTGTGTCATAGACCTTCCATATCCGGCGTGGGACTGTGTGCTCCACACTATAACCAGTATAATTTGCTATTCGCACAGTGAACTCCTGCAAGTAACAAAAGGGTGAGAAGAAGCATATGAGAAAGATCTAACAATTAGAGCAGAGGATTGCAGCCCTGTCCCCATGGATAGATTGTAAGTATATATATATATATATATATATATATATATATATATATATATATATAAGAATAAGTGTCATATATATATACTTTTGCAGAGATGGGTCAGTTACTAGCACAGATACCATTAAAACTAGCCATTGAAGACTGGAGTCGCTCATCTTGCCTCTCCTATTATACGGTAGACTCTCAATTAACCAAAATGCAAGTAACCAGAAAAAAAATTCAATACTGTACTTTAAATAAAAATGTTAATTTTCAGCACTCAACAAATACCAGAAGCCAGGTTGTCATGCCACAAAATGCTTACAGGCACCTACATTTCCTCCACTGTATGTCTCTGCAAATCAATGTTACCTGGAAGCAGACAGGCATGAGCGACTGAGCCAGTGCAGTGTTGGCGTTACATTCCCTGGGGGTCAGCACCGCACCCTGAGGAGTGAAAGCTGCTGCTGCTAGTACAGTCCTCACTGACAAATATACTTATCAGAGCATCCTATGTGTTGCTAATCTAGGCCTCTTTTAATAGTAACTCTCAAGCAACCAGAAACAATATTTATCCAGCATCTACCAATCCCTAGATGCAAGTCAACTGAGAGTCTACTGGTATATAGTCATAACATCTCCATCATATACCCAAACCTTACCTTCCAGCTGTTTATCATTTTCTGATACTCTGGTTGTTGGCTTGTCTCCTTCATCAGCTCATTATATCTTGGACAGTCTTTTGAAGGAAACTTCAGAAGCTAGATGATAAAATATGGATTTATATGAGTCTCTTCTGACTATAACAGCATCTTGACAGATATTTTAAACAAAGAGACAGGCAGATCACACCATTCACATATACCAATAGTTCTATAAGTTTATACAGCATTTGAAGCCAGAATGCAAGGGAGGAACACATAAAAGTAGAAAAACATATACAATTACTTTTCTTACTGTTTTCTATGTGTCTTACGATGTGTAGTCATCCTAGTGCTTGTTCTACCTGGATATCAACCACATTCTATTGGAAACTTTCCCCACATTGTTCTTTCTCTCAGGGTGGTATACAAAAATCTGGGTTGCTCCCTCTCTGTGTTTCCCTCATCCACATCTATGTTCCATATTCCAACTGTGTAATTGTATGTACCCAACCTAGGACATCCTCTTACCCCATGACCCATCTTTCTTTTCCTCATCCTGTCATCCAATCTGCCCTTAATTGTTTTTCTATTTCTCCTTCCAAGTGCTCCTTCTCTTTTTGCCCATATTTTACACTCCTAAACTCCCCTCTCTTTTTTTTTGTATGTTTTTACAATAATTGGAACAATGGATTTATATTATTGCTATATAAGATTTATTATTTTTTGGTTAGATTTGAGATGTAGTATATATAATATCATGAACACATAAGGAATAAAACAAATAAAACCCACACTATCTAAGAGATGAATAAGAGTGGACAAAGGAAGGGGACAGATTGTGCTTTGAGAAGGTAGTAGATGCACAATAAATAGCCAATATTTTGACAGGTCCTAAATAAATACCCCTTAAATATTAGAATATGTACCAAATCATATCACCATATAATCCATTTAAAAATAAATAGTTATTACAAAATGCATGGGCTACAATGGAGCCTTTAGTTCCTGGTGCTTTAAAACTTAATTTCTAGTACATCCATGCAGTATGTATTTTTATATTTTCATAACTGAAACAGAAGCTCACCCGATCTTGAGAAGAAGGCACGGTGTGAATAGGAATTGGCTGCCATGCTAACTCTGGATTCCAGAGCTGAGTTCTGTTAGGAGGGTACAGTCCGGCCAGGTTTGCCTGGGCACTCATCAAGGTCCGGTCATAATCTGTGCTACGGATATAGATCTATATGAGGTGGACAAAGGAAAACATTATAGTTCACATATCGAAAAGCATGTGTGTAGAGTGTGTCTCAGGCTCCATGGTTACAGTGGGGGAAAAAGTATTTGATCCCCTATCAATCAGCAAGATTTCTGGCTCCCAGGTGTCTTTTATACAAGTAACAAGCTGGGATTAGGAGCTCCTAATCTCATCTTGTTACCTGTATAAGAGACACCTGTCCACAAAAGCAATCAATCAGTTTCCCAGGGGGGGGGGGGGGGGTTGAGGGAGAAGGAGAGATTGATAGAGAGGGAGAGAGAGGGATAAAATAAGAGGCATATAATCTATCTCTCTAACTTTCTATCTTCCTCTCTATATATCCCTTCCTCTCTCTCTATCCCTTCCTCTCTATCCCTCTCTATCCCTCTCTTTAACTCTCTATCCCCCCTCTCGAACTCTATCCCTGTCTTTCTCTATGGGATCACTTTTGTGGGTGGAGACTGTGTCACTAGGCAGGGTCTATACATGTTGTGGTAACATGTTGTGAAGGGGAGGGGTTTATACTGTTGGGTGGAGTCAATGTAAGGGGAGGGGCCAGGTCTCTGTTTTCAGCCCCACTAAGTTGGAAAGTCACCAGCCGCCACTGTATATACATAAAGTATTCCCCCCCCCCCCCCCCCCTTGGCATTTTTTGTGTTTTGTTGCCTTACAACCTGGAATTAACATGGATTGTTTGAGGATTTGCATCATTTAATTTACAGAACATGCCCACAACTTTGAAGATGTTTTTTTTTTTATTATGAAGCAAACAACAAATAGGACAAAATAACAGAAAAAGTCAATGTGCATAACTATACTTTGTAGAGCCACCTTTTGCGGCAATCACAGCTCCAAGTCACTTTGGATAAGTCTCTATGAGCTTGCCACATCTTACCACTGGGATTTTTGCCCATTCCTCCTTGCAAAACTGCTCCAGCTCCTTCAAGTTGGATGGTTTGCGCTTGTGAACAGCAATCTTTAAGTCTGACCACAGATTTTCTATTGGATTGAGGTCTGGGCTTTGACTAGGCCATTCCAACACATTTACATGTTTCCCCTTAAACCACTCAAGTGTTGCTTTAGCAGTGTGTTTGGGGTCATTGTCCTGCTGGAAGGTGAACCTCTGTCCTAGCCTCAAATCACACACAGAGTGGTACAGGTTTTGCTCAAGAATATCCCTGTATTTAGCACCATCCACCTTTCCCTCAACTCTGACCAGTTTCCGGGGCCCGGCTGCTGAAAAACATCCCCATGGCATGATGCTGCCACCACCATGTTTCACTGTGGGGATGGTGGGATGGTGTTCTTTGGGTGATGTGTTGGGTTTGCGCCAGACATAGTGTTTTCTTTGATGGCCGAAAAGTTCAATTTTAGTCTTATCAGATCAGAGCACCTTCCTCCATACATTTTGGGAGTCTCCCACATGCCTTTTCTCAAACTCAATACGTGCCATTTTGTTGTTTGCTGAAAGTAATGGCTTTCTTCTGGCCACTCTGCCATAAAGCCCAACTCTATGGAGCGTACAGCTTATTGTCATCCTATGTACAGATACTCCAGTCTCTGCTGTAAAACTCTGCAGCTACTCCAGGGTTACCTTAAGCCTCTGTGCTGCCTCTCTGATTAATGCCCTCCTTGCCTGGTCCATGAGTTTTGGTGGGCGGCCGTCTCTTGGCAGGTTTGCTGTTGTGCCATGTTCTTTCCATTTTGTTATGATAGATTTGATGGTGCTCATCAAAGATTTGGATATTTTTTTATAACCTAACCCTGACTTGTACTTCTCAACAACATTGTCCCTTACTTGTTTGGAGAGTTCCTTGGTTTTCATGGCAGTGTTTGGTTAGTGATGCCTCTTGCTTAGGTGTTGCAGCCTCTGGGGCCTTTCAAAAAAGGTGTGTAATGACAGATCATGTGACACTTAGATTGCACACAGGTGGACATCATTTCACTAATTATGTGACTTCTGAAGGTAATTGGTTGCACCAGAGCTTTTTATGGGTTTCATAACAAAGGGGGTGAATACATACGCACATGCCAATTTTCTGTTTTCTATTTTAAAAAAATAGTTTTATGTATATATTTTTCTCATTTCACTTCACCATCTTAGACTATTGTGTTCTGATCCATCACATAAGATTCAGATCAACAAAACATTGAACTTAAGGCTGTAATGTAACAAAATAGGTAAAAAGTCAAGGGGGGTGAATACTTTTGCAAGGCACTGTATACATATATAAAATTCATTTAGTTATGAAAAGAGTGATAGAGGTCTTCCACTATATTTGGTACAGCAAACAAATAGTACATTTGTGGGTAAATTTGCATGCCTAAGAATACGTTAATAATCTTATTTCCAGCTCTGAATCTCAATAAATAAAGTAATTGTACTGCATTCTGTGAAACTGGGCAGGGACATGCAAATAACCCCACAATGTAATTTCACTCTTTAATCCAAAATCACATTGCATCCCAAATATATGTAAAGGTGAGGAAATGTAATTACTATGGCAAGATTGAAGGTAGAGAAGTAGGAGAACAGAATTGACTTGCAATGGAGGAAGTTTGCTCAAGTGATTTCCTCCATACTTGCTCAACAGTGTGGAAGTGCCTCTGGAGATAGCACTTTTGCCTATTGCGCCATGGTTGTAGACAAGAGCAAGGGGGTTGACTTGTAGTTGTTGGAGCAAGAGCGTCAAGGGTTGAAGTTAATATGTTGTTGTATTGTGAATTGGCAAAATCAGGTCAGCTGAGGGTGGTGAGGAACATGAGTAAGGGTTGAAGTGGGTGACATATTGGATCCATCTTTAGTTTCTGTGGAAGGGATGTATGATGGATGGTGGGTGGTATATAGAAATGTTGGCTAATTTGCAGATCAGAGATAGGCCAGTTGGCTATTTGTTAAAGGAAGCGGTCTGTGTCTTATGAGGAAAACCAGTAATTGAATACATTTAGTTGTTATAAGTGCCAGGCAGTAACTTATCATGTACATCAAAACATAAAAATATGTAAGTAAGATCACAGGCAAAAATGTCACTGCATATATATTTATTTGTGCATATGCACACAAAATAAAAATTGACTCTGCATAATTTTTTCCAGTAACATATAGTTTTTTATATTCTTTCAAAAAAATGTTTGGACCAATCCTGTTATGTGCATGCACGGGAAGCACGCCACCAACGTCCCGATGTAGCTGTCTCGAACTGGCCGGTAAGTGGTTAGGGGTTTTCGGGTTAGGTTTAGAGGGTTAAGGGGTTAGGACCGGTAAGTGGTGTAGGGGCTTAGGGTTAGGGAGTTACTTTTAGGGGGTTACGGTTAGGCTAAGAGGGTTAGGAAGTTAGGGTTAGGGCCGGCAAGGGGTGTAGGGGCTTAGGGTTAGGGGGTTAGGTTTAAGGCCAGTAAGTGGTGTGGGGGTTAGGGCCGGCAAGGGGTGTAGGGAGTTAGGTCCTTAGGATTAGGGGGTTAGGTTTAGGGTTAGGGCCGGTAACTGGTGTAGGGGGTTAGGGCCGGCAAGGGGTCTAGGGGGTTAGGGGATTAGGAAGTACATCGGGATGCAAGCGCGCCCGGCACCAGGAGACTTCCCGTGCCGTGCGTGCACATAACAGGATAGATTTAATTTTTTTTAACTGGTATTGATAGATTTGCCTAAGTAAGTATAGTGTAATACAGGCAAAACAGATATTACAAAGGACAAGAAAGAAGAAAGTGAAGATATTACTCTGAAATCTGAACTTTACCTCTCTCCTGTTGTATGATGAACTCAGGAAATGATCATATCTCCTCCTGAGATACTGCCCCAACTCATACTGCTGCTGTATGCCCACCTAGTAACGAAAAAGGGAAGATTTAATTGAGAGCTGAAGACTTTACTTGATTCCTACAGAGGAAGTGGTTACCCTGGCATATACATTGATAGTCCAGCTTAAATACCAAAATGCATTATTAATGTCACTTCCAGATAAGCAGTTTCACTGTTTGCCGATGGTTCAGAATACAGCAACAAAGATGGTGACAAACTAGACCCGATCCTATCAAATAATACCCACATGGTTTGAGCCCTGGAACTCTAACCAAAAATTCACTTAATTATAGTATACTAGAAATTCCCCTTAAAGTCCTACATCGAGTGTATATCACTCCAGCCAAACTACATTCCTAGAAAACCTTGATAATCTCATTATGTTTCAGGGTATACCCAGAAATGGGATATTTTATTCATTTATGGTGGTAATGCCCTAAAGTACAAAAACTCTGGAAATCAGTAATGCATCTGGTTAATGAAACTCTGTACCTAGACCTTTCTCCAGAAATGGAAATATGCCTTCTAGGCTTCTCAAATGCTCCTAATAAACTCATACAGTTCATTATGTTAGCAAATAAAAGTCATACAGCAAAACAACAGAAGTCCGAAAAACAAAACATATCTGTTGTTAAATAAACTAAATTGCATACTTATCAATGATAGAATTACACACATGCTAGAGGACTCTGACAACTTTTTATAACGTTTTAACGTGAGAACCATGGTTAGCTACAACTTATTGTCCAAACCTTCTATAGAGTAAAAGATAGTTCATTGTGATCTAGAGGGGAAAAAAGTGGGGAATGGGGGGCATGTCTCTATCGACCTCATTTAAATAATTCTTGGGAGGGAGGTGAGGGATACTGTCCAGATGCTGGTTATGGGCCTTGGGATTACGGAGCAGCTCATGATACAAATCTATCTTTTTTGAGGTGAGTCTGGAGGGGTGAGAGGAGAGTCAAAGCTGCAGACAAGGACATAATATTTCTCTTAGTTTATTTTTATTTTATTTTCCTCACTTTCTTTTTTCTCCTTTGCTCTTTTCTCTTATGCACTTTATGTCACTTTATTAGTTTCCTTGGTTGAAGTTAATTTATACACCATCACTTCAAACACTTTAGTAGAAGAAACAAAATAGAAGAAAATAATTTATATGATCCAACACATACTCGAACTTTATTGGTTTGATCATATTGATACAAAGACATACAGGCATACTCCGTTTAGCGTGGTATATGCGTTTCTGCATGCAGGAGCACTATTCGAAAACTGCGTTAAACGGGGCATTTATCGGTATAGTGCTGAAAGGGCATTTAAATGCCCGCAACGCAATATTGCGAGATTTATCGATGTTTGGGGTCTGGTCCCGGAAACATTGCTATAGTGAATCAGCGCTGCACGGGGTAGCGTTGTGCGCGGTATTACTTTATTTATATTTTATTCAAATCATTATTGTCTAATTTTATATATTTCTTGTTGCAATTACAAAATATGTTGTACATTTTTAAAACTTGAACATGAAAATGATACCCATTCTTCCTGCTCTGTGCTGGTTACCTATCAAATGGAAAATGTATGGCAAGGATGGCATGTTGACCATCAAAGTTCTAAATGATCAGGGTCCCAGCTAACTGAAAGAACTCTTGGTTCCCACCACCCCTAGCCATACTCTTTGATCGACAAGTGCATCATTAAATGTACCAAGAGTTTGCTTGGCATCCTTTGGTGCTAGATCTTTTAGTCATGTTCATCCTATCACTGGACATTTTCGAAGACTTCTGTTTAGCCAGGCCTTTGGGTAACACAAAATCAAAATGCACTTTGAGTAGAACTAGAAGAAGTTATTATTATTACTTTTATTATAAGTTTTGCAAGCAATCTAATCTTACCTTGGTCAGTTGTTGCAGTCCATTTTCCCAAGCACTTTCCTTATAGAGATCAGTTGGGTATGTATCAATGGGAGCCCGGTCCCCATGGCGGAAGATCTGGAACAAACAGTATATTGGTTTAATCGCTGTGTAGAAGAGAAGTAGTAAATGGCCACTCTACTCTCTGATCTAGAACATTCATTTGTTCAACTTTGTACATTATATAAATTATATTATCAAATGTGTGGACAGTTTGTCAGGTCAATGCTGTATCATCATAAACATTATACATAATAATTCATTATAAGCGTTTGTTTAATAGAGGGAGATGGCAATCATATTTATTTGTGGATTAATAATTAAGTTTATTTTTAAACTCACATCTATTTTATTGTGTTTGAATTAAACAATTAGATGTTTTATTCATAAATGTGTGAGTTCTGCTATTTCTTCCTCCATCTTATGGTACCTCTGTGCGCTCCTGTCCAGCACTTGGATTAAAGGGATACACCACTCCCACAGACAGTGCTTTTTTCTCTATGAAGATGAGGGGATATGCTCATTCTAACTAGACTAGCGACTTGCCTGTCAAAAATTACAGCATAAAAATGTGAAGCCTTGCAATGCTGTTGTTCGCCACACAATGCGAGGCTCTTCCCCCCTCTAACTTGCGGGCCTTGCGATGAGTGGCCTTCAGCTTTCGGCGCTCATTGTGAGCCTTTCCCCCCCTCTATTTTATGGGCCTCATTGCAAGCCTCTCCCCCCTCTATTTTACAGGCCTCGCGTTGAGCGCCTTTGGCGCTCATCTTGGGCCTCACAATGAGCGCTTTTGGCACTCATTGTGAGCCTCTCTCCCCTCTACTTTACAGGCATTGCTATGAGCGCCTTTGTTGCTCATCGCAGGCCGCACGAAAATTGGCTTTGCCGGTCATTGCAGGGCGTTGCATGATCTGCGCGTACACGCAAGCCCATAACTTTGCAAGAGTTATAGACTAAGGATCTCATCCCTGTGTCTCTGCCCCCTCTCTCCCTTCCCTGTGTTTCTTTGCCCCCCACTCCCTCCCCTGTGTCTCTTTTCCCCCACTCCCTCCCCAGTGTCTCTTTCCTCCACTCCCTCAATTTTCTCAATTTCCGCCATTTTTTTTTCAAGCCTGTAACTCGGAAGCCGATTGGAGTCTCTCCATCCTCTACTTTGCGAGTCTCACAGTGAGCACCTTTGGCCTTTGGCACTCATTGCAGACCTTGGCAAATCGGTGACTTTCGGGCCTTGCGATGAGCGCCTTTGGTGCTCATTGCAAGGCTCGCAATGAGCACCTTTGACGCTCATTGCGCAAGCCCATGATTTTTCACATGGCATGACCGACAAACTCGCAATTACAACAACTACTGTATATATGTGATAATGTCACTACCATCCAACTGCTTATGATAGGATCTGATAGCTGTAAATTCCATTAGTACTGGTTTGTGGAGGTAGCCAGTAAGGGTATTTCAAGAGGAAATACGGTTTACATAAAGCTATGAGTTTGTTTATTACATTATAGTAAAGATACAAACATGCACAGCCATCCTAATATTGTCTTCGTATTCTTCTTTTTCTGGATCCCTACTGCAAGATCCCTAAGGTGAGATTCATTAGGAAATAACCCACTTTTATATCCTGCTACAGACCCGAGCTCTGAGCAATTTCCTTGCTCCAGTGACATAAGCAGTGCTCCCTATATCTGCAGTTGCTGTTCTCTGCCCTTGGTCATTGCCTGTCTACTCCTAGCCATGTCCTGTCTTACAATTCTACCCTGAACAGGAGAAACAGCAAACCCCAGACATACGTTTTGGCCTCTGTGGGCCTCCTCAGTAGGGTGTAGCTGAAAACTCCCTAATGTCTCTATTCTTTTTGTTCGTTTTTCTCACCCTAATGGTGATAGGAGTCTCCAGACGTGGACCCCCTGCTCACTGTGCATTAGGGAGAACAGCTGCACCTCACAGACGAGGATAGCAGAAGCCAAAACATAGACCTAGGGTTTGCTGTTTCACCTGTTCGGGGTAGAATTGCCTGGTATTTCGGGGCTGGGTCACTCTTTTGATTGAGACCAGACTGAAGGGCACAAGTGAGCTAAAAGAGGATGCTCTCTGAGTAGGTAACCAGACCTATAGATTAGGTGTTGTTCATTCCCAGATGAGCACCTCCACTCTTTTAGTTCTGTTTCTGTACTTAGATCTGTTATAGTCCTGTGACCTGACCCTGGACTACATCTTACCGTTTCTAGTCGCGTCTTTACTTGCTAAACCATGTCTGCAATCGTCCATTTCTTTTTCCTTGATTTTTTTAGTTTGACCTCTTGGCTGTGGATTGAACCCTGCTTCATTCTGCTTGAAACCTGTTGTAGAAAACCTAGGCACACCCAAGCTGTCTACTAAAGAGATTCTGGAAGATCTACTATTTCTAGCTAGGTCCAAGACTCCCAGACACAGTCCAGCCATATTATTCCTACTTCTACACCTTTAGGTTTGATACCTACTCACCAACCGAAAATCCAGCATGCTAATAACTTACATGTTTTACAGGAAAACAAGTACCCTGCTCCTGTGAGAGCTCCAATCAATGGAAGATTCACATTAGTAACTAGTCATAAAAACACATCCTTATCTGCCACATTGACTCTGTGCAGTTAGAATAATAAAATCACAATGTTTATTTTTCAGCCCTCTTATTAACACATGTGGCACAACAGCCTCTCCAACAGTCCTTAAAGTGCCAGTGTAAGCATTTTTCATATTAAACCCATTTTAGCTACCATTATTTAACATAAAATGCATGTGAAAACAGCAGCAAATCAAAGCGTTAGATAGAAAATATTATGTAATGAACATAGTGTACCTCATTAATGATCTGGACACTACTGAAAGGAAGTAAAATAGTTCAACTGAGATAATATTATACAAGCATTACCAAGAAAGCACAAATAGTGTTATCTCAGCTGAAATCTTTCACTTCCTTTCAATTGCGTGTGTGTGTTGGTACATCATTGGCCATTAATGAGGTGAACTGTGTAGCTTTGATTTGCTGTTTTTTTTGTACATGTACTTTTATTGTTAATTAATGGTGAACTAATAAGCACTGACCTTTTAATCTGTATCTTGTAAGTACTTTATTTCAAAGAATACTTGTCTTGTGGAGTTGTTGTTAAAACTAAAGATGTTATTTTTTATGATCTATACCAGTGTATTTACTTTTGCATTCTTGCTTGTCCTAATCTATAATATATCCTAAATTATAAATCTTGAATTTTCCCAATATTAAAGGGTCATAAACCTCACTGTAAGTGCGCTTAACCGCCCTTAGCGGTAATCCCGAGCGTGGCTCAGGGTCAATGTTCAGTACCTAAAGCGGCAACCCCGAGCCACACTCGGGATCACAAACATCCGCCATTCGGGTTCCATTTAGGGGGGTGGAACAAGGCGTCTGGCCGCGTCAGCACCCCAGAGTGTACCACTTTAACACTTGGGGGCACTGACCCGGCCAGACCACCAGGGAGGTTAATGGTGTAAAAGAGCACAAGATTACATGTTAAAATTATCTATTTTTTCAATTTTTAAATTACACTAATAACAGCTAAAAAATCAAAAGTTTTAAATGTATGTTCACATATAGTCTAATCTAACCACCAGCTGTTGCATGAGTAATAACAGAATGCCAAGTGCTTGTATGTGCTGTGTGATTCTATATGAAGGCTATGATTGATAGTATAGCTTCCCCCTGGACTCAGGTTATATTGCACTGTCCAGTTATCCCATAGCTGTCCTGTTTTAGGTGAGTCCAGCATTCCATGCCTGCACAGATAGATTTGTTAAGAGTTATTAATTACTTATTGTTGGTCAAAAAAAGCCTCACAATTTGAGTCTCCCTTTGCCCCCCTCTCCCTCCCCTTTGTCTCTTTGCCCCCCCCCCTCTCCCTCACCTGTGTCTCTTCTCCCCTCTCCCTCCCCTGTGTCTCTTTGCCCCTTCTCCTCGCTCTCCCTCCCTGTGTCTCTTTCCCCCCTCTCCCTCCCCTTTGTCTCTTCCACCCCTCTCCCTCCCCTGTGTCTCTTTCCCCGACCTCTCCCTCCCCTCTCCCTATTGCGTCCATTGTCGGCGGAACTTGGCATGCGGTATGTGCATGCGCAACCCCCAAACCTAAGTGGCTTGAATGGGAGACAGAGTCATGCAACCTGACTATTACACATAAAAAACACATTGTATTTGATTTGATTTCTCAGTGAAAAATGCATATATTCCCCCCCCCAAAAAAAATGATTCAACATGCTTTTATGAGATCTTCACAGTGATGTGGTCCAAATTGTGCTGAATAAAGTGTCCTTTAATATCAAAATGTTATTATTATATGATATACTAAAATAAGCAATTTTCTGTTTAAATTAAAATTTTGAGCTTTAACTTGCACTGTCTTATTATTACTTTTTTATAGAAAACAAGTAGGCATTTCTGGGTGAAAGGTAACATACATTAGCACTGCTGATAAGTGGAGTCTATAAACATGTTATCTTGAGAACTGTAAAACAGAACTGAAATAAACATAACATGTTGTCAATATTGCATTACATTTTATGCAGGTTTATCATAATTATGAAATAAAAACATTTTTACACTAAAAATCACAAGCATTGCTCACTTTCACATGGAAGCGCCGTTGTAAGACTATATGTGAATGAAGTGTAAATAAAAAATAATAAAGCTTTTACAATTAATTCACTATATAAAACATTTATAATTTTTGCTATTGGTATGTCAACTATTTTGTCAATAGAAGTAGGTGCAGTAAGTATGAGTTTGTTTTAGACACTGATAACTGCAAACTGCAACACTCTACATAGAACACAGCAATTACATGAGTAGATCTATAGAGAAAATAAAGATAACAGAATAACACTTATTATCACAACTGTACACATGTAATGGTGACCTCACAAATTATGGTATATTATACAGCAGAAAAATGACATTGATATATTATAGCACAAATCAAGCTAATGGAATATGATACGCACAACATGGACAGGGTCCTCTCAGTTTCTGCTTTTAGTCTATTTTATTATTCCTAGCTCTGTAGAAACAAAATTATTTAAATTAACATGATCACTCAAAGGAATTTAAGAATTTTATCAGAAACAAAGACATTATAAACAATATAAGTATTATATATACTATTTTGTTTATTGTTTTTATATATATTTATATATATATATAGTAAATAAAAAGTACATCTGTGTTCACATCTGAATGTCTAAAGCAAGTTAAAAAACCTGCTTCCAGCTCAGAGTTCCAAGAAAAACAGTTATTACACTGCATTCTGGGAAGTTGAGCCGGGACACACAAACATGGCCACAAATGCCTCACTCTTCATTCCTTAGCCATTATCAATCATGGCTTCCTTTAAGCTTATGCATGCTGTATTACACAGCTTTAATGCAAAGCCAAGGTTGGAATAAACACAGGCTGAGTATCCAATCCATGTACAGCTGTTTCAAGCTTACTGGCCATCATCAGCATGGAGCGGGATCTCAGCCCGTGTTGTGGAAATTATGAGTAGGTAGTTCACCACAACAATCATTTATAATATGGTGGGCAAAAGAGTGATAGAAGCCCTCCACCGTACAGTAGTACAGTAAATAAAAAGTACATCTGTGTTCACATATGAATGTCTAAAGCAAGTTAAAAAACCTGCTTCCAGCTCAGAGTTCCAAGAAAAACAGTTATTACACTGCATTCTGGGAAGTTGAGCCGGGACACACAAACATGGCCACAAATGCCTCACTCTTCATATACTGTATATATATATATATATATATATATATATATATATATAACATATATAGTTGTCAGTGTTGGGAACGCTTACGATGTTGGTCACACTTTGCGAGCCATGTACGACGAACCACTTAAGCTGGATTAATGCCAAAGTCGCTCATCTGCAAAGCCTCGCAAAGCGAGGAGAGCCGTGTTCTGCGCAGGAGTTAGGCTGTATGAGCGACAAAGGCACTTATGTGCGAAGCCTCGCGATGCGAGCTGTGTACGGCGCAGGACATAGGCTGGATGAGCGCCAAAGGCGTTGATCTGCGAAGCCTCGCAAATACGTTGCAGGACTTGCATTGTGGGGGTCGCAACTGTGAGCCAAGCGCATAACTCTAAAAACCCTAAATACAATAAATTTAACAAATATAATAACACACTCAAAAACTTGCAAGTTACCATAGACAGGAGGAAAGGCTTGCAATAAGCACTGAATGCGCTTATTGTGAGCTACGACATTAGCGCCAAAGGTGCTGATCGGGGAGCTCACGAGCACTGCAAGCTGGAGAGGCTTGCAATGAGCGCCAAAGGTGCTTAGAGGAGCAAAAGCCTCACATTGTGTGGTAAATAGCATTGCTAGCCTTACAACTTGATGCAATTTAATAGCTTAATTGGAACTTAGTGGTTACGGGCTTGAAAGAACAAAGGACTTGTGGCCACTAAGTTCCACGTTCCACGTCCCGTAGGCTTTTTTCAGCCTTGCTGCGTCTTAACCTGCAAGTCGTCTGCGGGTTACTTTAAGAAGCTAATTTAATAGCCTTAAGTCTCGCGAGCTACGTTACGAGGTACGATTTATAAAATCCTAGCAATTTAATTGGGCTGAATGTTTACATTTCAGTTCAATAAATATAAAGAGGGATGGTAACTGGAGAAACTACTTGTCTTAGGATGACTGCACAGAAATTCCATCAAAAACACAATAAGAGTTACAGCAACCCAGTAGGAAACTATTTCAATAAAGGAGATCATGTTATCCAAAATCTCAAAGTCAAAACACTTCAAAGAACGGAAAACCATAAGAGTAGGGAAAAGAATCAAATTAAAATGATTACCTTGTTTTAAAACATTCAGAACTAAATATAAATCCTGGGATTTCCGGTTCACTATCAGAACTCCATATAAGGTCATATTTTTTTATTTATTTTTTTACTAAAGAAGAAGAGGAGTTACAGCAAGATCATCATGTAAGATCAATGTCAAACCATATCATTCAAGAGTAATTACTTTATTATTGCCATATACATCTTGAACATTAATTCTAGAACAATGAGAGGGACAGTCTACTCAATATGATAGATTCAAATGAAATGCGTCACCTCATTTTCATCGGATGTCCTGATTTAGACTCAAGTCTCCCTATTGACTAAGCCAACTCTAAAACGTTGTACAATATCTGTCATCAGTTTATCACTCTTGACTCAAACACATTTTAGTATCTCAGTTTGTATTTCCTATCAACGCATTGTGACTTACCAGGGTAACAAGTCTGAGCTTTCTGGATGAGGTAATGAGTGGGGCGATGCCAGTGCCAAGCACAATGAGCACAGGCCAAACACAGGAGAGGAGCATGCTTTCTGCAGACCTGTGAGACCGGACTGTTCCACATTATACTGATACCCACAGTTAAAACACACATTATCCTCCCATCCAGGTGTGTATTGTGCATATGCCCTGGGGGTGGAGAAGCAAAAGAGATCAAAACAAAGCTTGATGACTGGACACTAAATAATGTCTGTGATTACACTGTATTTATCCAGAAATTAACCACATGCCATAGGTACTGATTAAACCCAAGACAAGTGTGTGTCTGCTTTAGCTGCGTAGTCTAACAGCGGTCTCAGAAAATGCATGAGAATGGCATATGTATACATGCATGGGAGAAACGTGCTAGTTATATTAGTGCTGAGGTGTTCACATTATTGTCGGAATTTCCTTGTGTAAGCACCCACAATTCTTAATTTTATATTATTAAAGCTCATTAACATTTTATCTATGTCAGTTTATCAATAATCTGTTGCTAAATTTGAGTATTATGGATTTCATTTGTGGTCTCTCTGACTGAACATGATTGTGTCACCATTTTCAAATATAAATACCATTTTTTAAGTCAGAAAATGACTTACTGACTACTGATTCCAGTTCTTTGAGCCAATGTGTTTATTTTTCCAAACACGTGATGTATCAAATTGGGGTATTCCTTAAAAAAAAAAGAAGCTTTATTGTATTACCATATTACTCACTGATTTGTTGTTGATGCGACCAGTGGTCATCACAAGCACTAGATTTATCAACTATAACAATTCTGGGAGCGTACACACTTACCAGGACTTCCTAAGTCTGTACAGAGCTGCGTGCATGCGCAGCTCTGTAAGGACACTGTGAGCTTGCGCAGCTTGCGGCTAGAGCTGCGAGCTGCAGAGGAGGAGGGGGAGGACGACACAGGAGAGAGGGGGGAGGAAGACACAAGGGGGAGGAACACACGGGAGAGGGGGGAGGACAACACAGGAGAGGGGGGGAAGACACAGGGGAGGGGAGAGGGGAGAAGAGACACAGGGGAGGGGAGAGGGGGGAGAGACACAGGGGAGAGGTGGGGGGAAGAGACACAGGGGAGAGGGGGAGAAGATACAAGGGGAAGAAAGGGAGGGGAGGAGGGGAAGAGACACAGGGGAGGGGAGAAGAGACACAGGGGAGGGTAGAGGGTGGGGAAGAGACACATGGGAGAGGAGAGGGAGAAAGAGACACAGGGGAGGGAAAGGAAGGAAGAGACACAGTGGAGGGGGGAGACACAGGGAAGGGGGGGACACAAGGGAGGGAGAGAAAAATGAATAATTATACCGTCATTTTTGACAGGCAAATTACTAGTATAATATATAACTAGATAGAAGTTTTGGCCTAGTTAGGTTCCATTAAGATCACCACCACATTTGAAGAAGGGGCCAACCCTAGATATCACAGATAGGCTTCATTTGAAGAACTGTGCATATTGGGTTGCCTAAAAGGACTAAGGAATTTTAAAATATAAGAACAATAAGATTGAATATCCAGTTCAACTTTGTGAAATATCAAATATTTTCACTCAGTTTTATTTACCCCTTTGTGTCAAGAAGTAGTTACATATGGTAAATGATGCAGTGGCAAACAAGGGATTTGAAAGCGATAATTCAAAAAATATTCTGCAAAGATAGGTGTTTGATCAAAATGCGAGAGAATGTGACTGGCATGTGGTTCTGATGGCAGAACTGGGGCAAACTGACCAGTTAGGTCAGTACATAAAGTATTGTTACATGGAAAAGGGGAAATCAGTAGGGCACTAGCTGCAAAATCCTGAGGATTCCTTAGTAGAGGCTGGATGAATTATACTATAAGATATGTTTTTAATATGCTGTTCTTCTTTACCATCTAACACTGAACTGTTTCTATATTTAAGATATATACCGTATTGGTCCGAATATAAGCCGCACCTTTTTTCCGATTTTTGAGCTTGCGAGTTACAGGTGCGGCTTATATTCGCGACCGTAAAAAAATCATTGCCGATTTGCGAACTTTGCTTGTGACATGTGCAGCTTCTATTAGCGAAAGCAAAATGACTGCCGATTTGCGCGATTACTAGTTAAGGGTGTCGATTTTCGTGCTTGAGACTGCGGTATTGAATAGCGATTTACAGTTTTAGTGATTCTAACATCCTGTAAAGTCTGTAACCTGCAAAAAAAGCTACAGTGCTAATTAGAAAGCCTGTTTCTTGCAATGGCTGATCACTTTGAGAGTCTTTTTCTCTGCAATTTTACGGATGCGGCTTATATTTGAGTACTATCTTTTTTCTATTTTTCCCCTTGAACTTTACGGGTGCGGCTTATATGCAGGTGCGGCTTATATTCGGACCAATACGGTAAATGCTTTTATATATATGTATACCATTGGGAAACTGGCTGTCACCTGGGTGTGTTTGTATTTGTATTTGAAGACTACACCTCTGTCTAGAGGGTTCTGGGGAAACCTTTTGATATGCTCTATCCATGAAACTGAATCTCAAAAGGTCCGTTGATTTGTAAACATGGTCTCATGAAGGCTATACATATGCATTACCATCTTAGCTGTGGGGTATAGCTTATTGACATCATGCCACTACATATTTTAAAGGACTGCATCATATCTTCCCGAGACAACTAAGACAAATTAGTTAATTTAATTGTGGTATTTCTAGTGTAAGTGCTTTTCTCTGGTAGGTGTCTGTTGCAAGGTAAGGTGTATCTGCTATAAATGTAGCATTAGTTACTGGGTTTGTGCATGGGTGTAGAAGCCAAAGAAAATCTGGGGGGCATACCACATATATTATATAAAAATACCACACAACTGCTTCTCTACTCATAACACACACATTGAAAAATGTGTGTGTGTGGGTGGGGGGTTTCTCCCTCATCCCCCCAGTTCCTACACCCAAGGGTTTGTGTATATTATGCTTTATATTTTATTGCATAGTTACTTCTTGTCTCAGTTATTTCTTGTGTCTACATAGAGTTGTGCCATACTTACTATGCAGTAAATATATTTATTATGCAGTTTGACTATTGCATTTTTCCTAAATTGGATTTATTTACTATGCATATTTTCCTTATGTAGATTAAAACATTTTTTGATAGTTTTTTGCTTTGTTCTGAGTGTATTTGCTGGTAGACAGTTTGGCCAATATCATGTGTAGTTAACCAAAAGAGTACATCTTAAATATAGGACTATTGTGGCCCTTTAACAGAAAAAAATCAATGGCCCACAAAGAGTGTGTCTGTCTTGTAGTATATTATATTATATCAGATTTCTAAAACGTATACATGTTTCTCAAGCTGCTAACATCATTAGTGAATTACTGTAACACTAGCAAATAGTGTATATGTTACCCATATTAAAAGCCTCTCCTTAATTTCCTGGACTTAGTGAATGTGTCTGCAGGATGAAGAATTTCTCACAAGGTGTTGTATCTGGTGTTGCAAGTGGTTGGACTTCAGCAGCTTGAGAATCTTCATCATCTTATGGAAGACACAATCAGAAATATATAAACTGATTGATACATCACCTGCATGGCCGGATTACCCATTAAGCCAACTAGGCAGCCGCCCAGGGGCGTATCCCTGTAAGGGGCACCACATTTAGAAAAAAAATGGTTCCTGCCTTAAAAAAATGAAATGTTGTAGTTCATAAACGGTCTACTAGGGGTTAACCACCTAGAGCAAGACAGTTACAATAGGAAAGGGAACTTACACGCACAGAAAAGGCAAAAATGGGTCCGTGTATACCTTGCGTACTCACTCACAGGGGCTCCTCCACTTCACTGCCTAGGGGCTCCAAAAAGGAAGATACAGTCCTGATCACCTGCTATATATATATAAGATTACAAATACATGCAGTTTTTGCAGTGATTGCAACAGTACGGCTAGTAATAATAGGTACATTTTCATATACACTCTGCCTGTACTTACACTGTTAATTTGTTCCAAGACTGTCAGTGTAAGCTGAAAAACTGTGTATGTTGAATCATTTATTTATTGATATATGCATGCACTGACCATATATTATAACACTAACTTTAATGTATTGCATTTATAGTGCGATTCATTTGTTTTGTGGATCAGACTTTGCACATGTTGATGGAATTGTATTTTCCTGTCTGGTTTATTGAAGTAGTTGTCTAATATTTTATATATATTTGTATCTGAAATGAATCAGTGTACTGTAAAACTATGTAAATAGGGACATCTAAATAGGGACAGGGACCCCTAAGCTGAGCAGGATTGGGCTTGGTCAGTTCTTGGATGGAAGACCACCTAGGAATACCAGGAGCTGTATGCTGTGGCCCACTAGAGAAGGAACTTACAACCCACTACAGTATCTCTGCCATGATTAGCAAATGGATCAGCATGACCATGGACATAAAGATGTGCCTGGTGTGTTATGGTCCATGAAATATTCATGTGATATCCCTTTCAGTCACATTCTACATCACTCAGCTTTCTATCATATACAATTGCTATTAAACTGTTCTGCTCTTGCAGATTCAGTTACTTACTCCTTTATTTTTTCTTTATTTTTCAAATTGATGCTCATTATTATATCCTCATTAGCCTTGAAACTGATGAGTGAAGGTGAGTGTCCACTTGTCTCATTTCCTTGCTAGGAGCCGCTCTTCTCAGCCTGGCTGGTGATATCTGCATATATTATATTTTTTTACTAGTTTGTGGCATTTTTGGATATAAAATGTAAATGCTATATAGAGTACATTTTTCAGCAGACCCCGTCCATCTCAGAACATCACATTTTGTAGAAAAATTCTTACTCACAGTGAGTGTTGTAGAGTTCAGTGCAAACAAAACCTTATTCTCCTCTTCATTGAAACCCTTAGTGTCCTTTTTCCAAACACACTTTTGCTGTTATCTGATTGTTAACATAGGCCCCTATTTAATTGTCAAAATCACAATTACTGGAGCCCATAATGGTACTGCAGTTATCAAAAACGTAGCTCTGTCCCATCTCCCCCTTTGATGTTTCAAGCCCGCAAATGTTACCAGTGCTAAATATGCAAAATTCATATTCAATTGCAATAATTGAACAAGCCCGCAACTGCCTTCAAACCCATAAATGGCAAATGCATCAAAAAACTATACAAGTTCTAGATAGGACTCGCACCTGTTCATAATACTGTAAAAGCAAATAAACACACAATACTGTACTTAAAAATACTGGGAAAGCAATGAAAGACTTTAGAATGCATTGTACAACAGTATCAAGCTTGCAAATCTGCAATAACATATTTTTTTTTTTTTTACGTTTTATATTGATCCCGGGAATCAAGGAATTAATACATATCAGGCCACCAACAAGGACTAGAACAGTTGGTTTATTAATTTTTATTGATTTCTTAATTTCTGGATTGAGAGTCAGATCACAAACCGCACTTCAAACACTAATAATTTGCGGTTTAAAAACCATGTTTTACTGACATCATGATGACGGTCTCATTTACTATTGGCTCTCTCTTAATTGTAACTTATGAGCTTGCTTAATTGATCATGATCATGCCCTGTAATGGAAATAAGATAGCAGAGTTGCCTGACTCAATAGTCACTAAACTTGTGGGACCCGCTATTTGTCCCCTTGGCTACTGCTAAGCCGCAGCGCCTTAATTAAGTGTAGCCATTAATGGTAAAATTCATGTATTGGAGCTTCTCAGCATAACATATACCCACACAATCATCCACAATATTGGTACATGAGCATCTATAGGACACTATGTCCGTATGATATTATAGCGGAGTTCCCTCAAAAGTGATATAACTTGTGGAATCTCTGACTCATAGAGAGAATTGCTAATAAGGTTTCTGAACAGGTGGTCAAGGCCTGTTCCCACAGTTCCCTATATTGGTCTAAATGGAAAAAGAAAGTTGGGAAAACCTTTATATGTAACCCTCAAGGTATCATATTTTTTTGCAAGATATCTATTGTAAGTAATCTTATTACAAAATGATGCAAGGTGTTTTTTCAATAGAGACTCTAATTTTCTTAGCCCCTCATCCCAATCGTCATTGTCTGGTTGATTTTCTTGATATCACCATAAAAAAAAAAAAAAGTGATACAGAAATACAGACAGATCTATTTCGCAAACCAACAGCCACAAATAGCACATTACATTGCTCAAGTTCCCACCACCCATCCACCAAGTGGGCCATCCCTGTAGGGGAATTTCTTAGGATACTTAGGAACTGCTCTGACCAGTGGCGGAGTAAGTAATAATAATGTGACTCGCCCCTGCACATTGCATTACAAACATATATGGAGAACATTATCCAGTCCCAGAGTTGATGATTTCCTCTTCATTAAACTGAATTGTATAAGAATACTGATTACACAACAATGTTAATATGCTGTCCCAGATAATGCTTAATGATACAAAAATAACAATAATCAGGAATTATTTTTTTAATGAGAAAACATGTGAAAATAAAGGTAATGTCTGTTAAATAAATGAATTAAAGGAAAATGTCCACATTTGTGGACTATAAAGACAATTTTGTGTGTAAGACATCTGTAGCCTTCATGGAATAAGGAGTATTTGAACATTTTCACAAACCTAACCAAAGCATATGAACAACTCCCACATCTATTTACTTATCTCCATAGCAAACCCGACATTATGCAAAATGTAGGATATGATCAGCCCTCTAAGCAGTAACATTATACGTGACTCACTGATAATTTATCCATTATAAGGAATCTGTACAAAATCAGAATAGTGTTAGATCTTAGCAACAAAACGGCGGCCACTTTCTGCATATACTATACTGTATCTTAGCACACAATAGCTATTGCACAAATTATTAAAATATTAGTTTCAAGTTTATATCATAACACTTCAAAATCCCCTAATACCCTAATTTTAGGTGTTAAGGTGTAAGGCATAGACCACTATCCAACATTACTCTAAAAACACCCTTAATCTGCACGTAAACACTAAATGGGTCTGCCCTTTATGGTTAGAAAACGCCATAAGCCATATGCATTTACTTTATAGTGGCTAACAAATATACATTATATTATACTGGCTCCACAATACTATCCTCACTCTATACATATCAATTAAAACACTGAATTACATGACCAGTATGGATTTTTTCAGACAATTCTACATAATGTACAAAATGTAGAAGTGACTGCTTAAACACACTTAAGTTACATTTTTGGAATAATGTACACCAGATCTGCATTAAGGTATAATTTCATGGGTGGATTTCTCACTAGGCAAACGTGGCAGCCACCTAGGGGTCTCCCTAAGAGGGGCACCTCATTTGTATAACAGTGCATGTAAGTTTGTGTGTATTTATTTATAACACATAGTCCCCTGCTTTCTCTAGCCAGGGGCTGAGAGCATGTTTTGCTTTGGGCCTGGGGGAGGTGGTGAGTATGAAGTGGCAGGCTTGCAAACTGCATGGGTACACATGAGCAAGATCACTGTGGCCCCTATTCAACTGCAGTTGACTTTATACCGGCCGTAAGTCTGCGGGCTAGAAATTTGCAACAGTTACAGAGCGATTAATTTGATCAAGTCCAAAGCTACCTGGCCGAAAGCCTAAACCATGCACCAGTAAGTAGCATTTCAGAGCATGATCATGATTAATTAACTACCGATTTAGAAACATGCCAATAGAAAATGAGACCGTCATTATTATGTCAGTAAAACATGGAGGTTAAACATCAATCAATTAGGGTTAAGAAGTCCAATATGCGATGTACAAAATATTACAAATAAAAAATATTGTTCTAGTCCATGTGGGTGGCCTAATATGTATTAACTCCTTGATTACAACTGAGACAGTCTGTGACTGACTAGTGCATCTAGTACTATAGAAACATTGTGTATGCCTGTACAACAGTGGTGGTGGTGGTGGTGGTGGTGGGGGGGGGGTTAAGAAGTGATGTTTGGAAGGTTTCAGTGAATAAAAAAATAGCTTTTAGGCACGTGTTAATACAATGATGTTTAAATAGGCAGATAATAGGCTATATTAATATTAAAAATGGAATCCTAATGGAATCCTAAATGTCCTAATGTAATGTATAGAACAGAGTTCCATACCTCTGTGACAGGTGTGAGCATGTTGCCTCTCTGGAAGCGCAAATTGGAGAACTGGAGAGGAGAATTGCAGCACTTACTGATATTCCACTGGAAACGGAGCACAGTTTAGCTGGACCTAGCATGGAGAGTGGAAATGATCAGGGAGGTAGCTGGGTTACAGGACGGGGAAGCACCAACAGATTTGCCAGATTGAGTGAAACTGTTCGGGATGTCCATTCAGGAATAGCAATGCCAGATAGAGCTGTTCCCTCTAACTGCCGGGAGAACAGATCTACTGCAGGAGTGGGAGGGCAGAATAGACAGAGCAACAGACAGGTTTTGGTTGTAGGCGGCTCGATTATTAGGAAGGTAGACAGGGTGATTTGTCACCCAGATCCCAGCAAACGAACGGTTTGCTGTCTCCCGGGTGCTCGGGTCCAGCATGTTATGGATCGGGTAGATAAATTATTGGGAGGGGCTGGAACCAGCGGTATTGGTACATATTGGTACCAATGACAAAGTTAGTGGAAGATGGAGTGTCCTAAATAATGATTTTAGAGAACTAGGGAATAAGCTTAAAGCAAGGATCTCCAATATAGTATTTTCTGAGATACTACCTGTGTCACGTGCTAGCCCAGGGAGACAGAAGGAGCTTAGGGAGGTTAATGCGTGGCTAAAAATGTGGTGCACTAAGGAGGGGGTTGGGGTTTTTAGAGCACAGGGCTGACTTCTCACTTGGGTACAATCTCTATAGCAGTGATGGATTGCACCTTAATGAAGAGAGAGTTTATATGCTAGTGGATAAAATGGTAGAAAAGCTGGAGGAGTTTTTAAACTAGCAGGTGGGGAGGAGGGACTAGATGAATGTAATGGGGTAGAAAGTGTAGAGGAGATAAGGGATGAATTTAATACTCATGGGGGAGGAGATGGGGGAGGGTTAGTACAGTCAATAGGGAGGTATTATTAAGTAACTCAAGTACAGAGGTGGGCACCTCAAAACTACAAACTCATAACATAAAGTCTATGCTTACTAATACCAGAAGCTTGAAGCCTGAATGTGAGCCTATAGTCAGAGAAGATATTTATGGTGGAACTAGCGGTAATATTGAATGTTTGTGTTAAATAGCAAAGCAGCAAATTAAAAAAGAATATTAGTAGAAGTATGCTATAAAGCCACAAATATAGCTGAAAGCAAGGAAATACAATTATTGTTACAGATTGGAAATGCAGCTAATCATGGGCAAGTTCTAATAATGGGAGATTTTAATTACCCTGAAATAAACTGGATAAATGAGACCAGCAGTTCAGCTAAGGGAAGCAGGTTCTTGAGTACACTCAGAGATCATTATCTGGCCCAGGTTATACAAGAGCCTACTAGAAATGAGGCTCTCTTGGATTTAGTTATCACAAATAATATTGATATAGTATCAAATGTGTAAATAGGGCAACGTTTGGGAAACAGTGATCACATTACAGTCTCATTTGAGATAAAAGCAAAACAAAGGGGGCAACAAAAACTCTTAATTTTAAAAGGGCAGATTCTAACGGTCTAAGGACAGAAATACAAAGTATAGACTGGGACAAAGAACTGGCAGGTAGAAATACTGAACATAAATGGACAACATTTAAATCCTTACTTAAATACATACACATCGGTATATACCATGTGGAAATAAAAGTAAAAGGAGTAAATCACACCCAATGTGGCTAAACAATCATGTAAAGTTCAAGGTACAGAGAAAAACACAGGCATTTCATGTATACAAACAAGAGGGGACAGAGACTGCTTTACTTAAGTACAAGGAAACCAACAAGGCTTGCAAAAGGGCTATTAGACAGGCTAAAATAGAAAATGAAAAATTAATTGCAAAAGAGAGTAAGACTAACCCTAAAAATAATTTTTGTAACTATATTAATGGAAAAAAGGCCAGGAAGGAAGCTATAGGAACATTACATTGTGGCACAGGCCGTCTGTTAATTAGAGACCAGGAAAAGGCAGATGAGCTAAATTGTTTTTTTCTTCGGTATACACAAGGGAGGTATCAGTGGTTGGGACACCACAACATAAGGGGGCTACACCACCTTCACCAAATAATTGGCTAACACAGGAAGAAATCCAAAAGAGGTTGGAAAAATTACATCCAAGGGTACTGAGGGAACTGATTTCTCCAATAGCCAAACCATTACAGTATATCTATTTTTTTAAGATTCACTCAACACTCGGTCACTACCAGATGAAAATACGGAGAATTATAGACCAGTGAGTCTCATTTCTGTAGTGGGAAAGCTTTTAGATGGGTTAATAAGTGATAATATACAAGAATATGTCTATTTGAACAGGCTTATAAGTAGGAGCTAACATGGACTTATGAGCGATACGTCATGTCAAACAAATCTAATTCGTTTCTATGAGGAGTTCAGTAGGAACCTGATCAAGGCAACTCAGGGGATGTAGTCTTTTTGGATTTTGCAAAGGCTTTTGATAAAGTGCCACATGGAAGACTATTGAATAGTCTCATAGGCACAAATATGAAATTTAAAAATATGATTTTTTTATTATTATGTTTGTGTTATTATACAATTTCCAGGGTAACATAGTGCCCATTACTCAGTAGGTTAATCCATATATGGACTAAAACAGATGCTCTAATGCATTATCTATGAAAGGGCTAGCCCTATTGGCAAACGTTACTTATTTGATTAAAAAATGCTTACTCAATTTGTAGGTGCTCACCTCGTCTCATTTTACTTATATACTGTATATGATACCATCATATTTGTGTTTTCTATTGGTTCCTAGTGCTGTGTCTCATCACAAATTTAAGTAAAGTGCTAGTTTAGGTGTAATTTATGAGCAGACACGTAATTCTGCATGTTGCATATTACTGACAAGACATGGATTTATGTATTTCAGAGATACTTAATTCCAATGTGAAATCAATTGAATACATGTGTAACATTACTGAAAAAGCTCCAGCAGTTGAAAAATACGTATTCACTTAACTTAAAGATGTATTTAAGTTTCCTGAATTATGAGTGCATATAATAGAGTAGAATCAATAGTGTATGAAAACATGTTTTTCCATGAAAAAATACCAAAATAAACATTTAAACACTTACCTTGAAGTTAGCAAAATGTCTTGTAATTTCTGACAGTTGAAAATCAGGATTAACACTCTCTCCAAACCCAGGCTAAATTAGCATAAAATTCAAAAATTGTTTAGGCCAATCATGAGGAAGCAGAGGCCGAAACATTTGTATCACAATCTGGGGTTGCTGTCTGTGCTGCAAAGTAGCCTGGGATATGTAGTCTGGCACATGTTAGAAAGTGCTGTGTATTTTCATATAAGAGTATATCTGTGCAGCACATTCACAATAGATAACAACCCTGCAGGTTGTGTGTTCTCTGTATCAACTGCTGCTGGTGTTTTTTCTCTCTGTCCCTGTCTCCTTGTGAAAAATTCCAGCTGTGACCCCACCAACCATGTGACTGGCAGCACTTCCTTTGGAGGTCACAACCTGTACCTAGCTTCTATGCAGCCAGGTACACTGTCATGTAAGCTTCCTAGGGGTGTGCAATTCCTGATAGCAGTTTCCAGCCTATAAATATGTAAGTACATTCAACTTTTCAATATGATACATTTTTTTCTACTAATCAGTGGCTGTTTTTAGGAAACATTCGAAACCCAGGAAACATCTGTACACCTTAAAGTATCTTGAATTGAATGGGAATATATATGGTGAAATTCACTACAAGAGTATGTGTTAAGAGGAAATAATGAATGTGTGGGAAGTATCAGATATAGGGGCACAAACAAGGGCCTGATGACTGAAATCCAAACAGGAAATTTTCATAGTAACAAACAGGAAATTCCAGAGTACATACAGTGATCGTGATGGATAATGTCATCTTCCAGTCTGCTCTAGGAGGAGACCCGAGAACGGACACATGGTATATTGCACAAGACAGTTACTCATCAACAACTAGATACTAATGCCTGTTAACCCAAATCCAGTTTCCAAGAAGTGCATTTTCAGTATGTGATAAACAGGAAAACATGTATCATAGTATTTTGCAGCAGATCACATATTCTATTCAGATGTTGCTAATATTATTTACATAAAAGACCTGTGCAGTTCAGGAAATAAATACAGCTGTGTTTCAAGTATGTACCAAACTAACATGTACAGGAATCCATTTTGTACTTATTACATCACATAGGAGGAGCAGGCAGAGGTCCCGGGCCTTTCTTTTGATAACTGGATAAGATTAAAACTGACACAACAGCCCTTCCCTCACTGGCCCAGGAGCAGGATGTTGCTTTAAAGTATGCAACCATAGTTCTCCAGAAATATATATGCCTCCTTACTGTCTCGTGGACCATGGACCCCCCAGCATTCTGCAGAGGACACATTTATTTTCTAATAAAAACTAGCTGTTTGACTTGTCCTGTTTAATTATGCTTTTAGACTTTTTTATTTTTTTCATTGTGCAGGAGTGCTTTAAAAATCCATTTGTGGACTGCAACCACAGAACTAGCAAAGCATTGTAACCTACTTTGGGAAGCTAAATGGTCTTTTACATGTTCATGTGGAGTGATAGCGCAGTCATTAAATTCCTCTACAATGTTTTTATTTAGTTGCATTAGATTCATCCTTTGGAGGGAGTAGTTGATTTTGTACTCGACTGGTGCAGTGTTTTGACACACCCTCATTTGAGTTAGTCAGAGGGAAGACCTGAATTTGTGCCAAAAGCAGTTTGTACATGGAATCAATGAACCCTTGCAATACTCATCTTCCATGCAAGATCTTTTCGATATTTAAAACCCGCTCTTTTAATGCATGACAGCACTTTTGTGTCATAAATTTCCTGGTACTTTAGGATTTACATGCAATATTTTTATATGCACATATATATATCAATATTATTGTATTAAAAACAGCGCAAAAAGAACATCATAGAAGGTACACATTTTATTTTACTGCAGTATTTTTGCAAAGAAAACACTATGAGTAATGACAATCAGACACAATATATGCCTGGCGAAAGCACTCATTGCAGGCTTTGTGATGAGGCCCGAGGGACTAAGGCCTGAGGGACTCATCGCGAGGCTGCTGGACTTAGGCTGCAATGAGCGCCAAAGGCGCTCATTGCAGGGCTTGCAATGAGCAAAGCTCTCATTGCAGGGCTCGCAATGATAGCCATAGACGCTAACTGCGAGGCCCGCGGGAGTTAGGCTGCAATGAGCGCCAAACAGCCGAGACATGAGCACCGAAGTCGCTAATGTTGATGGGCGCATTAGCCACCGAAAAACTTAGCACTTTGCCGCTGATGGCTAGGCACACAGTTTACTAATTTAATTGCCAAAATAGTTTCAAGCGTGTAACTCAAAAGACCACCAAAAACAACCAAATAATAAAAAAATAATAATAACACACAGCACAGGAGGAGAGCCAGGAAGCCTGGGAGTGAGGTTGCAAGTGAATTTGAGCCATATTTGACGTTTTTCTTTGAATGAAAATCGGCTAAGCAAGGAAAAAATGTTAAACGAAAAACGGAAAGATTCTGAAACAGGATGAAAATGAGTCTGAGCAACGCCAGACACGCGGGACTTAGACAATATACAACTGCCAAGGACAGTAACAGACACAGACAACGCCGGACTTAGAAAATATACAACGGCAAAAACAGTAACACACGAACATCACCAACGGCAGTCAGCGCGTGCCATGCAAAGATTCAGCAGACACACAAAGGAGATACACACAGGGAAGAGACAGGGGGGATATGCTGCAAAGAGACACATGGAATTCCCAAGCACAAAAGTTGCAGGTTAACAAGGCCTGCAATGAGCGCTCGAAAGGCTTGAGGGTTTCACAATGATCGCCAAAGGCGATCAGCGCGGGGCTGGTGGGTTGCCAAGCCCTGCAATGAGCGGCAAAGCCGCTCATCGCGAGACCAGTACAGTAGACGGGAGGCGAGGCATCTTTTTAAGGGTATGTAATAATGTACCACTGTGTGTTTTCTTCTTTCACAAGATGCTCTCAAAGCAGAAAAAACATATACAAATGTTTAACTGATCTGGGGGCTTACTCCCAAGTATATACAGCTGATGTAAGAGTCATACTTATCTGCCAATAGTATTTACAGATGTACGTATGCTCAGTGAATTAAAATTAAAGGGTATGCTGCACCTATACTTACATTTCTTTTATATAAAAGAACACACCTAGAAAAACCTATGGAACTTGCCTAGTTTTATCAGTTACTCCTCTTTGTTTGTGGAGAGCCGCCACCATCATAATTTCCATTTCTCCTACTGACACTTGGGCCCCTATTCAATTGAGCAATTGTTGGTTACTGGAGCCTGTAATGTAGCCTGTAAACTAATTTGCTATTCAATTGGCGTCTTTCAGCTACCCACAAACTATTTGCAGGTTACAGGCTGAAAATCCCTGCGGTTGTCAAAATCGTAACTTCCAACCCATCTAAGCCTTTGATCTTTCAAGCCCACAAGAGCTAAAATCGCAAATCGCTATTCAATTGCTACAATCCCTCAAGCCCGCAAATGTTTTCACACCCGTAAATGGCAAATGTAGAAGAAAATCCTACGGGTTGTCAGGGGTTTTACCTATTAAATATATAAATGAGTATACTCCTATATATATATACCATTTCATTATATATTTCTGATTAAATATATCCTCTTAATATTTTATTTAATACACATATAGAAATTCCTCAAACATAACAGTGTTTGATATCATCGGATAGGAAATATCTTAAACATTTCATATCTATGTGTTATGTTATACCTATATTGCACATCATCATTTTATTTTGAGTTTTTAATTTTATACACATATTCCATTTTTCTGGGATTCACTAAGTGTCTACATTGTAATGAGAATGTAAACAGTGAAACCACCAAAAGGCTAGTCATTAGTATTCATACTAGATTCTTTTGATCCACAAATGTCATGAAATAGTCACACCTCAAATTGGAGACGAGAAAACCACCATTTGGCTCTTGTACTGACAATGTTTGTTTGACTGTGCATTTGATATTCATGTATCCCCTCTTAACACAATAGTGAGAAATAATTCCAGGATGTGATTAAGGTGATATCTAGATAAGAATGGCTATTTAAAATAGGCCTAGGAAAAGGAAAAGGGGACAAAGAGGAGAGAGACTGAGACACACATGCAAGACATTGAGAAAGAGAGGACCTATTTTTGATTCCTGATATATTTCATTTTCATATAATAATCGATTTGGGATTATCCAGGCTGACTATACGTTGAATTGGGTTGATACTGGTATCTGGTAATGTATAGATTTAATTTCAAACTTCTGTGATATAATAGATAAATTGATCTTATTTGTTCCACTAAATCAATTGTATCACAGAAGCCAATAATATATCTACAGTAGGTTTTATTCAAATTGTGATATATTTTCCTCTGTTCCCATAGTATTTTTGTTATTCAATATATGGTATATTATATATTCTGCCAACAATATTATTGTGACTTACTATATTAATAAGATTGATTTTCGTGTTTATTATAAACAGCTAAAATAAGGAATATTGATTAATAGTAGTTTATTGTTATTTTCTATTACCCTAGAAGATTTTGTTGACAAAGAAGTTAGAAGGTTTTTCTTGCTTTATTAACATTTTATCGTATCAATATTGCAGTAGACTTAATTGGGTTATTGACGTCTGAAAATCATATAGTACTGTTTAGAACTTTTTATTTACTTTAGAATTCGATTGTGTTATTTTGATAATAAACGCTGTTTTGTTTAAAAGCTATATTTTCCTATAAATTGACGTTATAATCGGACAATAAGTTAAATTGACTATTTCAAATATCATTTTACTATAAATACCACGACAGGGTACAAGATAGGACTCGCTAGGGGGTTTAACACATGTCCGTAGCACTGTAAAGGCAAATAAATACTCAATACTGCACTTTAAAAGATGGGGAAAATGATGAAAGACATTAAAATTAATTGCACAACAGTCTCAAGCTTGCAAATCTGCACACTTTTTTTTTTTTTATGTTTAATTTTGGTGTCATATCAATCTCGGGAATCAATGAGTTAATACATATCAGGCCACCCACATGAACTATAACATTTCCTTCATTCATTTCTAAATTTTTGTACATTGCCGAATTGCGAGTCTGATCGCATATCGGACCTCTAAACGCTAACTGATTGACGTATAACCTCCATGTTTTACTGACGTAATGATAACGGTCTAATTTTCTATTGGCTGTTTCTGAATCGGTAGCTACGGCCTTGCTTAATTAATCATGCTCGCACTATGAAATGCTACATATGGTTGCATGGTTTACAGTTTCGGCTTTTGGCCCGTAAATTGTGGGCTTTTTCAATTCAATCCCTCTGCAATTGTAGCAAATTTCAAGCCTGCAGACATACAGCCTGTACAATGCGGGCTTGCAATTGTATAAGGTACTTAGAATGCTGAGAGGAATGGGTCAAAAGTCCAAGAACCAATCAAAGTACACCTGTGTTTCTAAGTTTTTGTAGTTATTTTTATGTTCTTTAGCAGCTCACATCATCTAATATACAGAGGTTTGTGGCAATAAAAAACATTTATTTGAACTATTTCATTTAAGAAAAACTTGTGAAACTTACCATTTAAATATAATTTTTGAAGGCAGCATTCCTTTAATTAGTAAATTCACAATAACAACAATTTTTTCGCTAGGATTGCTGTTTCTATCATCTTTTCTCGCATACATAACTTGGCAGACAGATCTGGGCACATTAATTGTAGGGAAGATATTAGATTACAAGGCATGCAATAAGCATCGGCCCTGACCTGCATCCTGTGATTTGTGGCAATGGCTCTGAATATCTAATGATAGGTGCCCGGCCGGGCTGCTGCTCTCAGCACCTTGTGGACCAGACACATAACCACAAAGACCTCGAGAGCTGCTGTTTATGTGCTACAGATGTTCTGGCAGATAAAACGTGGTGTGAATGCGGAATAAATATGGGACATGTTCTAAATAAAACTGAAGGTCACAGATTTATAAAACAATACTAAAATAGCCCCAAAACACATAGACCCTCATTCTATTATCGTCCGTAAATCGGCCGCAAAGCTGCGATTCCTTGCGGGGGTTCCGTTACCTTGCAATTCAAATAGACGGCGCGCCGAAAGGATATCCCCTTAGGGCCGGCCGTATATCTTGCAACCGGCCGTAAGCTCAGAAAACTTTAAAAGCAAAAATAAATTCAAGACGGCACTGTAAAGCTCTGTAAATGCTAGGGATCATAATGGGGGACATGAGGATTAATAGCAACCCCCTCTCAAGCTTGCACATCAGCCCAAATCCGAGATTTCATTAACTGTTTATTTTCCGGACGCAGCGTGGCCGGGTCTGAGGTGCTCCAAGCCCTCTGGACTTTTTACATGGATATGTGACATAAATTAAAACAATAATTATTTACGGATTTGAGTGTAGGGGAATGTTGTGCTATGAATGCTAACACCTACCATTACTTTATCGTCTCATCAGAGTGCAGGATGGCTTTATTATGGCTTTATTATGTGCTTAATTGTGTGCTTGCGGGACCTTTTTGCTGCAAGTAAGCTGCGGCTCGGTTTTAGCCTTGCAGAGAGGGTTCCCGGGGCAATTGAATAGCAACCGGGATTTTCTTGCGGCCGAAACTCTTGCGGCCGTTTAAGCTCAAAGGCTTTCCTCCGGCGCGTGCGGCCGCAAGGGATAACAAGGCGCCGGCCGCAAGCCTGCCGGAGTCCCTCGCCGGAAGGGAATAGAATAGGCAAATAGCCTGCGGCCGGTCCGTGCGGCCCCGCATCTCCTACGGCCGATAATAGAATGAGGCCCTAAAGGTTTAAAAAAAATAACAGCTGATTAAAGGGACACTGTCCCCCGACAACACATTGCATTATATTGTTTCCTCTCTATTAAAGTATTGGATAATTCGCATTGTTTCTGCAACTACTTTATCCTGATAAGCTATATGTTATTTTTAATTATATTTTACTTGGCCAGAGTCCTGCATTAATTTCTGCTGCCTGTCACAGAGGTTTGTCTGGTCCAGGATGGGATTTGACCCAGAAGCAGAGGTGGTGCAGTGCATCTTACCATTACCTTCTGGATTGTAAGCTCTTTGAGCCAGGACTTCAACTCTTACACCAAGCTGCCTGCTGATCCATTTGTATTGTATTCTATCTTTACTTGTATTTATACTTACATTAGAGTATTGATATAACTAGCGGTAACCTCTGTTATAGTACTGGCTTTGTGTAAATCAGATTAATAATAATCAATCATAATAATAATCATAATAATACTTAAGAAATCTGATTTTTTTCAATAAGAATAACAGATGTTAATAATATTAACATTGGCCTACACCAGGGGTGAGGAACGTCAGGCCTGCGGGCCATATAATGGCCGCAAAGTCACCCCTGCGCAGTGCAACGTGACACCCGCATCGGCTGCGGGCTTGAATTTTTTTTACAGAGTTACAGAGCTATTAAATTAGAACATTCCGCGAGCTAGGGGCTTGAGACGCAAACCAGTAAACCCTTCCTGTGCACGTTGCATGTGCTGCCTAAACGTGATCAATTAGTCAAATCCGTAGTTACGGGTTTGGAAAGAGCCAATGACAAAAGGGATCGTCATCATGACATCACTGAAAAAAGGTTTTTGGATCTCAAAGCCTTAATGGTTTTAAATACGAGGTTCGGTCGCACCCGCATTTCAGAAATAATGCAATAATAATAAATCATTAAATATGATATTCTAGTCCATGCGAGTTCCATTATATGTATTAACACATTGATTGCCGGGATCGATATAACATGGAAAAGAAACATAAAAAAAAGTATTGTATATTGCAGATTTACGAGGCTGAGAATGTTGTGCTATTAGTTTTAATACCTAACACCACTTTCACTTTAGTATTAAGTACAGTAGTGTGTGTATATTTGCATTTACAGTGCTACGGATAGTACTTTAACTCACTTTCGGGTCCTCTCTTGTACCCGTTGACTTTTGGGCTCCATTTGCGGGTTACAGGCTTGAACACCAGTGAATTTGTTGCAATTTTATAGCGAAATGGGAACGTAGCAGTTACGGGCTTGACAGAACAAAGGATTGGGGGCTCAGGTTTGACTTTTTCTCATCCCATAGGCTTTTTTAGCTCCAAGCCCGAAGATCGGCAGCGGGTTGCTTTACGGGCTTAATTTAATAGCCGCAAGTCTTGGAGGCTACATTACAGGCTTCGGTTTTACACGTTAGGGGCTTAGTGTCGGTTGAGAGAGAGAAAGGTGAGATATAGGAGAGAGAGAGGCGGGAGAGATAGAGAGACAAGAGAGAGAGAGAGAGAGAGAGAGAGAGAGACAGACACAGGACAGGGAGAGAGGGGGAGAGAGACAGGAAACAGATAGACAAAAGAAATACACATGAGAGAGAGAGAGAGAGAGAGGAGAGAGAGAGAGACAGGACAGAGAGAGAGGAAGAGAGACAGGAGAGAGAGAGCAAAGAGAGAGAGAGAGCAATAGATATGGGACAGAGAGAGAGATGGAGAGAGAGGAAAGGGAGAGACACAGGAAAGAGAAAGAGGAAAGAGAGAGAGACACATGAGAGAGAGAGAGAGAGAGGACAGAGAGAGACAAGATAAAGAGAGGGAAAGTGAGAGACAAGAGAGAGAGAGAGAGACATATGAGAGAGACACACAGGAGAGAGCAAAGAGAGAGAGAGCAACAGACACAGGACAGAGAGAGGGAGAGAGAGGAAAGGGAGAAAGACACATGAGAGAGAGAGAGAGAGAGAGAGAGAGAGAGGGCAGAGATAGAGAGAGAGACAAGATAGAGAGAGGGAGAGAGACAAGAGATAGACATAGCAGAGAGAGCGAGACACACAGGAGAGAAAGAGAGAGAGAGGCAGGAGAGAGAGAAACATGAGAGAGAAAGACACAGGAGAGAGAGCGAGAGGTCAGAGAGAGAGAGAGAGAGACATAGGAGAGAGAGAGTGAGACACAAAGGAGAGAGAGAGAGAGTCAGGAGAGAGAGACAGGCCAGCGAGAGAGACGGACACAGGGCAGAGAGAGAGGGAGAGAGACAGGAAAGAGAGAGAGAGAAATAGGAGAGACACACACAGGAGAAAGAGAATGAGACACAGGAGAGAGAGCAGGGGAGGGAGGGAGAGAGAGCCAGGAGAGAGAGAGAGAGAGAGAGACAGGACATAGAGACAGGGTGTTTTTTGTAACATTTTGGTTTAATTTCCTGCAAGATGTTTAAAAAATATGAAAAATACTCAAGCAAAGCAATAATAAACAAATGTTTCTAATTATTAGAAAGCACAACAATTGTAAAACTGCCATTGTAATAACTGTTTTTGATATTTTTTATTTTACATAGTCAACTGACCTTAAATGAGCACTGTATTCTTTAAAAAAAAAAAAGAAAAATTGTGTTTGTGATGTCTACAACAAACAAGTAAAATACAATTTTGAACGAAAAGTTAGTTTAAAAATGATCACAGCCAACGGAATATAAATCCAAAGAGAGATCAAGAGATACAACTATTTCATATTTGGAGAGTTCTGTCTTGCATTCATTCTAAATGTATTTTGCGAAAAATTGCTCTAAAAGCTTCATCTGTTGTCTAAAGCTAATGAAAGTAATTGTACTCACCACAGCTACAAATGAAAGTTTCCCTGTCTGCTCGGAAGAAGCTGTGAGGAAATGAAGGCTGGATAAAAACAGCAGAAACCAGGGAGACTGTGATCCTCTCGCCATATTGCAAGGAAAGGAATTCCAGTGAGAACTGCTGGGATTTCCCTATACGTACACACATGAAATATGAGCTTACTATTGTATTTGTTTATTCTTCTAAAGGAAATGTGCATTAATCCATCCCTGGCAATAGGGATGGATTGGGAAACTTCTAAAGCTGCCTTTTACTGCTTTCATAATGCTAAATAGTCTAACCTTACCAACCCTTCATTATCTCCTAGTATTTTAGTTTGAATTGCTCTTGTTTTTTTCTTAAGAAAGCAGTCACAAAGTGAATCTTCATATTATGTTAATAGTAGGGTTCCCTGGTGGTCCGGTGGTTAGGATTTGGTGCTTTCACCTCTGTGACCTGTCTTCCAGTCAGAGAACCAAGAGGTCACACCACCCTGAAGCCATACAGGGTTGGGCCTGGTCAGTACTTGGATGTGAGACCAAATAGGAATACCAAAAGCTTTGTGCTGTGGCCCACTGGAGAAGGAACTGGCAACCCACTGCAGTATCTCAGCCATAAATACCAAGTGCATCAGCATGGTGTGTACTGTCCATGATGAATCAGAGATGACTGAGCAACGCAAACAAACAGGATGACAGAATGGATGACAGCAGATTTTTAACTAGATAACAGCTGGGAAGATTGTTAGTGGGGTGACAATAGATTTTTTGTCAGGAAAACAGAACTGATGGTCAAAGAAAAAAACTAGCATAATTGAGAGCTTGCAAAATTAAAAATGAAAAACAAAAACTCTGGTTATAAAGAAACATGACACTAAATAATGGGACACAAATTAGCAATGTAATACCAGGTTTGGAAAACGTAGCATGTCAGGAAGTCTGGCTTCACAAAACAGGAAACAATTTCAGGAGCCAGATGAAGGCTGAGCTTGTGGGTTTCCAATATCTAAGCGATGTGATTTATTTTCTGTAGATAGTCCTGTCACAGTCAGTAGGTAGTAGATATGTTGGCCATTCCATTATTTATTGGAGACCTCTGTTATGCATTCCTCTCTAATCAACTGTTTCCAACCTTCAGCTGTCCTCAGTGCACATCAACAGGCCAGGATTTGTAGATATATGTGATTGGGCATAGAACAGACGTAATCATCAGTGGCTTAATAACTTGAATTGAATTACCTGTGCTCCAGTATAGTTTTCCTCAAATCTAGGCCTCTTGGTGTTTCTTGAGGACTGTCATTCAATCGATATTACGTAAATATTACACTGTATAGATTAAATACAGTTTCTTAAAATATTACGGTATATAGATTCAAGTTATGACAAGGATACGCTTTGTGAAGAAATTGCTTTTATTGGTATAACTGTATATATCAAGGATAAACAATTATAAGTGTTTACACTTGTAAGCTTTGATATTTTGTTAGATCCCAATACAGTCTATATGACGTGTATTACAATCTCTTTGGATGATTGGATAACAATTAGTCTTAACACACATTTTTTATTTGGTTAGGTCAATGCAGCAATCAATATATAACCAGTATATACAATCTTATCAAGTTTGGTTAACAGTCTGTCTATATTTGGTTAGTGCAATAGAAAAATACTATGAATAAACAATCAGCTGTCTATTTGTTATAGATATATATATATATATGATATTAATAAATAGCAATATAACTTATTATTCTATGAAAGCAGACACTATGAATGACACTATATATAGCAGTTAAAATATAGACGTATATATTGAAGCATGATGTATCAGAATTGATTATATTGAATGTGAGGTTGCAAGCTAATTGACCTTTGTATTTAGGTGTTGGCAAACTATTATTTGGTTGTTGGTCTTACATCAGAATTGATTACATTTAAATTAATTTATCAAGTCGGTCAATTCAATCAATAATGATGTAAGACAGTTTTGTTGATGGTGTGATACAAGATTATATATGTTGAGTACTGCTAAGTGTAGTGTGTTGTCTAGATGTTTTAATAATTGATCTTGTAACAGAGTTAAATGGTTACATTATTGAACAAAGTCAATAAGTCTGTTTTAGGGGATGTGGGCACAGAATAAAATGTTGATTAACATCTACAGTCGGGAATATAGATACTTATTTGTCTGGATTTGTGACCACTCCCAAAAGGATTGTGATATACGGGGATAAGTTTAACTCTACTACAAATTAGATAGTTAACACCATTTTATACATTACCTATGTGTGCAATTTCAGGATAACACCTGTGCCTCTGGGATCCCTCTTTGTGTGATTGGATTGTTAGAAAGAGTTGTGGGGATAGAATATAATTTGATATAGTCAGATATAGTAATATATGACAGTCAAGTTTGTCCGCAGACTGGGACATCAGATGAGATTAGAAATGGTATAGAAAAAGGCACAGGCAATAGCAGGAAAACCCCCGGAATCACAGCAAAAGACCAAAAGACCCAGAATATTTTCTCTCCACTTCAGATAATTATTTCTTTCTCCTCGTCACAAGGTTAGTTTGCACCAATGACAATCAATTACTCCACTCTTTATGTATATGAATTTATTTAGAATATATTATAAAAATATTGTGAATGTCGGCTTCTAGCCACTTAATAATATATTATGACCTTGAGTTTAATTAGATGCCAAATAATTTTTCTGAGAGACTACACCATTGTGCGCTAATCTTGCCACATGTGCGATAACATGTGAAAGAGACAATGGAGAATTGTATCATCTGAGCCTTTATTACCCATTCTAAAATATTTGTAATTCGACCCAGCCAATTCTTGACTTGATTTGTGTAATAAACACAGACATTTAAAATGCTGCATAGACAAATTATTTAACACCTTCACAAGTTAAAGAGGCATACTGAAAGTGTTTGTGTATGTTTACAATGGTAATTAGTGAGTGGCAGCACACAACCATATAATGTAAATAATAGGTGGGTGTGGCATTCTTTTTTACCCTGAAAATGCACGACAGGACCAGGTTGAAAATGACTAATTGGTTACACTGAATGTATAAACACAATAACTCCTAAATTATACATACAAGACATTCCCAGTGACCCTTATTTATGAAACAAAATCATAAAACAAAATATGTGAAAAAAAAAGCAGAAGGTAGCAACAAATCCAAGAGCTAAGGTATCCAAAAAGAAGTACAAAGGGACCAAAAGTTCCATGGGCTAATAACATGGGCAAACAGAAAAACAGAAATAGTTGATAGGATGGGTGAAGGACAAGAAGTCATCTGCTCTGCTCACACAGTGTGGCAAACTGGTTTCATTTTATCTAGCCCAGGAAATGGTAAAAATGAAATTAAAATGACATATGTTTAAAGGGCGTAACTCTAAATTAGAAGATTATACAAGACATAACAATATACGTATACAGGGTATAACTGAAGATATACCCCCTTCAGAACTAACAAACAGAAATGGTAGTTGATGGTATTCATAAACTCTTGTTACCCAAAAACTTAGACAAAAGCTCTGCAAGAGATGTAATTAGTAAATTACACTATTTGAGTTTTAAAGATCAAATCATAAGGAGTTCAGTTAATCTGAATTTTATGTGATGATCAGAACACAATGGTCAAAGTTGGTGAAGTGAAATAAGAAAAATGTATACATAAAGCATTTTTTTAGAAATAGAATACAGAAAATTGGCATGTGCATATGTATTCACCCCCTTTGTTATGAAGCTCATAAAAAGCTCTGGTGCAACAAATTACCTTCAGAAGTCACATCATTAGTGAAATGATGTCCAACTGTGTGCAATCTAAGTGTCACATGATTTGTCATTACACATACACACCTTTTTTGAAATATCCAAATCTTTGATGATCTCCAGGAGCACCATCAAATCTATCATAACCAAATGGAAAGAACATGGCACAACAGCAAATCTGCCAAGAGACGGCTGCCCACCAAAACTCATGGACCGTGCAAGGAGGGCATTAATCAGAAAGGCAACACAGAGACCTAAGGTAACCCTAGAGGATGTTTTTCAGCAGCCGGGACTGGGAAACTGGTGAGTTGAGGGAAATGTTGATGGTGCTAAATACAGGGATATTCTTGAGCAAAACCTTTACCACTTTGTGTGTGATTTGAGGCTAGGACGGAGGTTCACCTTCCAGCAGGACAATGACCCCAAACACACTGCTAAAGCAACACTTGAGTGGTTTAAGGGGAAATGTAAATGTGTTGGAATGTCCTAGTCAAAGCCCAGACCTAAATCCAATAGAAAATCTGTGGTCAGACTTAAAGATTTCTGTTCACAAGTGCAAACCATCCAACCTGAAGGAGATGGAGCAGTTTTACAAGGAGGAATGTGCAAAAATCCCAGTGGTAAGAGACTTATCCAAAGCGACTTGGAGCTGTGATTGCCGCAAAAGGTGGCTCTACAAAGTATTGAGTTTAGGGGGGTGAATAGTTTTTGACTTTTTCTGTTATTTTGTCCTATTTGTTGTTTGCTTCACAATTAAAAAAAACAAACATCTTCAAAGTTGTGGGCATGTTCTGTAAATTAAATGAGGCAAATCCTCAAACAATCCATGTTAATTCCAGGTTGTGAGGCAACAAAACACGAAAAATGCCAAGGAAGGTGAATACTTTTACAAGGCACTGTATGTGTTAGGTATCGCAAGGGTTAACCGCATAAGCGTTACTGTTACTAAATCGGTAACCCCGAGCCATGCTCAGGGTTACTGCAGGGGGCCCAGTGCTGCCAATATTGCCTGGGCCCCCTCAGCACACCCTTCTGCCTCCTCCATCCTCCTCCTCCTTCCCCCGTTATCATACTCCTCCCCCCTGATCATCTTCCTCCTCCTCCCACCCGATCATCCTCCTCCTTCCCTCTAACTTCCTCCTCCCTTCCCCCTCTCCAGTCCCTATCCACCCTCTCTCCTTACTTGTTATTGTGATCAGATGAGCTCCCTGCTCATCTCTCCACACGCAGCATGTCTTCGACAGTGAAGTGACCGGAATATGCTAATGACGTGACGGGCTTGTTACGTCACATCATTAGCATATGCCGGTCACTTCACTGCGGGAAGACATGCTGCGGGGAAAGGGGGAAGGGGGGAAGGGAGGAGGATAAGGGGGAAAGGACGGTATGATTATGTCAGTATTTTTTAATGCACCGCTTTAACATTCTAAATACTGACATAATCATACCGCCAGGCAGGTTAAGAATGAGATTGGATATATGAGGAAATGGGAGGGAAAGATTGTTGGAGTATTCCACATCTCTCTCCTTCGGGATTTAAAATTGAAATTGCAATATGGAAACCCAAGGTGGGGATTGTTTATAGAGGACACAGATTTAGGAATTGAATATTATGACATTCAAGACAATAAAAGGAGGTGGGGAAATAAGTTTATAATAATACGGAAACATCATAATAATCATACTCCCTTCATAAACTCATGGAAAAGACACTTCTTTGGCCTAGGGAGAAACTTAATATTGGCACTGTTTGTTTTACAATGGATAAAAGGAAATTGCTAGATTGGATAAATGTGTAGTTGGAGATTAAAATAAAGTAGATACATTAATTAATAGGCACCATTTAAGTATAGGAATTCCACTTTATTCACATGGAATTGGAGGGTAATGATCCACCAAAAGCACTCCTAGACTTAAAAGTCTTAATTAGAGGGACACTATAATGGTCAGGAAGAGATAGTCCCTTAGTCATAACCTATAAATATTAGTAATAACTTAGGACTTGAGGAAAGACATTTATAACATTGGATATTTTATTAGATCTATCACTTATCTGTTTTTTACAACATTTGTTTAATTATTATAGAGTAGAGCAACATAAACAGAATCAATCACAGCGTGGGGGTTCAGCCTGCTATTAGGTCTGAATTTCGAACGATGGAGTTTGACTTCTCATCTCCCCTACTGAGGAGGGGCAGAACACTGCCGTGCCAAAGGAAAGGGGGGGGAGGACTGGAAGATTCACCAAGAGGGGAATGTATGAATGAGAGAGTGAAAGGCTGCAGAAGAATGTATTATTGAAGCATCACATATAATAGTTGTCAAACTACGAATCGTCGTCACGCTTTGCAAGCTCGCAAAGTGAACTCGCAAGAAGTTTGGTCCGCAAATGCGGCCCCTCACAAAGCAAGGGGCTGCATTTGCGGAGGTGGAGGCTCTACGGCGCCTCACAAGCGGTTACAAACACCCACACAAGCGGTACTTGGACAAAATAGATCTAACACGCAATTACTAAATACGGACTTACACAAAAAATACGAGCCTCTGGACTTAGAACGAAAAATGTACGGACTTACACTACAACAAAAATTTGCCGCCATTTTATAACACTAACTTACACAATGCGGAAGTGCACAGCTACACTAACAGCTTCCCCTCGCGCACGCAGCCTATTTACACTACACGCTTGCTGCATAAATCAATTACAAATAGGTAAAGTATATTAATTTCTGATTTTATTAATTAATTAATTATCATGAACATCATATACACACACAAAAAAAATAAAACACTATCACAATAAACGCAAAGCCCTTCACCGCGCGGCTCACAAGAAGTGCCAACGGTGCTCATAGGACACAGACTACAACAGATGACAGGCTCGCAATAAGCGCAAAAAGGAGAACAATGCGGACCTTACAATGACAGCAAAAGTGCCTCTGATAAAACATACACCAACCAAGAGGCTTGCAATGAGCTCCAAAGGCACTCATTGGGAGCCATGCGATGCGCCAAAGGCCCAGTTTTAGTTTCGCTATAGTTTCTAGGACTTCGTTAGTTGAAATTTCTTGATTCAAAAGCTTGGCGGTGTTTCGTTTTTTCGGCTGCCATGTTTTCTCTTGCTTATGGGATTTTCAAGTCTCTAAACTTGGTAAATTGGACTTAAATTGAGGTGTAAACTCACTTCCAGATGGGTGCCCCCCCTTGCTGTGGGTAAGCTTTTTATTTTCTTTTTGTGTGTATTTAGTCTTTTTTTAATGTTTTCCGCTGTGCGCGTTTCGTCCGTTACGGTTGTATTTTTGCAAGTTCGTAATGTAAGTCGTAAGTCCCGCGGCTCGTATTTTTTTGTGTAAGTCCGTATTTAGTAATTCCATGTTAGACTTTTTTTTTCAAAGCCCCGCTTCTGTGGCTGTTTGTAACCGCTTGTGAGGCGCCGTAGAGCCTCCACCTCTGCAAACGCGGCCCCTCGCTTTGCGAGGGTCCACATTTGCGGCCTGCAATGAGCCTTCAGCTCATTGCAGCCGACGTTGGAGCCTCACTTCGCAAGGGTACGCATTTGCGGCCCGAACTGCGTCCCTGGCTTTGCAAGCTCACAAAGTGTGACAACGTTTCGTAGTTTGACAACTATTATATGTGATTGGTACTAAATAATTCTTAGCCTCTGATTACAGATTCTGTGTAACTTCGATGTTTTACTGACGTCCTGATGACCATCTCATTTACTATTTTCTGTGTCTAAGAAGTAAATTACGGGCTTGCTTAAATATTGTCAGATCATATGATCACGCCCCCAGAAATCTGACAAAAAAATTATTTTTACAACTATATATGTAAAAAATCCTAAAAACGTATGGTATAAGTCGTTGGTGGATGATATATTCACCGGTTAGGTAATTCATGTTAACATATCATAACAACTATACAGTATATGCAATATATCTTAAAAATTAATAGTAAAAGTCACAGGTGGATTATATATTCACCTGTGAGGTAATATGAAATCTCAATTATCATACTGATACTAGTTACTAGTACACATTTTTAAAATGAATAAACAAAATATGTTTTAATTATTTTAGCACATTACAATTTTTTTTCATAAGATACATAAACATGTTAATTATAATTGCTTATGTCAGATTTTAATGTTATATTGCATAATGTTAATGGGTTTAATTTGCCAAACAAGAGACATACAGCTTTTCCTTTTTATAACTCCTTAAAAGCAAGAGTTTTGCTGTTATAAAAGACACACTTTACTAAACCCTCCTAGTGAAAGCTTTACATACAATTGTCCCTGAAAGTCATAGGAATACCCTGTTTAATGCTGTAGATAGGTTTTGGGCACTCGGAGTGTTAAGAGAAACAGCGCTAAACGGGGTAAATTTAACATATGGCAGCTAGGGATTTTCAAATGTATGGCTTTATATAAACTTTTAAGAACCACAAAAACTGAGCCTTTAAAAAAAATAAAATGTAAAGAAAACATTACCAAAAGAGTCCACTTTAACTGGCAGATGTGGAAGCTTCAGGCTCATCCTACATTCTGGATTTTTTGGATACAAACTCGGCCAAGGACATTTGTCTTTGCTTTCTACAGCCATCCAGTAGATGCTGGTGGCAAGAGATTGCCCCAAGTACACATCTCACATTTCTGCTCCTGACACTGTCGGGATCATTGGTCACAAAATCATCTATAAGATCATGGATGGACCATAAACTCTTGGTGAAGAACTTGGTGGAAAGTTGTTTTGGTTCCTCAGTGTTAGAGTTGCGACTTTCCTGGGCTTCCAGAATGCCCTTTTGTGCCATTTATTGGAGGTTCTCATTGCTAAGGATCTTGCCTGATGCTTCCACCACCTCCTCAATGTCCTGGGCGGCTGCATCTCCCAGTCCAGCCATATTGACAAAGTCGACAATCTTGTCAATGATGGGCTATTCTGTTTCCACATCTGCACACAGCTATGGCCATTTCTTCCTCCACACTCCTTTGAGATATTGCTATGTCACTTCCCTCCAGGAAAAAATAATGGTAGGTTATGGCCTTTTTCCAAAAATCCATCATGGATTCTTTGTCCTTGCTGTCTGTCCTGTCAATAAGTTGACAGAATGTGAGGCGAAGATAATAGGACTTGAAGGTTGCAATGACCCCCTGATCCATTGGCTGGATGAGTGAAGCAGTGTCGGGTGGCAGGAAAACTACTTCCACTGGGATGCAGCAATTGAGCTCAGACAAGTTAGTAAGGTAGCTTGGAGCATTCTCCATCAACAAGAGTGCTTTGGCCTCAATTCCTTTACCCCTGCAGTATCATACTGAACCAGTTTTTGAAGATGTCCACTGTGATCCAAGCTTCATAGTTGAATTGTGGATATTGGAATCCTCTTCATGGCACTAAGTTTTTTGAATATACACCAGCAATGGCTTGATCTTGAAATCAACACTGGCGGTCCCATCAAGAAGAACAGTCAGACTGTCCTTCTGCGCACATGATATGAAGGTATGGCTCGCTTCCAGAACGGTCTCGGCGATTAGTCTCGGAGCCCTACCCAGTCGCTCTAGATATATTTATATATATATATATATATATATATATATATATACACACACAACTGTGCATTGTATATATATATATATATAAATATATATATATATATATATATATATATTGTATATGTCCCTGCCCAGGTCCCCAGAGTGCAGTGTAATAACTGTATTCCTTGGAATTCTGAGCAGGAAATAAATCTTTTTCTCTCCAGTCGCTCCAACCAGATGCTCAGTCTTGGCGCTCGGCCTTGGCACCCTACCAGTCACTATAACCAGATGCTCAGTCTCGGTGCTCTCTCGGCGCCCTACCCAGTTGCTGTAACCAGATGCTCAGTCTCAGCGCTCCCTCAGTGCTCTTTCCAGGTGCCCTATCCAGGCGCTCTATTTAATAGCTCAGTCTCAGTGCTCTATCCAGACATCCAGTCTCTGCGATGTATCCAGGCGCTCTATCCAGGTGCTCCTTCTCTGCGCTCTTTCCAGGTGCCTAGTCTCACCACTCTCTCCAGTCGCTCTTTATCCAGGTGCTCTTTCCAGGCACACAGTCTCGGCACTCTATCCAGTCGCTCAATGTCGGCGCTCTCTTCAGGTGCTTTTTCCATGCGCTCAGTCTCTGTGTTCTATCCAGGCGCTCAGTCTCGGCGCTCTAACCAGATGCTCAGTCTCGGCACTCGGTCTCGGCACCCTACCAGTCGCTCTGACCAAATGCTCAGTCTCCGAGCTCGGCCTTGGTGCCCTACCCAGTCGCTCTAGCAGATGCTTAGTCTTGGCGCTCTCTCTGTGCACTACCAAGTCACTCCAACCAGGCGCTCAGTCTTGGCGTTCTACCCAGTCGCTCTAACCAGTAGCTCTAACCATGCACCCAGTCTTGGCGCCCTACCCAGTGGCTCTATCCAGTCGCTCAGTCTCGTCGCTCTATCCAGTCGCTCAGTCTCGTCGCTCTATCCAGTCGCTCAGTCTTGGCACTCAGCCTTGGCGCCCTACTAGTCGCTCTAACCAGATGCTCAGTCTCAGCGCTCGGCCTTGGCGCCCTACCCAGTCGCTCTACCAGATGCTCAGTCTCGGCGCTTGGCCTTGGCAACCTACCCAGTCGCTCTACCAGATGCTCAGTCTCAGCACCCTACCCAGTATCTCTAACCAGTAGCTCTAACCAGGCGCCCAGTCTCGGCTCCCTACCCAGTCGCTCTGCCCAAATGCTCAGTCTTGGAGCTCTACCCAGTCGCTCTAACCAGATGCTCAGTCTCGTCTCGGCGCCCAACCCTGTCGCTCTCTCACCAGTCGCTCCACACCAGTCACTTATGCCATCCCTCGCCTCATCCATGTACTAACCACATTTTTGGCCTTTGCACCAGTCGCTCCACACCAGTCGCTCATACCATCCCTCACCTCATCCATGTACTAACCACCTTTTTGCAGCCCACCGAATCAAACTACACCGTTACCCAGCTACAATTAAAACCTATCCCACGGGAGTCCAATTCCACCTCGCCCAATCTCACCTCCTCCACCATTCTCTCCTATCCTCTCCCCAGTCAAACTCTTTCTCAACCCCTCACTAGAACCTCTGAACCTACCAAACCCTCACGTCTCCCTGATTGATAGCTACCTTTCCAAGTAAATCATTGCCTACCTTTCTACAAACCAATTCAGCAAAGTCATATCCATTTATATCTCAGCCACCACAATAATGGCCTTTCTTGGATTTCTACGTCCAAGCGAATTCACAACATCCCAATCTCAAGCCGTATACCTTACCAAACAGGATAACTCATTCATCAGACACATGCCAAATCACCCTATCATCCACTAAAACCAGCCGCACTCCAGTAACCATAACCTACTATCCTACCACAAACCCATGGTGCCCAGTCACCACTCTTCGCCATCTCCATTCAACATTACACCACAAACCAATTCCAAGCATCTTTAGCCAACCACTACACCCACATTCACCCACTACATCAGACTAGTCCTCGCCCGCCTAAGCCATAAACATTTAACGACTCTTTCAGAATCAGAGCAGCCTTATCAGCTTCATGTAATAAAACACCTGTCCATATCATAAAAACCCTCAAACGATGGAAAACCACTGCTATGCAAGATACATACCGACTCAAAACTAGAGCTAAGAGAAGCTTTCAAACGGCTTACTCAATAAATGTCTAGCCAATTTTTGGCCCTCTTTTCCGGCCAAGATGACGTCGTTTTGGCCACACACCAGCTACCAGTGGAGAGGGCCCCTATTACAAATAATCAGCTGAACACCTGAAATTGTGGGAAGGTCCCTCTCCCCATGCCACCTATTTAAACCCCACTCACCTGTCCTCATCAAGCACGGCGCCAGTCAACCCACCCACCTCTCCCCTATTATTATTATTATTATTATTATCTTTATTTATATCGTGCCAACATATTCCGTATCGCTGTACAGGGGTTGAGTATATGGCAAAAAAAAAACTTAACACCTTGGAAAGAATGGAGGGCCCTGTTTTTTAGCATAAAATCAAATGTACATAGAGCTTGTTTCCAAGGCACTGACACAAGATTGAAAACTTGCAAACCTACACATTTATATATATATATATATACATATATATATATATATATAAATCAGGTGACTACATGAAATTGTGGTAGGGTCCCTCTCCCCACACCATCATATAAACCCCACTCACCTGCTATCAATCAAGCACGCCACAATCAAGCCACCCACCTCTCCCCTCTTCTCATCAATCACTACTCACTCCTTGGCCATCTTTTCAGACCGAGATAACGTAGCTTTGGCCCCACCCTAGCTACCAGGGGAGAAGGTCCCAACTACAAATAAATTATATATTTATATATATACACACTTATAGGTGTAGATGTATATGTAAATGTGTACGTATATATATATATATATATATATATATATATATATATATATATATATGTTATATGTATATGTACACATGTATGGTTATTGGATTATGAGAGTGAGCATGCATTGCGGTCTCTTTTGCATGCCCCACACAGTTTTTCCAGAGTGCAGTGCATCAACTGTATTTCTGAGGAATTGGAGCAGGAAATAAGTTTTTTAACTTATTTTTCAGACATTCAAATGGAATCACTAATATACTATTCATTGTTTGTTTGTATATATACATATATGGCAGAAATTGTGAAATGTTTGCATTTATTTTGAAAATATGATTGATCATGCAAAAAAAAAAAAGTTTGTTAGCTTTCACGTGGATGCACTGAGTAGGCTAGATACTGAGCCATGGGGAGCAGAAAATAACTGTCAAAAGACTGCGTAACAAGGTAATGGAAATTCATAGAAATGGAAAAGGATAAAAAAGATAACCAAAGCCTTGAAAATGCCAGTGGATATCAAATCCTCACTATATAGTCATCAGAGTGGTGAATCTAAAAACGCTCCTCATGGAATCGCAGACAGGGGGACATTTAGGGATAAGACTATGTAAATTTAGAAGCCATTGTTTTAAGGACCCTGTCACGCCCATGAAAAAATGACTACATTTTGTTCTAGACAATTCTTTAAATATGTAATTTCTGGGATATGAAACATTGTTTGTGCTGTAGTATTATTTGCAAATGAGCAGCTGATGAATACTAACAGTCTGCTTGTTTGTTTCTGCTGTAAAAACAATGTTCCCCAGCATATTCCACTATTGGACTGCAAATACTCAAATGCTTTATGGCAATCACTTACTACTCAGGATAGTTAAGATATTAACATTGCTTTAATATATGATGCTAAACCTATCCAAAAGTCACCAATGACTTGCTTATAGCCAAGTCAAAGGGTCACTTCTCAATGCTAAAATTCTCTTTGGTCTCTCTGCATGGTTCACATCTTACCTAGAAGATCGAACATTTAGTGTCTCCTTCTCAGGCACCACTTCTTTGTTGCTCCCTCTGACAGTTGGCCTAGCCCTCTCCTTTTTTCCATCTATACATCCTCCCTTGGTACCCTCATAAAATCTTTTAGACTAGGTAATTGCCTGTCAAAAATGACGGGGATACCATTTTAAGGCTAGCAATGGTGTTTGCCACCTTTTGTCTCATTTCCCCCTCCCTTGTGTCTCCTTTTCAGCCTCATCTCCCTCCCTTGTGTTTTTTTCCATCCCTCTCCATTTCCCTCCCGTGTCACCTTTCTTCCCATCTCCCTCCCGTCTCCTTCCCCCCTCTCCTGTTCCTCCATTCCCGTCTCCCTCCCCCCCTTGTGTTTCCGTTTCCCCTTCCCCCTCTCTTGTGTCTCCATTCCCCCTCCCTTGTGTCTCCTTTCCCCCTCCTCTCCCTCCCCTGTGTCTCTTACCTGAATGCAACACTGCCAGCAGCGCCGCACTCACCATCTTCTCCTACTCTTTGGCTCCCGTGCGCCATCCGAAACGACTTTCTGGATCAAGCCGTGAATTGCGCATGCGCATCCCGCCTGCATGATGTGCGGCTTAATCCACAAAGTAGCTCCGGGCCAAAGGAGGGGAGCCGCAGAGGAGGAGACAACGGTGAGTACGGGCCGCAAGCTACTGGCAAAGTTTGGATACAGGTACGGGCCGCATGCTACTGGCAGGGTTTCCAGGTAAGCTGGGGCGCTGGGGGAGGCAGAAGGAGATTAGAGAGAGGCAGAGGGGGGGATAAGAGAGAGGCAGAGGGGGATGAGAGAAGCCTAAGTCCCGCAGGGCCTCGCAGTTGCGGCCCGTAACGACGGCAGAGGTGGAGATGAGAGAGAGGCAGAGGGGGCTCACGGTCGACGGATCGCCTCGCTTTGCGAGGCTGGCAAAGCATTACCAACATCATAAGCGCTCCGAACAGTCCTGCAGATCCACAACTATTATAGTGATTTCAGTATCATTTATATGCCGATGTCATTCAAATCTACCTCTCATCACCAGAACTATCCCTCTCTCGTCTAGCACAGGTTGCCAACTGCCTCTCTAGCATCTCCTCCTGGATGTCTGTCCATCAACTCCAACCCAACATGTTAAAGACTGAGCTCCTAATCTTCACCCCCTCTTCCTCAACTTCGACTCCTCACATATCTCTCACTGTTGACAATGCCAACATCATTCCCTTCTCCTAGGCCCATTGTTTTGGGGTTCTACTGGACCCTGCACTGCCTTTTATTTCTCACATACAATCAATCACAAAATCTTGTCATTTTAACCTAAAAAAAAAATATATCCTGAATATTCACTATTTTACACAAGACACAACTAAAATTATAATAATACTCTCATCATATCACGCCTCAACCACTGCAACTCTCTTTGCTTGCCCCAGCCTCGCCTGTCTCCATCTCCACTCCAATCCATAATGAATGCCTCCGCTAGACTCACCTACAAATTTTCATCGCTCAGTGTCTACAGCACTCAACTGGTGTCCCATAGCCTCCAGAATAACATTTTAAATCATTACCCTAATATATAAAGCCTTCAACAACAATGCATCCTCTTACATATCTGCCCTAGAGTCAAAATACTTTGCCAACTGCCCTCTTCTTTCCTCTCATTCCCACCTTCAGGACTTTTCTTATGATTCCCCTATTCTATGGAATTCATTGTCTCCCTCCATTAGACTATCGTCCTGTCTCAAAGCCTTCAAAAACTCTCTGCATCTGTTTAAGGAAGCTTATCACCTGCAGCCTTAATATGCACAACCTACTACAGAGTAATATCACCCACAATCTATAGTGCAACACAGAACCATCTCTAAATGGCTTGAGCCTATTGCCTTCGCACTGCCATCTTGAATCGATCACCCTCCTAAATAACACCCAAACCATTTAGATTGAAAGCACTAAGGTCAAAGACAGGGCCTCCATTCTTTAGTAATGTGTTAATATTGTTTTTTGCCTTGTACTTAACTCCGTACGGTGCTACGGAATATGTTGGTGCATTACAAATAGAGGATAATAAAATGGTAAGCTTTGACACAATTAAATGTATTGAATACAGTAAAACATATTTCAAGAGATTGAACAGGGAAGTCACAATTTCCTGAACAGAGAATGATTCAACGCCGTGCTGGATGATTTATTTGTCATGACATCCAGCGAGTCGTTTTCTGAAAGACGCTATGAGTAAGTTCTTGGAAGTTTATTAGTTGAGTAATGTCTTTATTTGGAGACGACTTCTTTAAATACAGAGACCTATGAAGGTCTCCACAAGGGTCAGATAGACTGTGCTGACAATCTTAAAGGCATATCTAAGTTTCCTGGAGTATGAATGCATCCGATAGAGGAGAATCAGAAGGATATGAAAACATCTTGGGCACACGTGAAGAGGAAATATACAAACAAAAATAGCTCTGTTCAGAAGAACTTTCTAGTTTGCTATGAACAAAATGTCATTGCTTTCAATAGCACTAATAGAAAACTAGTTAATAAGGATAAATGTTTGTGAAACGGTGGATCCTTGCCTGATGGTATTTATCCTTGCGACCATTGTAAGGTCTGCAAGTACATCAATTCAGAGGACGCCTTACATGACAGATTGGGCAGAGTGGTTAAACCAAGAGGCTTCTATAATTGTAGCAGCAAAGGTGTGGTATAATGCTTAATATGTACATGTGGCATCTAGTATGTAGGAATGACCACAAGGGAGTTGAGAAAAAGTATAGGAGAGCACTTGCCAAACATTATGCTCATAATAAGCCTTTGGCGCTCATTGCAGTGAAGTCCCTCAGGCCTCCACCCCGCAACAGCAGCAGTATTTATGCATTAGAATAAAGGGCACTTTACCTCTAACTGGCAGCGTGTATTAGAGATAGATTATTTTGAACTTGTATCTCAATGTGTGCCACATACATTGCATTTGCACTTTATATCAGTATACTGGGCATTTTATTTCAAACAGGCAGCTAATGATTGATGTATAATAGATTGTACCTTGATCTTTTCTGCACACTATTGTGATCTATATATAGATACAGTTTTGTATGAACTATCACTGTATTTAATTCAAGTATTAGCGCATATATTTCATTATATCTCATGGTGTGTCTCATATATTGCATTGGCACTTTATATCAGCATACTGGGCATCTTATTTCAAACAGGCAGATGATTATTGATTGACAATAGGTTGTATTTTTATGTTTTTTACACACTATTGTGATCTACATATACGGGAGATACAGTTCTGTATGAATTGAAGTATTAGTGCTATATAAATTAAAAACACTATTATGGCAAGCTTATTATAATTTATTTTGATTGGTTATTTCTTACATTATAGAAGTGTTTTTTTTATATAGTACACATAAGTTTTTCTTTGCACAGTAGTAACATTAGAGCAGGTCCGGTTCCTGCATCATAGGATAGGGGGGTAATTGGTGGATCCTCAGTTCCATCATTAGAAGTAGGGAAAGCTATCCATAGGCAGAACATATTATAATTTTAGTTTTCAAGGAGTAAATGATGGGCTTTGCTACCATCAATTATAGTAGGGATGAGTGTGCACTTTAATTACTGGTTATCATTCTCTTATTGTTTGGTTTGTATCTATCTATTTATTAATTTATGGTCAAAATTCATGTTTTATGTAAATACACTGGATTACTGCTAATTAGCAATGATACAATTTATTGATCTATTGTGATATATTATTGCTAATACATTATTATCAAGGATAGTGTATATTGGATACAAAATATTTATGTATGCCTGTACTTAAACTACTATCTGGTGTACTGTATATTTGATACATGATATTCAAGACTGACATTTATTTATGTAGCTGTTTTGTAACATATTTGTTTTTATTTAGTTTTAAAGTCGTGTTATTGGTTTTAATTTGTTTCAATAAATTATTATATTTTAACACTTTGTTGATCATCATCGATTATGATATTGTATTTCAATTTGTCTTGTATCTAGGAGGATTTGCCAGTATAGATATAGGGGTGTCTTTTCTCCTTTTTTCTTAACTCCAGTCCATGAACTGTCTATTGTAGCAGAACTTGGGACCCACCACTTATCCCCTGTGGAAAACAAAATAGAAACAACTCTATACTTCTCATATCCAAGTACTCAGAACTCTATGTGCTTGTGGTGGCTCTGGAGGCCACTTACCCCGCAGCCAAGAATATTTAACTGCACTATTTAAATGCCCATGCTGACCCATATACAAAGTTAAAGAGCTGGCGTTTATATATATATATATATATATATATATATATATATATATATATATATATATATATATATATATATATATATATAGAGAGAGAGAGAGAGAGAGAGAGAGAGAGGATGGTAACAGTCCACAATAAATTGGACTAACGTTGATAGATAGAAACACATCAATATATATTGTTAAAGGATATACTCTCACTAAATAAGCATAAAATATATATGTGACACACTCTATTAGTCCAATGTACTTAATAAACAAAATAAATATATGTGGGGTCAGTTCCTGAACTATCTATTGTAGCAGAACTTGGGACCCACCACTTATCCCCTGTTAAAAACAAAACAGAAACTACTCTATACTCCTTATATTCAAGTACTCAGAACCCTATATGTATGTGGTGGCTTTGTGGGCCTGCCACTTACATCGTATCTAAGAATATTTAACTGCACTATTTAAATGCCCATGCTGACACCATATACATAAGGTAAAGCGTGTTTTTATATATAAAGGTAACAATCCACAATAAATTGGGCTGATATTGATAGTATCACGATTTACCATATCAACTGAAATTAATATTAATGGTACGGATGAGAATAAAAAACATGTTAAAAAAAACAGCTGCCTATGAGTGTTGTCTCTATCCATTGATAAATTGATTGTATATATCTGATTTTAGATGTCTAATCACGACTACCCAAATCCAATTGTGCTTAATACATACTGTAACTGCCTTATATCATCATTGGAACAATAATTCATATATTATTAATTCCTAAGATATAATGGAGATCCATCAATAATATCTGGCATCAGAATCACATTTACAGTATTTATAACTGTAAATATATTTTCTATTTTTATATATCATGAATGTCTATATAAAGTCAATCAATAATACAATAAAATGCAATCATTAACAGTTGATAATCTACATCACATATTATCTAAAATAGACAACAAGTTATTTCATTGGCTCTTGACTCAAATAACAGTGGATATTCTACATCACATATGATCTAAAATAGACAAATAAGTTGCTTTATTAACTTTTCACTCAAATACGACCTTCTGAGAAACCATCCAAGAATATAACCTGGAACAAAGGAATAGAAAAAGATATTTATCATATATGCATATATACAGTTCTTAATAAATGACCATGGAAGGTCCAACATGTAAAACAGGAAACATTATTAGCTACATGTTTATAACATGTAATACCACAAATGAATACATGTGATAAGGATACATACAGCCTAGTTCCATCTGAAAGAAGACAGCGTTCAATTATCAGTTAGACAAGGCACTTAGAAGTTATTATTAGATTACAAAAATACAGAGAAATTTATACTTTTGTTGAGGCCATGAAGAGTTACTGTATTTAAAAAATAGTAATCCAACAGGTTTCAGCTCTCAACAATTCTGGTTCTATATTGCCTTTGCTAAAATGTATTCTCTGTAGAACTTAGCATTTGTGCAATGGTTGGGAGTTATGCACTTAAAAAAGTAGTAATGCCAATGTAATTGAGATGACAAGGGCATTGTAGGTAGTAGACTACATAAGAGCTTGTGCAGTTGAAAAAGCCCTTAATCTTCAAATACTGTCCTTGTCTATCAGTCACGCCTTCTACTTTAGTAAGATATTTGCAAAGTGTCTATGACCATAGGATCCATGAGGCAATGATCCTATTGTTTGATTCTTTCTCCGAAAATGGCTCTCCACCAATTGATCTCTCAAGGTTTGATCTTTTCCATCCTTTTAAGGACGTTATCAGTCCTGAGAATGTAAGTATTTTTGTTAATGATATTGGAGATTCCTTTCTGTTGTTGATTGAAAGTTCCAATAAATTGAATTGACCCAAACCATCTGGTCCGTTTCTTGGGTACTTATAGCTCTTCTCTTGAGGTATACAAGGCCCTTTTGATAAGTTTATGGCTATATCATCTTTCTCGTAGCCTGGATATTAGCTCTTTGGATCTAAATTTGAAGGTATCCATTTTGGAACAGCTTCTACAAATTCGTAGAAACTCACCCACTGTATTGCTTTTCGGGTGGATAAAGGGTGTGACCTTTGATAGTGTAAATTGCTATTTGTAAGCAGTGGGTTTATGGTAGATTTCAGTCTTTAACTTCCCACTTGAACCTTTGGTAATTGTGACTTCCAAGAAATCGTTCTTTTGTTGATCTATATGATGAGTAAGTTTCAAGTTGAACTTATTGCTGTTCAAAATGGTTGTAAATTGTTCAAAGTTGTCTCTGCTTTCTTCCTAGATTTTTAAAATATCGTCAATGTACCATAGGCTGATCTGCGTTGTATATTTAAGATTGTCATCGGTGAACACATGCTCCCGTTCCCATCGCAGTTCCACGGATCTGAAGATAATATCTTCCATCAAAAACAAAGTAATTATGTAATATGAATTTCAATAATTTGAGAAAAAAAATACATTCTTGGACTCATTAACATTAACTTCCATATTTAAAAAGTATTTGATGGCCATACATCCCACATCATGATCGATTGACGTGTAAAGTGACTCAGTGTCACATGTGGCCAGGAAAGTGTTCATGCCAGGAGTGATTCCTTCCACTCTATATAAGGTGTACATAGTATTCCTTATATATGAGGGTAATGCTGTAACTATAGTTCTCAATCTTGCATCAACATATTTACCGACCTTCTCTGTCAGACTTCCATTGCCCGATATTATGGGGCGACTGGGTGGTTTTTCTTTATTTTTATGGATCTTCGGAAGCATGTACATTGAGTTTATTCTGGGTTAAGTCACTTTTAGAAATGAAGATTCCTTGGATGAAATTAAAGTGTTTGATCTATCTATCAACGTTAGCCCAATTTATTGTGGACTATTACCCTTATATCACATATATAGCTGTCAGCAGCCGGATTTGCCAAAATCCGTTGGTAACACACCGGGGAAACTGCAGCCACAATCGCGGACCTTGCGAATCGTAGCACTTAGGCAGTTGCACGTAGCACTTAGGCAGGGAACGCCGAAGGCGCTCACTACGCTGGTGGAGATGAGCGCCGTAGGCGCGCATCCCTACGACCCTTCACGACTTTACCATCATACCTACGAGTTTAGCCACTCGAAAATCCCCTAAGCGAGAGAAAAAATGGGCCCCCGAAAAAAATGAAAAAGAGGCTACACAACCCTTGAACACCAAAACTCCACCACACACATACGACTTTTACACAGGACCATACCAGCTATAAAATACACTATTACGAAGGACACAAAATTATCCAAACCCGCCTAACAAATACACAATCACTGCCATTTTGCAACACTAACTTGCACATTACAAAATGCGGAACTACCCAGCTACACTAACGGCTTCCCCTCGCGCACGCAGCCTATTTACACTACACACTTCACACATTGCTGACACTTACACCTCAGCTAACCAAGAATGAAAATCTACATTGTATGCTGCAGGAACATCAAAACAGATTGTTAGCTCTTCAGCATATTGGTTGCTGCATATATTCATTACAAATAAGTAAAGTATATTAATTTATGATTTCATTAATTAATTATCATAAAAAAATACATATACAGGAAAATTTAAAAACCACCACAACACACGATCGCAATAAATGCCAAAAGCGTTCATTGCACGCCTCACAAGGAGCACCAAGTGTGCTCACAGGAGCAAAACTACACCAGGGGAGAGACTCTCAATCAGCGCCAAAAGCCTACCAGCATGGACCTTGCAATCAGCACCAAACGGGCTCTGAGAACCCCCCCCCAAAAAAAAACAGAGACTCGCAATGAGGGCACAAGTGAGCTAAAAGAGGTTTCTCTCAGAGTGGCTTATCATGGCTATAGAACTAACCTATTAAGGTTGGTTTGTTCTCTGATGAGTGCCTCTGACTTACCTTTTTTTGTTTATGCAAATTACCTTTAGGGTTTAGTCTCCCTAAGGGTAATAGGGGACTCCAGACGTGGACCCCTTGCTCACTGTGCCTTAGGGAGTTCAGCTGCACCTCACTGACGAGGCCCATAAAGGCCGAAACGAGTCTGGGTTTGCTGTTTCTCCTGTTCAGGGTAGAATTGCCTGGTATTTCGGGGCTGGTTCACTCTTTTGAGTTGGACCAGACTGATATACAACAGGATATTTCTCCCTGTGAAGGGCACAAGTGAGCTGAAAGAGGTTGCTCTCAGAGTAGCTTATCACGGCTATAGAACTAACCTATTAAGGTTAATTCGTTCTCTGATGAGCACCTCTGACTTTGTTATGTTGTATATGCAAATAACCTTTAGGGTTTAGTCTCCCTAAAGGTAATAGGGGACTCCAGACGTGGACCCCTTGCTCACTGTGCCTTAGGGAGTTCAGCTGCACCTCACTGACGAGGCCCATAAAGGCCGAAACGCGTCTGGGTTTGCTGTTTCTCCTGTTCAGGGTAGAATTGCCTGGTATTTCAGGGCTGGTTCACTCTTTTGAGTTGGACCAGACTGATATACTACAGGATATTTCTCCCTGTGAAGGGCACAAGTGAGCTAAAAGAGGTTGCTCTCAGAGTAGCTTATCATGGCAATAGAACTAACCTATTAAGGTTAGTTCGTTCTCTGATGAGCACCTCTGACTTTGTTATGTTGTATATGCAAATTACCTTTAGGGTTTAGTCTCCCTAAAGGTAATAGGGGACTCCAGACGTGGACCCCTTGCTCACTGTGCCGTATTGAGGTCAGCTGCACCTCACTGACGAGGCCCATAAAGGCCGAAACGCGTCTGGGGTTTGCTGTTTCTCCTGTTCAGGGTAGAATTGCCTGGTATTTCAGGGCTGGTTCACTCTTTTGAGTTGGACCAGACTGATATACTACAGGATATTTCTCCCTGTGAAGGGCACAAGTGAGCTAAAAGAGGTTGCTCTCAGAGTAGCTTATCATGGCAATAGAACTAATCTATTAAGGTTAGTTCGTTCTCTGATGAGCACCTCTGACTTTGTTATGTTGTATATGCAAATTACCTTTAGGGTTTAGTCTCCCTAAAGGTAATAGGGGACTCCAGACGTGGACCCCTTGCTCACTGTGCCGTATTGAGGTCAGCTGCACCTCACTGACGAGGCCCATAAAGGCCGAAACGCGTCTGGGGTTTGCTGTTTCTCCTGTTCAGGGTAGAATTACCTGGTATTTCAGGGCTGGTTCACTCTTTTGAGTTGGACCAGACTGATATACTACAGGATATTTCTCCCTGTGAAGGGCACAAGTGAGCTAAAAGAGGTTGCTCTCAGAGTGGCTTATCATGGCTATAGAACTAACCTATTAAGGTTAGTTCGTTCTCTGATGAGCACCTCTGACTTTGTTATGTTGTATAAACACGCAAAACACCACCAAACATCTACGTATTTACCGAAAAACACCTACGAGATTAAAAAACAAGGACGCAACCCGTGCAACCCCAAAAACATTAAAAACACAACAAATACAAACAACAAACACATAAAAAGGTTACTCACAGCAAGGGGGGGCACCGAGGACCTCTGCAAGTGAAGTTACACCTCCATTTAACCACAAATTTTGGAGTTTAGAGACCCGAAAATCACCTAAGCGAGAGTAAAAATGGCAGCAGAACAAAACTAAAACGAGGCTAAAGGTCCCTAAACACGCAAAACACTACCATAAACACGCAAAACACCACCAAACAGCTACGGATATTCCGAAAAACTCGCACGACATAGAAAACAAATATTCCAAAAAACTTGCACGACATAGAAAACGAACGACGCTACATCAGCCACATTATATACACCAAACACCCTTAGCTTACTTACAATTTCATTGCCGTCATTTTTTGATGTGCAATTCGCTAGTATATATATAAATCCCAGCTCTTTAACTTTGTATATGGGGTCAGCATAGGTATATAAATAGTGCAGTTAAATATTCTTAGCTACCGGGTAATTTAATTTCTGTCTCTATTTTTTCATATCCTTTGTGACATCCTTAACTAAGACCACAAGGAATAATTAGTAATTGTTTCTTAGCACCTGTCACTTTATTTTCTAAAATATTCTCTACTGTGTAAGCATTTGTCACTTTATGTATCTGTGAGTATTGCTAATTTCAGATATTCTCATCTTTATCTTTGCAACCTTGTGGTACTATCACATATATAGTTCTCAGCAATGCGGGTTGTTGCTAATGCTTGCGGGCTCGCACAGTGAGCCCACCGCAACTGCAGCCCCCTACGACTTTCGGACTGCAAATGCGGGCCCTCGCAAAGCGCGCATAAATACCACAAAGCCAATACGGATTTTACAAAAACCCGTACGACCTACAACATATACCATTAGCAAGGACGCTTCATCATACAAACCTGCCTACCACATACACATTCGCCGCCATTTTACAACAGATGTAATGCGGAAGTACCCAGCTACACTAACGGCTTCCCCTCGCGCATGCAGCCTATTTACACTACACAGTACACACATTGCTGACACTTACACCTCAGCTCCACAACAGTGCAAACCTACATTGTATGCTGCAAGAACATCAAAACAGATTGTCAGCTCTTCAGCACAAAAACACTATCTCAATAAACACAAAAGACGTTCACCGCGTGCCTCACAACGAGCACCAACGCTGCTCATAGCACACAAACGACACCAAGGGACGCCTTGCAATAAGCACAAAAAGCAGATCAGCGCCGACCTTACAATGACAGCAAAAGCGCCTCTGATAAAAAAAAATACAACAACCATGAGGCTCGCAATGAGTGCCGAGATCTCAGACCACCACATAAATTCATGTCTGTGGCAAACAGCATTACCTGCCTTACAATTTTATTGCCCCGATACTTTTGACGGGCAAGTCGCTAGTTTATTAATAATTTGTAACATCAATAATATTGTAAAACAACACATTATAGTACTATGATTTTTTAGAACCGATACTTATGAACCAATTGCGAGTTGTCATCACGCAATGTTAAGACAAGGGCTTGCACAAGTGCAGTGAGTGACGAAGGCCGTAGGCAAGACTTGGAACAAGGCTGGCAATGAGCGACAAAGTCGCTCATTGTGATGCCCGCGATAAGCGCTTTAGGCCTTTGGCGCTCATCGCAAGGCCTGCAAGACTTGGAACGCCGAACGATCATCGTGAGGCCCGCAAGACTTAGAAAAAATTACGGATTTAACGGCCACCAATTTTATTGCAGTCATTTTTGATGGGCAAGTCGATAGTCCACTATAATAATGAGTAACTTGTGTGCAACACAACACACAGCGTTGCTTTAAATATTAGCAACAGCGCATGCAAGGTTGCTTTGTGGATGCGTTCAAACAATGGGTGAGAGAAAAAGAGAACGAGCGAGCGTGCACACAGGGGGAGGGGAGTGTGCACTGAGAGAGAGAAAGGGCACAGAGAGAGACCGCAGAGAGAGAAAGAGGGCACAGAGAGAGACAAGAGGGCATAGAGAGAGAGTACAGATGGCACAGAAATAACAAAGGGCAGAGGGCAGAGAGAGAGGGTAGAGATAAACAGAGGGCAGAGAGAGAAACAGGGCGCAAAGAGAGGAGAGAGGGCACAGAGAGACAGGGGGCACACAGAGAGAAATAGAGAGGGTGCACAGAGAGAGAGGGTGAAAAGACAGAGCGCACAGAGACAAAGTGCACAGAGAAAAGAGGCAGAGTGCATGGAGGGCACACAGAGAGAAAGTGCAAAGAAAGAGGGTGACCAGAGAGACAAAGGACACAGAGAGAGAAGGCACAGAGAGAGACAGAGGGCACAGAAAAAGGGCAGAGAGAGAGAGACAGTGAACATAGAGAGAGACAGAGGGCACAGAGAGACAGATGGCACACAGAGAGAAAGGGTGAACAGACAGACAGAGCGCACAAAGAGAAAGTGCACAGAGAAACAGAGGCATAGCGCTTAGAGGGCACACAGAGAGAAAGTGCAAAAAGAGAGCGAGAGGGCGTACAGAGAAAGGGCGCAGAGGGAGACTAAGAGCACAGAAAGAGGTCAGAGGGCAGAGATAGACAGGGCAGACAGACAGAGGGCTCACAGAGACAGGGCAGACAGACAGAGGGCTCACAGAGAGAGAGGGAGCACAGAGAGACAGAGCAGAGAGAGAGCATCAAAGCAACTAATTAATCTGCATTACATGTCCCAGGATTGATTTACTTTAGAAAAAAATGGATAACACAACATACAGACACTTTCCCATTCTCTTTAAGAATGACCTAAAAAGTGTATTTTTTTCTAAAACCGCTATACAAGCTTGATGGCGCCTGGATAATATCCTTATGCTTCTCTCTATGTGCGGGGTATAGGTAATAATAGTATGTGTACATAAACCTAAAGACCTAGCACATACCCTGCAGGCTCCACGCTGTGTGACCTTTGCCCTGGACTCTAAATGACAACATTACCCCTAATCTACAGACCACATGGGCAGCCAAATAATGGTGACGCACTTCAACGTCTGAGGCTAAAAGTGCACATCGGCTTAAAGTCCGCGTCTTATTGGATCTGGCGCCTGTCAGTCATTTCCGAGTGACAGTCCAGGAATCCCAGCCCACTTTTTACATCGGGGTCAATGCCCTGCTATTTTGTGATTGGCTGCTGGGCCTGGGAACCAGGAGTCTCGTGCCTAGGGGCGGGGCTAACGACGGAAATGTCGCGCTGCTTTACGGAAGAGAGGTCGAAGTTGCAGTAGAAGAGTTTACAGCGGAGGATGGGACGAGGGGACGATTGGGGGTGACAGGTAATACCGGGAGAGTGGAAGGGAAGGCGTTGGATGACGTGTAATACCGGGACAGAGACGGAAGGCTGGCGTGTGACAGATAATATAGGGATAGAGACAGGTAATACCGGGGGCGAGGAAGAGAGGTGACAACAGGTGACAGGTAGCACAGGGAGACAGGAGGCTCTGGGTGACAGGTAGTACTGGGAGACGGGGGAGCGAGAGTGACAGGTAGCACAGGGAGACAGGAGGCCCTGGGTGACAGGAGGCCCTGGGTGACAGGAGGCCCTGGGTGACAGGAGGCCCTGGGTGACAGGAGGCCCTGGGTGACAGGTAGCACAGGGAGACCGGAGGCCCTGGGTGACAGGTAGCACAGGGAGACCGGAGGCCCTGGGTGACAGGTAGCACAGGGAGACAGGAGGCCCCTGGTGACAGGTAGCACAGGGAGACAGGAGGCCCTGGGTGACAGGTAGCACAGGGAGACAGGAGGCCCTGGGTGACAGGTAGCACAGGGAGACAGGAGGCCCTGGGTGACAGGTAGCACAGGGAGACCGGAGGCCCTGGGTGACAGGTAGCACAGGGAGACCGGAGGCCCTGGGTGACAGGTAGCACAGGGAGACCGGAGGCCCTGGGTGACAGGTAGCACAGGGAGACAGGAGGCCCTGGGTGACAGGTAGCACAGGGAGACAGGAGGCCCTGGGTGACAGGAAGCACAGGGAGACAGGAGGCCCTGGGTGACAGGTAGTACTGGGAGACAGGAGGCCCTGGGTGACAGGTAGCACAGGGTGACAGGAGGTCCTGGGTGACAGGTAGCACAGGGAGACAGGAGGCCCTGGGTGACAGGTAGCACAGGGAGACAGGAGGCCCTGGGTGACAGGTAGCACAGGGAGACAGGAGGCCCTGGGTGACAGGTAGCACAGGGAGACAGGAGGCCCTGGGTGACAGGTAGCACAGCGAGACAGGAGGCCCTGGGTGACAGGTAGCACAGGGAGACAGGAGGCCCTGGGTGACAGGTAGCACAGGGAGACCGGAGGCCCTGGGTGACAGGTAGCACAGGGAGACCGGAGGCCCTGGGTGACAGGTAGCACAGGGAGACCGGAGGCCCTGGGTGACAGGTAGCACAGGGAGACCGGAGGCCCTGGGTGACAGGTAGCACAGGGAGACCGGAGGCCCTGGGTGACAGGTAGCACAGGGAGACCGGAGGCCCTGGGTGACAGGTAGCACAGGGAGACCGGAGGCCCTGGGTGACAGGTAGCACAGGGAGACCGGAGGCCCTGGGTGACAGGTAGCACAGGGAGACCGGAGGCCCTGGGTGACAGGTAGCACAGGGAGACCGGAGGCCCTGGGTGACAGGTAGCACAGGGAGACCGGAGGCCCTGGGTGACAGGTAGCACAGGGAGTCCGGAGGCCCTGGGTGACAGGTGGCCCTGGGTGACAGGTGGCCCTGGGTGACAGGTGGCCCTGGGTGACAGGTGGCCCTGGGTGACAGGTGGCCCTGGGTGACAGGTGGCCCTGGGTGACAGGTAGCGCCGGGGGCTCTGGGTGACAGGTAGCACAGGGAGACCGGGGGCCCTGGGTGACAGGTAGCACAGGGAGACCGGGGGCCCTGGGTGACAGGTAGCACAGGGAGACCGGGGGCCCTGGGTGACAGGTAGCACAGGGAGACCGGAGGCCCTGGGTGACAGGTAGCACAGGGAGACCGGAGGCCCTGGGTGACAGGTAGCACAGGGAGACCGGAGGCCCTGGGTGACAGGTAGCACAGGGAGACCGGAGGCCCTGGGTGACAGGTAGCACAGGGAGACCGGAGGCCCTGGGTGACAGGTAGCACAGGGAGTCCGGAGGCCCTGGGTGACAGGTAACACAGGGAGTTCGGAGTGAACTGGTACAATATGGCATTGGTGGAATGTTAGCATGGTTGGGGGTACAAGGTAAGAGTTCAGGTAGATAAGGTGTCAGGTAATGAGGGGAGCAGAGAATTGTGCTCCCGTGTTATTAGGGAAGGGGAGCAACCAGAAGTAAATGAGGTAATACTGAGCCAGAGAAAGACGTGACAGAGGTAAAGAGAGGTAAAGAGGGGTTATAAGGGTGGCAATCATGAGTGGAGAGTGTATCAGCCCATTGAGCAAACTGGTTTTGTAAGTTAATAGTTTGTATTGCTTACCCCAAAATATTACAAAAATGCAATTCAAATAGTTTTTTTTTTTTTGCCATTGTAAAGTATCATCTTTTTTTAAACCAAGTATCATTATTATGTCTTTGTATTATTTGAAGAGAAAAAGTGCAGGTTCATAAACAATATGTGATTGCGTGACAGTAGGAAAGTAAACTGGGCCCTACTTACTGCACTTTATTTAGTAAAAGTGTTTTATTTGTACAAAGGGTGTTAATGGCTGAGTTTAAACTGGCAGTGAGCTTTGAAATGGTGAATAAATAATATCTCTGAGAGGAGAAGGTCATGGTACCAGAGTCTAGGACAAGCAATACGTTAAATTTTGAGGTACAAGAGGGCTGAAGTCAGGGGAATGTAAGAGATGATTGATGGATTGGGACAAATATAAAGGAAGATGAGGAGATGACTAGGGACTGGAAACATTTAATCTTGATGCAGAGAAAAAGGCAGCAATAGGGTTAGAAATGTTTGTGATGGAGTGGTGATGTTTGTGGTTTGAAGATGGGCAGCGAGGGATTAGTATGGTTGCAGAGAAATACATGGAGACTGAATTGATGGCTAAGAACTTGTGGCTAGTTATGATGTGTGAAAGGAGAGAGCTGGTCAGTTATTAAAGGCATATGGGGCAGTGGTGATAAGACAGGAGGTAGTGATAAGGATGATAAGTTAATTATTACTGCGGGATGAGAAGAAATTAAAGGAAGGTACCTAATGCTAAGATAGATAATACTGGACTAGGGGGCAGGACAACACAAATATGAAGAACCTTAATGTTTTGAAGCTGTGGTTAGAGGATGTTTTATTTGTGTTATGATTAGCCCATAACAGACAAACCCAAGCCTTTGAGAATAGACTGTCTGGAACTGTGAAGTTAGTTAGATAAAGCCGTGCAATGATGGCATGTATGTGAGGGCAATTGAATGTTGAGTATGGCATGAGGAACAGACATCCGAGAAAGAGAGAACCGGTAACTGACCATATCTGAACATGTAGGAAGAGATCGCCATGTGATGGACATGTCATATTGAGTGCAAGGGAAAATAATTACTATTGTGGAAAGGAGGCTGGTGTGTTGGTATAGGTAATATTTGAGAGGCAATCACAAGGCTGCTGGTAGCATGGAAAGTAAATGGTAAAGATACTCAATTCTAGGAGAAGTTAATAAAATAAGTCATGTGGTCAAGTAATAATGCAGGGAAATGATAAAGGCTGGATGGGAGTGCAGGGGAAAAGGAGAGGAAATAATAGAGAGGCCACTGGGTGACTTGGAGGGTCACTGTGAGGCTGGTATATATTAGCTTGCATGGTTTTTAAATTAAATTAACATTATTTTACACATATGTTTTCAGAGCAGTTTGCATGTGACGTCGCACACATCCTAGTAGTTCCAATTGCCAACTTGTTTGTTTGTTTTTTTTTAGATTGTGGTGGATGATGAAAAGGCAGCAGCTGACAGGCTTTTCTTCCAGTAACTGTAGTCTGCAGTAATCTCTGAGTCCAGATTTTACGAATAACAATGTTTTATGTTTAATAAAAATTAGTGATTTACTGACTAGCTCACCTGTGGCTAAAATCTGATCTGTTTGTGGTCCTTGTTAAACCTTGCTTTATATGATTTTGTGACTTTGTGTATCATTGATACAAAAGTGTAAAACATATATAATTTTTAATATAAACTACATTATTGTAAGCATTAACTCAACTAGCCTGCACAGATCACCTGCATATTTTAAAAAGTAGGTAGAAGCCTGGAATTTGTAGTATTTTTGTTGTGCTGTCTTTACCTGTGCCACAAGCAGACAGAGAAATGTGAGTTATCTGAACAATTTTAAACTAGTTACTTGCCCTTCATAAATGACGCTATCCTATCATTTTATGTTTTGCTCTCCCTCTCTCACTCCTTCGCATCCTGTCCCTTGAGTAATGATTGTTTATAAATAATAAGCCAGGGTTGTGTTATATTTTCTCACTCTCCTTTTAAAGGAAGGTACCGTATTTGCCGGCATATAAGGCGACTGCGCGTATAAGACGACCACCCAACATTGCCACTCAAAATATAGAGTTTGTTACGCGACCGCAGCGCCTCCGCCAGGCCCCTGCAACGCGACCGCAGCGCCTCCGGCCGGACCCTGCAATGCGACCGCAGCGCCTCCGGCCGGACACTGCAACGCGACCGCAGCGCCTCCGGCCAGCCCCTGCAACGCGACCGCAGCGCCTCCGGCCGGCCCCTGCAACTCGACCGCAGCGCCTCCGTCCCTGCATCTCCCTGTGACCGGCACGACCGCAGCGCCTCCGGCCCGCCCCTGGATCTCCCTGTGACCGGCACGACCGCAGCGCCTCCGGCCCGCCCCTGGATCTCCCTGTGACCGGCACGACCGCAGCGCCTCCGGCCCGCCCCTGGATCTCCCTGTGACCGGCACGACCGCAGCGCCTCCGGCCCGCCCCTGGATCTCCCTGTGACCGGCACGACCGCAGCGCCTCCGGCCCGCCCCTGCATCTCCCTGTGACCGGCGCGACCGCATCTCCTCCGGCCCGCCCCTGCATCTCCCTGTGACCGGCGCGACCGCAGCGCCTCCTGCCCGCCCCTGCATCTCCCTGTGACCGGCACGACCGCAGCGCCTCCTGCCCGCCCCTGCATCTCCCTGTCACCAGCACGAGCTCTGTGTAGACAAAGTGCACCCAGCGTATAAGACAACCCCCCCCCCCACTAGGAGGCATGTTTCTCAGGGCAAAAAAGTTGTCTTATACGCCGGCAAATACGGTATATTTCAATGTAATATTTGTAATATTGTAGTAATTTTGATTGAGTTGTGACTTTTAGTGATAATACCAATAACATCGCGTTGATATTAGATAGTACATGCAGGAATTATCCAGCCAGGGGCATGTCCAGCTATGGATGTCTGCTGCAGTGACACCACACACCCTCCAGGGTCACACCTTTATCAATTCTTAGGCCCTCTAACCTCATAGCGGTCCCTCCAGCTCCTCTTTGGCTCTGGGTAGTGCTTGCTCCCAGTCACATCCCCGCCCTGCCCCTTCTCAGCTATCCCGCATCTTCCCCTCACTTCCATTCCCAGTTACTACTGCGTGTATACAATGAAACTTTGTCGCATGTGCAGTTTTTCCAAACTTTAGTGCTAGTACAGTCAGGTCCATAAATATTGGGACATCGACATAATTCTAATCTATTTGGCTCTATACACCACCACAATGGATTTGAAATGAAACGAACAAGATATGTTTTAACTGCAGACTTTCAGCTTTAATTTGAGGGTATTTACATCCAAATCAGGTGAACGGTGTAGGAATTACAACAGTTTGTATATGTGCCTCCCACTTTTTAAGGGACCAAAAGTAATGGGACAGATTAACAGTCATAAAACAAACTTTCACTTTTTAATACTTTGTTGCAAATCCTTTGCAGTCAATGCATATAGACATTACCAGACAATGGGTTTCATCCCTGGTGATGCTGTGCTAGACCTCTATTACAACATCTTCAGTTCCTGCTTGTTCTTGTGGCATTTTCCCTTCAGTTTTGTCTTCAGCAAGTGAAATGCATGCTCAATCGGATTCAGGACAGGTGATTGACTTGGCCATTGCATAACATTCCACTTCTTTCCCTTAAAAACCTTTTTGGTTGCTTTTGCAGTATGCTTCGGGTCATTGTCCATCTGCACTGTGAAGCGCCGTCCAATGAGTTCTGAAGCATTTGGCTGAATATGAGCAGATAATATTGCCCGAAACACTTCAGAATTCATCCTGCTGCTTTTGTCAGCAGTCACATCATCAATAAATACAAGAGAACCAGTTCCATTGGCAGCCATACATGCCCACGCCATGACACTACGACCACCATGCTTCACTGATGAGGTGGTATGCTTTGGATCATGAGCAGTTCCTTTCCGTCTCCATACTCTTCTCTTTCCATCACTCTGGTACAAGTTGATCTTAGTCTCATCTGTCCATAGGATGTTGTTCCAGAACTGTGAAGGCTTTTTTAGGTGTTGTTTGGAAAACTCTAATCTGGCCTTCCTGTTTTTGAGGCTCACCAATGGTTTACATCTTGTGGTGAACACTCTGGTGAAGTCTTCTCTTGATTGTTGACTTTGACACACATACACCTACCTCCTGGAGAGTGTTCTTGATCTGGCCAACTGTTGTGAAGGGTGTTTTCTTCACCAGGGAAATTATTCTTCGGTCATCCACCACAGTTGTTTTCCGTGGTCTTCCGGGCCTTTTGGTGTTGCTGAGCTCACCAGTGCGTTCTTTCTTTTTAAGTATGTTCCAAACAGTTGATTTGGCCACACCTAATGTTTTTGCTATCTCTCTGATGGGTTTGTTTTGTTTTTTCAGCCTAATGATGGCTTGCTTCACTGATAGTGACCGCTCTTTGGATCTCATATTGAGAGTTAACAGCAACAGATGCAAATAGCACACTTGAAATGAACACTCGAGCTTGTATCTGCTCTTTGTAAATAGGAAAATGAGGGAATAACACACACCTGGCCATGGAACAGCTGAGCAGCCAATTGTCCCATTACTTTTGGTCCCTTAAAAAGTGGGAGGCACATATACAAACTGTTGTAATTCCTACACCGTTCACCTGATTTGGATGTAAATACCCTCAAATTAAAGCTGAAAGTCTGCAGTTAAAGGACATCTTGTTAGTTTCATTTCAAATCCATTGTGGTGGTGTATAGAGCCAAAAAGATTAGAATTGTGTCGATGTCCCAATATTTATGGACCTGACTGTAGCTTGTGCGTAACACACTTGTATCATTACTTTAGCTAATAAAATTCCATCAATCTTTTTGTACATATTTCATACTGATTTGAAGAATCATTTTAGGAGTCCTATTGTAAAATTGGGCAAAATTGTAATTTTGTTTAAGCATTTTGTGTCAATGCTTTTCAAGGAATATGGTTTAAAACAGGTCTTGACAAAATCCTAGGAGCCAGGGAACCGCAGCTCCTAATGTGTTTGCTGCTGTTCCCTAACATTTTAGTTGCCATACATGTGATTTATATGTAACTCCAATGATTGCGTTAAAGTATGTAGAACCTCCTTGAAAATCTTATAATTCTCTATCAAGATACCATTCTATGTTTGTATATAGAATTATCTTCGACAATAGAGACAAAAAGCTATGTTGTGTGTTTTTTTTTTTTGTTTGTTTTTTAAACACCATTAAAATAAAACGTAACCTTTATTACATCTTCAGATAAAACTATTTGCTTATTTTGTGACTTTATAGGAGATATTAAATTCTATTGATCATGTGCATGTTCTGATAGTTATCATTATCGGTATGGGCTGTTTGTCTATGTAATCCATTCTCTGGCTCCTAAATAAGTTTGGCTCCTTATGAATCAGGCTGGATTCAATGTTTCATATATGTTTGTCAATCCCTGATTTTAAAGAACTCTTTGCTGACTCCAAGCTCACTGGCAGCCTTGTGCTCTATACCATTGTACAGCTCATAATTTTTGTTAAGTTGTTCAGTCAGGGCTGACTTTCAGTGACCCTATGGACGTCTGCACGCCAGGCACATCTTGTATCTGGGTATGCTAATGCATACGGTTTTCATGGCAAAGATACTGCAGTGGGTTGCCAGTTCCTTTGTGGAATATGATTTGTCTGACCTCTCTGTGATGATGGGGTGACCCTACATGGTTTAGTTCTCCGCTTCAGTGAGGTGCACAACCCCCTTCACCACAACAAGTTAGCAATCCATAAGGGGACTGGTCATCACATATATAGTTGTCAGCAGCCGGGCTTGCCAAAACCCATTGGTAATGCAACGGGGAAACTGCAGGCTCGCAAAGCGAGCCTGCAGCAACACAGTTGCGGCCAGGCAAGGAAGGCAATCCTTGCACTGGTGGAGATGAGCGCCACTTAGGCAGGGAGCGACAAAGGTGCAACAGTTTACCATCATACCTACGACCCGTGGGACATGAACACAACACTCAAATACACAATTCATACTGCGAGAGCCGTAGCACTTTGAAAATTTCAGGAAAAAGAATATGTCCCCAAACACTTACAAAAGGAAACAGTGACTTGCATAAAACAAAATACGAGCCGCAAAAAATACAAACTTAACGGCCGAACTCTGCACACCAAAAACACGAAAACCACACAAAATACAAACAAAAATAAAATAAAAACATTACACACAGCAAGGGGGAACACCCAGGACGTCTGCAAGTTATCTTACACGTCAATTTAACTCCAGTTTTCACAGTTTAGACACTCAAAAATCCCCTAAGTGAGAGGAAAAAATGGCCGGCAAAAAAAGAAAACGAGGCTACACGATTCCTAAAGCAGCAAAAGCACCACCAAGCACATACGACTATTACAGGAAGCCGTACTGGGTACAACATACGATCACAAACTGCAAAGGCCCTCATTGCCAGCCACACAATGAGCGCAAAAAGTACTCGCACAACCAAAACACTTAATTTGTGTGCCAAACACCATTCCTTGACTTACAATTCTATTGCCGTCATTTTTTGATGGGCAATTCGCTAGTAATAAATATTGTTAAAACCAATAATAATTTGTCTCTGAGGGTCGGTATGTTTTTGCCCTGCAGTCTTTATTCTTTGGAATGTGTTCCTTTTTACTAAGGCTTCTAGCTTTCCCCTTTTCATGCTGAAACTTTATATTTAAAATGCTGTCTTAAAGAGAGTCTTACAAGCACCTTTTTATTTATCTGAGTTTTTGTCAGAGTATCTGACTTTTATGATTACTTGTACTGCTTTTTTCTGGCTTACTTACAGGGAGCTTTTTAAGAATTGTGTGCACCAGCGAATATGGCACAACCATTAGAATTAGAATTTCATATGTGATTACTTTGTCAGTCAAGAAATCTTTGCATATTTTGACATTCTCCGTAGTTTGTATGCAAGACTTTGCATCACAGATTTTACTGTTAATATTTATTGGAAGCTCTACTTGTTGTGAATACATAAGTCGGATAATAAGCGGTTAAGTATGTTCTTAATATACACAAATATAATAGTTGACCTGTTATCAAGCCGTTTTGGCTACAACTACAATGTATTATATATTTCTAGTGACCATATAGCAGAGTTTGAGACTTTCTTAGAGGACATTGTTTTATTCAAACTAACGTTTTACCAACAAATAATGATTCAGATGTCCAGTTGGAAACACAAAGGAAGTGATTTGTAAGTACTTGCTGACTGAAGCAGCTTTAGACGGCAAAATTAAATTAAATCATGAGTCAGTCTTATAATGTCATGCAGAAAATATTTATTACACGTTTGCCTTATTTTTCACTTGTTTAGCTTATTGTCTAAAAGAGCACAGAACTCCCAAATATTCTAACATAGTTTAACAGGAAAAACAAGTGTTGTAAAGGTTAACATCTTCTGATATGTATTCAAAGGTTGCTTGTGAAATGTTAGGATATCCCATTGACAATCTCACATTTGGGCATGTAGCTAATCCTGAACCACTGCCCCGATAACCCAGTTTGCGTCCGACACAGAGATAGGAGGGGAACACTATAAACAAAACCAAAAACTCTGATGGAACTACTAACATGTTAAGCGATATTGGCATCTACAGAAAGGACGGATAACATATTTTACCTAAATAGCCTACAATATGGTGCCCAAATTATTAAAAAAAAGAAAAAAGGTCTTGCTGTACTTTAAACTTTTTTTATTTTGGCCAAGGCAACAATGTAAAATTGCTGAAGGGTAGGAATTTATTCTTTATAAAGGTATAGATGATGAGAAGTATTTAGGAGTATAAGAGGGTATTTGCTAGTTTTTAGAGAGCGATAATGGACTGTGTGTTGTTGAAGAGAGTTGTTCTCTAACACTGCAGTGACCAGGATGGGGGCTGCATGGGAAGTGCCAGAGGGCTGACTGTGACCCAGGCTGTCTGTTGCCCACCAATCCTCTACAGGATCCTTAATCTTACCACCACAACCACATTCATACCTTCAGGTTGTAGCAAGGAGCTGCTAGATAACACTGCTGAAATTGTACACAGTTTGTAAACGCTGATGAGATCATACAAAATTTCCAAGCTTAAACCATTACCCAAACTCTAAGTCTAATCCTAACCCTAAAGCTATGACATTGGCCGCAAAGTCTTGGTAGTGACATCTAGAGGTTGCTCACCATCACTACTGCCGCATGTGCTGGAGTACTCATTATAGGACTGGACCAATATAAGTCTTTAGAAATTGAATTTCTGTTTGAAAATGTAAGATTTTTTAATAAAAATATATGTCAATATTTGTTTTGCATGCCTAAATTTAGTGTTTGATTTTTTACAAATATTTCACATTTTTATTGTATGTAAATTTACTTATGGTACATGAAGAACCACTGGTTGTTTATTTTAGAAACTATACCCAGAGTACCTCAATAGGTATATATTTTTCTTCTATATATTTTATTAGTGCTAGTGGGCATGAATATGAAATACTGGAAAGCTTGTTGACACCTTGCTTTCTAATTTGTAATATATGCATCTCGCAGTCTATTTACATTATTATGATCACCAGCAGCTCATGGTGTTGTTGTGAGTCAATAAGACAAGTCAATGCTGGAAGGTCAGCAAGGATATATGGAGCCATACAGAGTGCAGTGCATTCAACATCTCTGGGGAGTTTGGAGGCCAGGGAAGTACTTGCAAGTCTATGTCGTGCTCATCCAATCACTCCCGGACAGTTCTGGCCATATGACATGTTGCATTGTCCTGCTGGAAGATCCCATCTGCTTCAGGGCAGACAGGCAACATGTATGGTCTACTTGAACTACACGGATGGATAGATTACCCAAGCGTTTGCGAGTGCCTTCCAGAGGTGTGAGTGGACCCAGATAATGCCAAGAAAACATTCCTGAGACCATAACGCTGCCGCCACCAGCTTGCATTCTTCCAATAATGCTTGCAGCGTGTTTGTTCTCTAAGGTTTGACGTCTGACACTCCAAGATGATGACATACTGACAATGGAAGATGAGTTGCTCAACTGTAATGTGTCGTTTGGCCCTCACAAACCTTCGCAGGCGATGTTCACCTCTGACATCAATGGCATGTGGTGCTCTGCAGTTTCCATGCCGTTTATTCACAATGGTGCACCTTGTCCAGTCCGGGTACTCTTTAACCACAGCAGCACGCGAACAGTTCACAAACTGCGCTGTGTCAGAAATACGTCCGAAAACCAATATTATCCCCTTTTCAAAGTCGAATAAATGGAACGCTTTATCCATGACGATGGTTGATATGTTTGCAGAATGCCTACATGTCACCTTATATACCCACCATGCCAGCTCATGACACACGCCTTATTTCATTGGCTACTTGCTGCTGATGTCAAAAGTAGGTGTTGGTCAAATTTGTTCAAATGTTCACATTTGTGAGTACCTGGGTTAAAAATGTCTTTAGTAACTTCAGTATGGTTTTATTTGTTTTTGTTTTGTAAAATGAAATTGTGAATTAGAGCTTTTCATTAACATTCCAATTTATTTTTGCATGAATACATATTGGTTAAAACCTGTTCAAACTTCACTGAAACTACCAGGAAATTCAGAGAACATACTTTAGTCTTTAGATCTCATTTGGCTTGCAGAGAGCAAGCCCCAAGGAGCAGTGAAACTTCTAAATGTGTTTTTGTGCTCTGAGACCTTTATTTGAAGAGAAAAAAAAAACACACTATAAAACATCATCAAATACCCTCTTTCTGACGAAACAAGGAAAAACAATATTTCTATGTCCCACAAACAAGTATTACTATGCAATTTCTTAATTGACATTGCGTAAAAAAAACAAACTATGAATTATTTACAAAGCTTAGATAAAATATAGTTTTTTAGGTTGAAAATCTCCTCTCCTGGTCTCAATCTAGTTTGTAGCAGTGTAATAGGTGGTATAATTGACCACCTATTAAGATGGTATACGCAGACCAGGCATATATAAATCGCACTGCTTCCTACATATGAAGGAGACTGAACCCAGATGGGCAGTGATGGGGCACTTGTCCATTGCATGCATATGCATTTTATTTAAACTTTGACCTAACATTTCTAGATTATTAATGTTTATTTCAACACAACTGAATAAATGAATGGTAGCAATGGCAGTAAGGTATAGAGAATTGATTTTTTTAGACTAATATACATGTACGCAAACACGGTTTATAGTTTTTAGTGTCTCTTATACTTGCTGCATTTTTTTTCAAAATTTGTTAAGCCATCAAAACACTAAAAAACCTTGTTTTTTCTGTATGTGCAAGAAAATGTCAACTTATCAGTGTTGGAACTTGTTCAGAAATTCAATCATTTGACATGGAAATGGGCCTCTGCTTTGCAAGTTTTGCTACTATATTGATACTATTTTGTGTTGAATACCTACTGCTTTGCTGTAAGGAACACAATATACATGTGAACATAATGCTTCTCAAACAGAAAGATTTAGAACTAATAGATTGAAATGTACAGTGTAATGTTTATATTCGGGAATAATCTTTATATGTCTAAGAATTGCATTATCATTAGGTGATGTATTTGCCTTTCCCTTTGGATTATAAGGTTGCAAGTTTTAAATCTTGCAAGGTGCTTTGGGAAAGCACTATGGACACTGGATTCTAAGCTCAGACAGGGCCCCCCGTCCTTTGGAACTTGTTAATACTGCTTTTGTTTTTTTCCTTGATCGTATAGTACTACAGAATATGTTGGGGCGTTACAAATAAACAACAATAGGATCTAGTCAATCTACCTTTCTTGTTGCTGAGTTGTTCTTGATTTAAGTGTATCCACATGCTGAATGCTTTTACCATAATGGTTTATGCTTGCAAGCATGCACTTACTGTATTGTGCCATTGGATCAACTAGTTACTAACCGCTATTTGTTTATGCATGGTGCATGGTTGCTATTACTTTTCACCTTTTTAAAAGCCCTATTGGTCATTACAGTTCACATTCAAATTGTGCAACTATAGTAACTCCTCCCAGTGATACTGATGCCTGTGGCTGGACGAGAGAGTAGATTGCCCCTTGTTTCATCTGGACTTTGCTCACTGTCTTTGTCAGACAGATATTCAGGATCATTACTAATGGGGGAGGAAAGGGACGCACCCGGAACTTTGTCAGCTGAAGCATTAACTCATGCAGCAGTTAATTTGTGGAAGTCGTATAGGTTACTATGAGTCAACTGCATATTCTGATCGCCCCTGGGCAGGTTTGACCATGATTATTATTATGCTTGTTTAGCTCTGACCATATTTGTCTTAGTGATTTATATATTTACTGAATCTTTATCTGCAAGAAACAATGGGCAATTTAATTTCTGTTTACATATTTAAGTTGCAAGCGTGGTAACATTTTCTGTCTTTCAAACTTGCTTAGAGTAAAAATATTTACTGTAAGGTAGATGCTCATTCTTTATAGCTGAAAAGGGGCTGTGAACATATGGATACAGCACTCCATTGACATGTAGAGCAGTCAAAATCAAGTAGAACATGTAAAAAGCTTTTCTTTTTTTTTATTTGAATCTCTCTTCACTTTTAGAATAGTTTTTCGTTCTGTAGTGTTGGGTTTTAAGGACATGACCGTTTATTTTACTTACGTTGAGGGTTATCTTTGCCAATATATGGAGCTTATAGAAGTGATCTATCAGGTCCTGAATGGATCTTGCGTTACAAACTTTCACTCATTGCTTATATATCAAAACTTGACAACTTTAGGAGCCAGACAGATTACTATGTATGCAAATTTAGATATATGGAAAAATAAAAATAAAAAAAAGTTTGGCGTGAGTAGTATGATTTTAGAATTCGTGGCTCGCTGGATTTTTTGTATACTCCCTTCACTGCAACAATCGTATCAACTCTTTTTTTTTTTTTTTTTAGTTTGTTAGGGAAATCAAATGAAAAGCTGATTTTCTTTGTTACATTAAGTATAGTACACAAGCAGTTGTAGGGAACTTGTGATTAGTTCTTTTAGCCCTTTCAGAACCTCCTAAACAAACTCTGCATGATGCCGTCAGATGAAGGAATATGTACTTGGCATATAGATCTTCTAAAATAATGAAATATGCATCAATTTTTAAAGAATTAAATTTTTTTCACTAGATTTTCAGTTCTCTTTGTGATAATATAGTCCAGCATTTAATAAATTCAGTTTGTCTATTTTCCTTATGTCACTGTATAAGCAGTATATTTCTTATTTTATACTGTGTGGGTTTTGAGCCTCTGTCTCATGTCAGAGTAAAGTATTAATTTGTGTCAATTGTGACAAATAAGAAGAAACAGCAAACGCCTTGTAGGGCACAACATCTGCCCTATTCATGTGCAGAGTTATAACCAAATATACAGTTATTTGTAGTTTCTCACATGAATCTCTTTCCAAGGACATCCAGGGTCAGAACACATTGTTCCGAGGTCTGAGTATGATGAGAGGGGATTTTTCTTATTTCATTTAATAGAACATTTTGTGATTTTGGGGGTGGCTGTGAATCTAGCTTGAACACCCAGTGATATTGGAGAGAGGATGTTGATTGGGGTCAGCCTTGCAATAAGAAGCTGTCCAACATTTTATATACTTCGTTTTCCATTTGAGTTGTTTACTTTGAAAAATTATTATCTATACTGATTTTTTTATTTTATTTTTTGTATATAATTTGTTCCTTACTTTTTGTCTGCTTTCCTATCTACAGATTTAAAAGTGCACGAGAAGAGGGCTTATGTCTAAGCACCATGAGGGTGTAACAGTGACTGTAGTCTCCAGATTACAAAGTCCACTGTGCTGAAAATTGTGGTACGTACACAAACTCACGGAGCTCATGTAAATACAGTCTCTTGCATGGCTTAATGAACATCTGTAATTATATCATTAGCAATTAGTACCCATATTGTTTTGTAAATGGGACAGTATACCTAAAATAGTTGTACAAACTGTCTTTTTATGAACTATACCCGTGTCACTCTGAAGTACTGTATTATTTGCGATTACAACGTTTTTACTAACCAGCTGAATGACCATATGTTCTTGTACCCCTTCATACTCCTCTCTGTATGAATGCAATTTCCCAGTTTGGAGCAAGTCAACATTTTACTTAAATTGTCACTGCAAAGGTCTCAGTTATTGCAGAAATGAAAAGTCAACACGTTCGTAGTTATAAAAATAAATAAAATGACTTGAGACATTCCATAATTGATCTTGGAGGTTGGGGATTTTAACCTTAAGTTACACAAAACAGTCATCCATTTGGCCTAATAATTAATTAGCTCACATGATTAATTATCTCTCCAAATGTGAGTTGATAAATCACAAGACCACTCTTACGTGGTTAATAATTCTAATATACACAAATTGGGCATGCACTTCTTCATCACCCCTCTTGTGAGTGAATAGCTTTAGATAAATAGTCTTTGAGAAAAGGGAAGCAAGTCTTATATAGATAATCTATGCTTAAAATACATAACATTACAAGCTCAATTTATCAAACAGTTCTGATCAATTTTTAATAGCAACCAACTGTAATGAAATGCACTTATGTGTACTTTTCTTTTGCCAATAACTGGGACCTTTGCTTTGTCAGATTGCAAAGACACCAAGCTGTCTCACTTCATATAAAGAACTCAAACCGACACTTTGGCAATAAAGAAGCTGTGGTCAGATTGTTGATTTCTTGGTATTCTCTTCAATCCTTTTCTCTGTAGTGCTTGGCGTAGAAGATGCCTGGAGAAGCCTGACCCAAAATGTCAGCCTCGGCTGTCGATGGGTCTGATGTTTCGCTTGGTGAGTGTACAAACAGATGCTATAAGCAAAAATAAATCTTCCAGTTCATTTATCATCTTATAAAGATGTTTGCTTATGGTAATAACAGAGCAAAGCATCTGTTTCAGATTTTCAACAGCAGGGCAAAGTAAGCATGACTGCATTATTGCAATGGGTTGGTACTTGTGTTTACAAGTTATGGAAAGACACCCTGTTTCATTTAATTATAAGGATTCTTATGAGTGAATCTAGAATGTTAATTCTTCAAGAGCCAAATAAATAATCCATCACACTCAAAACCTACTTATTTTAGAAATCTGACATCCTGACTTGACCCACCAAGATCTGATTGTTACTGCTGTGTATTGTGATGTTAAAGGGCCATGCAAAGGTCCCAGTTACACACATGCATATATCTAATTGTAAGTGGAGTTTTAAAATCTTAAGACACTGTACCAGAAAATTTTAGCTCTCTGCCATTAACATTTTTACCTGCTTAATTAATTCTTACAGGTAGGCTTGATACGAAGGAAGAGCAAGCTTGGTTGTTGTTGTTGTATTGTCCAGTCTCTTGCGACTCTCCGTGACTCTATGGACCACAGCACGCCAGGTGCATCTGTCACTGCCCCTCTGAGCGCCATCAAGTTCATGTTCATTGCTTCAGTGACTTCATCTATCCATCTCCACCTCTGTCGTCCCCTTCTTTTTGTGCCTTCAATCTTTCCCAGCATCAGAGTATTTTCCTAGGGAATCCTGCCATCTCATGATATGGCTAAAATATTTGAGCTTCAGCCTCATGATCATACCTTCTAGTGAACAGTATTGGAACTTCTTGCAGTCCAAGGGATTCTAAGCAGTCTTCTCCAACACCACAATTCAAAGGCGTCAATTCTACGGCGCTCAGACTTCTTTATGGTCCAGCTCTCACATCCGTATGTTACTACTGGGAATACCATAGTTCGAACTATGCGGACCTTTGTTGATAGATTTAATATCTTTACTTTTTACTAGCTTGTCCAAGCTTGCCATATTTTTCCTCCCCAGAAGCAAACCTCTTTTAATTTCATAACTATAGTCACCATCTGCAGAGATCTTGGATCCAAGGAAAATAAAATCTGTCACTGCCTCTACTTCTTCCCCGTCTATTTGCTAGGAAGTGAGATTGCCGTTTGCCATGATCTTAATCTTTTTAACGTTGAGCGGCAGGCAAACTTTTGCACTCTCTTCTTTTACCCTCATCAATAAGTCCTTTAGTTCCTCCTCACTATTGGTCATCAGAGTAGTATCATCGGCGTATCTGAGGTTGTTGATATTCCTTCCAGCAATATTGATTCGTCCAGCCTTACGCATGATGTACTCTGCAAATAAGTTGAATAAATAAGGTGACAATACACAATCTTGCCTCACTCCTTTTCCTATCTTGAACCATTCTGTTGTCCCATGTGAGTTTCGGACGGTGGCTTCTTGGTCGACATGCAGATCCTTTATGAGGAGAATTAGATGATCTGGTACTCACATCTCTTTAAGGACATGCCACATTTTGTTGGGATCCACACAGTCAAAGGCTTTAGAATAGTCTATGAAGCAGAAGTAAACATTTTTGGGAACTCTCTTGCTTTCTCATCCAGCAGATATTGGCAATTTGATCTCTTGTGCCTCTTCCTCTGCGGAACCCGACTTGCACATCTGGTAGTTCCTGGACCATATATTGTTGGAGTCGAGCTTGTGGAATCTTAAGCATTACCTTGCTGGCATATGAAATGAGTAAAATTGTTCCATAATTGGAGCACTCTTTGGCACTGCATATTTTTGGGACTGGGATGTAGACTGACCTTTTCCAGTATGTTGGCCATTGTTGAGTTTTCCAAATGTGTTGGCATAAGGCAAACAACACTTTCACATTATTATCCTGTAGAATTTAGAATTGTTCAATTGGGATTCCATCACCCCCTGCAGCATTATTATCAACAAGACATCTTAGGGCCCATTTCACTTTGCTCTCCAAGATGTATGGCTCCAGCTCATTGGAAAAATGATTGAGGTCATCAGTGCTGTTAAGATCCTTCCTGTATAGATCTTCAGTGTATTCTTGCCACCTCTTCTTTATCTGATCTTCTTCTGTTAAATCCTTACCATTTTTGTCTTTTATCACACTCACTTTGGCATAAAAGGTGCCTTTTTAGGTTACCAATCTTCTTGAAGAGATCTCTTGATTTACCCATTCGGTTATATTCTTCAATCTGTTTACATCGTTTATTGTAGAATGTCTCCTTGGACAAGTCTTTTCCGATCTCCACTACCACTTTCCACTTTTCTTTTTTCCTGGGCTACTTACAAAGCCTCACCAGACAGCCAGTTTGACTTCTTACATTTCTTTCTTTTGGGGATATTCTTTGTTGCTGTTTTCTGGATAATGTTGCAAACTAAATGATTTACTTTTCCACACAATTATTTGTCCTACAGTGATGGAAATTTCCAGCTCATCAAGCCACTGACATAGTCTTTTAAAGGACATTAGATCATTTTATTCCATTGCCCAAAACCATACCGTGTAGTTATCATGCAGATTAGGGTTATGGGCATTACAATTTAAAATAACCTATATTTCCTATATTTATTTTTCTGCCAACACTAATATATAATTTCCATCCTCAATGGTGTATTTTTAAAGAATAAATATGTACTCCTCGTTAACCATTCCTCTACCGTTCATCCTGTCCCCAATGCTAACTTATTTTTTGTTTTTCTTTATGTATGCAATGTATGTAACACACATTTACATATGTTCTTAAAAAATTCTTGGAATATGGAAATCAACAATACGTGGAATCAAAATGGGGCAGTGTTCTCCGCAGCTGGATTTAGGCTCCACCCATCTATTTAGAAGTGCTGCCTGGCTTAACATACAAAAAACACACATTGTAGAACTATATACCAACCCAGCTACTCTTTTATGCCACCCGGCTCTCGGCTGGTATCAATATCCTTGCAGAACACTGATGGGGATGTTCTGGAATACTGCTACATTAGGCTTAAGTCTTGTTTGTTTAGGGAGACTATGTCCTTGTTCATTTAGCCTAATTCAACTTAACACTGCTAGTGGCCAGTCAATGTCATAATTTTCATGGACTTCTTGATCAATGATCCCAGGTGATTGTTGGTCACAGGATGTTTTGCACAAAAAAAATATTTGCTTGAAAAAATAATGTTTTAATTGATAGCTTGTTATGAAAGAAAATTTCTTATCCACACATTTTTTCTTCACATACCAGATGGTGACTCCTTCCACTCGTCGGATACGCTGCTGTTGGATTCTGCCAGCACTGCTAAATTGGCCATAAAAGAAGAGCGGTCCGAATCCCAGGGGAGCTCCTTGCTACCCAATGACAATGATATACTGGGGACAGATGGAGAGGGCTCCTCCCACAGCGCTGGTAAGAATGCAAGTAATTACATTTTTACTCTGTTTCCAGCCAAACAAAATCTATTTTAAATATTGACTTACTCCAGTCAGCAGTCAGAAACATATGCCATTTTTGAATTATCGGGGGGCCAAGGGTTTGGGTGCCTCTTAGAAACCCAGAGGCAAGGCACATTTCCTATGTATTGTCATGCATCCTTTTAGGCAAAAAACATACTTTGATGTACATCTGGTAGGAATCTCTAAAAAAAAGAAGCATAAGTCTAGCTTTCTCCTAATATGTCTACAATAGTGTAATCTGAAGCTTAGTTTCGTGATAACCAGTATTTACAGTTTTAGAATGGGCTAAGAGTGATAGAAGCACTCCACTGTACAGAGTGCAGTAGTACAAACAATAAATAGTACATTAGGTATTCTATTTGAATGTCTAAAAAATAAGTTAATAAACTTATTTCCTGCTCAAATGTCTCAAATACAGTTGATGCAGTGCACTCTGGGGAAAACTGGGCAGGGACATGTAAATGAAACCACAATACACGTTCACTCTGTTAATCCAATAACCACTTCTTAAGCTTATGCTTCACAGTTTTAGGCATAGCAACGGATGCATTATTCACAAACCAGGTCACTTGCCCACATATAGAACTGTTTCACGGTTACTGCCGATCATCAGTGTGGTGTTACTGCCGATCATCAGTGTGGTGTTACTGCCGATCATCAGTGTGGTGTGAGTGCCTGTTTTGTGTGGGGGATTTTTGTAGAGAGTAGTTCAATACAGCAATCGTTTCACATATGCATGGTGGTCTCCGAAAACAAGGCTGTTTTATCTATGGAAAATGAGTGCTTTATTGTGAATACCTATGGTAAAGTTAATAAGCTCTTGATATGGTGACAGAAAGTGCATGTGACTTACCATCCTTTTGAATGCAGAATTATCTAAGTAAACACATATATTTTGTATAATGGGCATTTGACTTGCACTCAACTTTGCTTGAATTGACATATGCTGAATACATTTATTTTGAGCACTTGTAATTACTGAATATTTAATGCAGTTTTCTTTCAATTAAACAACTCTGCTTCCTAATGAGGTGGAAGGCTGCTTGGAGTAGGATGATATTTATTAATATGTGGGCAAAAACTTTGACTTCCCTATTGTTCCCAGATACAGTGACTTGCAAAAGTATTCACCCCCTTGACTTTGTACCTATTTTGTTACATTACAGCCTTAAGTTCAATGTTTTGTTAATCTGAATTTTATGTCATGGATCAGAACATAATAGTCTAAGTTGGTGAAGGGAAATGAGAAAAATATAGACATAAAACAATTTTTTGAAAATAGAAAACCGAAAATTGGCATGTGCGTAGGTATTCACCCCCTTTGTTATGAAGCCCATAAAAAGTTCTGGTGCAACAAATTACCTTCAGAAGTCACATAATTAGTGAAATGATGTCCACCTGAGTGCTATCTTAAGTGTCACATGATCTGTCATTACATATAGACACTTTTTTTGAAAGACCCCAGAGGCTGCAACACCTCAGCAAGAGGCACCACTGACCAAACACTGCCATGAAGACCAAGGAAATCTCCAAACAAGTAAGGGACAATGTTGTTGCCAAGAGACTGCTGGCCACCAAAACTCACGGACCGGGCAAGGAGGGCATTGATCAGAGAGGCAGCACAGAGACCTAAGGTAACCCTGGAGGAGCTGCAGAGTTCCACAGCAGAGACCGGAGTATCTGTACATAGGATGACAATAAGCCGTACGCTCCATAGAGTTGGGCTTTATGGCAGAGTGCCCAGAAGAAAGCTATTACTGTCAGCAAAAAACAAAATGGCACGTTTTGAGTTTGCGAAAAGGCATGTGGGAGACAACCCAAAATGTATGGAGGAAGGTGCTCTGTTCTGATGAGACTAAAATTTACCTTTTCGTCCATCAAAGAAAACGCGCAAACCCAACACATCACATCACCCAAAGAACACCATCCCCACAGTGAAACATGGTGGTGCCAGCATCATGCTGTGGAGATGTTTCTCAGCAGCCGGGACTGGGAAACTGGTCAGAGTTGAGGGAAATATGGAGCTAAATGCAGGGATATTCTTGAGTCAAAGCCCAGACCTCTATACAATAGTAAATCTCTGGTCAGACTTAAAGATTGCTGTTCCCAAGCGCAATCCATCCAACTTGAAGGAGCTGGAGCAGTTTTGCAAGGAGGAATGGGCAATAACCAGTGGTAAGATGTGGCAAGCTCATAGAGACTTTTTCAAAGCAACTTGAATCTGTGATTGCCGCAAAAAGTATTGACTTTAGGGGGTGAATAGTTATGCACTTTGACTTTTTCTGTTATTGTGTCCTATTTGTTGTTTGCTTCACAATAATAAAAAAAAAAAAAACACATCTTCAACTTTGTGGGCATGTTCTGTAAATTAAATGATGCAAATCCTCAAACAATCCATGTTAATTCCAGGTTGTGAGGCAACAAAACACTAAAAATACCAGGGGGGGGGGGGGGGGGGGATACTTTTGCTAGGCACTGTATTTGCTCATTCAGATAACCTTATCTACTGGCACCTAAAAAAAAAAAAAAAAAGGTACATGGACAGCCAAAGGAATGGCAGGATCATACTCCATAAAATTAACAAGCTCTAAATCTTTGAAACAAGAGTAAAAAATGGCAGCGACTAAACATGTCTTCTGAGATGACCACCGTGTTTTTGGTAAAATCCACAGTATCCTGTACTGAACAAGTAATAGTATTTTTGTATACGCTTCAGAACACAACCAGTTAAAATTAAGGGTTTCTTTAAAATTCTTTCATTATTATTACATAAACAGTTACAAATGTTGTTAGTTTAACCTAAAGTATAGCAATACTGTAACTTTTTTTTTAATTTTTAATTTTTATTTCTTACGAGCTAATAACTATTGGCTATCAAGGTTAAACAGCAATCCATATTTTAAATTACCTGGCAGGCTGTCAAATCACATATAATAGTTGTCAAACTAAGAATCGTCGTCGCGCAAGTGAAGTTACACCTCAATTTAAGTCCAAATTACCGAGTTTAGACGCACGAAAATCCCCTAAGCGACAAAAAATGATTGCTGAAGAAAACAAGGCTACAAGACCCTTTTTTTTAAAATTAGAAATATACAGGAGCAAAACAATGATTACAGCTTCTCTTCGTGTATGCTAATTTTACAGCATGTATTTATGGCAGTTGCAACTTGGTCAAGGTACATATGTAACTCAAACTGCCTCTTTGTTCTCATTGTGATTTTTGGCAAACTGAATTTGGGTGTGTTTTATGTAGGTAAATCCCTTTACATTTGAGCACACAGTCCCTTTAGGTCTGGGATACTTACAATACAGTGTTACACTACCGTATATACTCGAGTATAAGCAGAGTTTTTCAGCCCTTTTTTTAAAGCTAAAAAGGGCCCCCTCGGCTTATGCTCGAGTTGCTTCCCCCCGTTCTTCTCTACCCCCTCCCCGTGTCTCTCTAACTTACCTGCATCTGACACTGCAGCTCCTGCCCTGTGCTCCTTCCGGCGCCCGGTATATGCTAATGATGTGACGTTACATGCGCGCCACGTCAAGACGCCGTAACGAGCACAGGGCAGGAGCAGAAGCGTCAGATGCAGGTAAGTGAGGGGAGGGGGGGGGTTTAGAATGAGGTTGAGGAGGGGGGATGAGGTTGAGGAGGGAGAAGAGACACAGGGAAGGGAGAGGGCAGCACATTTCCCACCCTCGGCTTATACTCGAGTCACTCATTTTACCCAGTATTTTGTGGTAAAATAGGTGCCTCGTCTTATACTCGAGTATATACGGTATATACATATTTTTTTGCTAGAGCAGCATGCCTCCAAAGCTTTAGTCCGAAGCTGGGTTTCACCCTATCTTCTCTTTCTCCTCTGGCATCTCTTGTTCTTACTCTTTTAGCCTGCCACTCCCCATTCCTCCAACCCTCTTTACATAACATTTAAAAGCACTTCAAATGTTTCACAACTTCATAAACACAGCACAAGTATATGAAAATTTTGTATGCTGCACTTTGTGAAGAAGTAAAACACTATCCTGTTTTTTTTAGCTCCCTTAAGGGTGGCAAACCTAGTGCACATTACACATGTGCATGCAAAATGCAGGGTATCTCACTAAATCCATGTTAAATATGAGGATTAATAAATACTGTTTTCTGATTTTATTCCAATGTCCCTTATGTTAATAGATAAGGCACCCTCCTCTAGATTAAGTCCTTTATTTCTCCATAGAACTCAATAACACTGCTGGTGAAATGATATACCTAAATATAAAGTTATCCGTGAAACATCCTGATATTTTTTACTTTTTAATACAAAATCTCCTACTGTATTTATACAAAACATTCTTAAATTGTGATTCTTGATTGTGAACATGGGACTTGCATGTCTTTATCACCAAACTATATGTATCCAGTGTAAGAACAGATTACTAATTTGTAACTGACGTTTGTGTGAGTATCCTAAATTTGTCACATTGTATGAAAAAAACACTTCTATTTTTTTGTTTGCATTTCTCGGTTAACGGACACATATTGTTACCATGTTATTCTAAAAGTTAGTTTTTATTGGTTTGTTATTTATATTATGTGGCTTCCAATGTTTCATTGTTCTTTATTAAGGATAAGTTGAAAGAATGTTTACAACATTAAGATATAGAAATCCAAACACTAGCATTTGATTAATATAACAGAAAAATATATAGGGTAGTGTGTTTCTCATAATCCTCATAAAAAAGCACTGTTGTATATCTTGAACAATTATAGCCACAAAATATTGTCCTAACTAATTTAAAAAAATGTTTTAGTGTGTGTGTGTGTGAGATATTTCTACCCTTTAACATTACATTGTATAAGGCTTCACACTAATCAGCAAAGATTGCAGTCTAATTAGAACATGCCATACCTTTAGAAAACTTATGCATTCAGGGCACTGGAAGAATCAAAAAGTTATGTTTTTATTTTAACAAATACATTTCCCCAAGTACTCTGTACAAGGGTTAGAAGTAAACTTTAACAGTGCATACCAGAGAAAAAAGAAGTAAGCCTGATCGGATATGCAAAAAAAAAGGGGGGGGGGAGGGGCATAGTGGCCTGAACATCTCCCGATACTACCTTTTCAGGGGTTATGAGGTAATGAATGCCCAAGTATCCCAGCCCCGTCTCTGAGATCACTTCCAATCCGCTCCTGTTTCCACTCCCCTCCAAGATTGGAAAAAGTGCTTCAAGAAGCTCCCTGATTTCAAGGCACCTCTGAAATGCACTCCGGCAATGACATCCAAGGCTCCCACATACGCAGGAAAATAGGATATGAGTCTAATAAAATTTGGATCATCCTTTAGTTTTGAAGGATTAATTTTATTGATTACATTCTGGAATCTAATAAGACTATCTTTCCAAAACCTGGCAATTATGTTTTTAGCTGCCAGCATAATTGAGCCAATGTATTACCCTGTGAGTCTAGATTGGTAAAATTAATACTCAGCAGGCAAGTGGCAATAGTTGGCTTAAAGGTGATCTTAAATAGTCTCCATATTAATTTGGTAGTCTTAGACCAAACTTCCTGAACTATGGGGCGCAGCCACCATGTGTGGAGGAAGTCGCCCTGTGCTTGGCATTCTCTAAAGAATTTGTCATTCCCCTTGGAGGTGATTTTGTACATCCTCGCGAGGGTCATATAAGCCCTATGAAGGATCTTTATAGAAGTTTCTAAGAGGCTGTAGTTTATCAAACCTTTAGTAAGGTTTCAAGCGAGGCCTCAGTCCATTTGTTATTGTCCCACGTTTGGTTCAGGTCCAACTCCCATTTCAACATGAAGGAAGGCTTCTGTTTGTTTGGAGGAGTGTTCAAAATGTTGTATAGGAAACCTTTGGATAGGGGTACATTTTTACAAATTATTGTTAGCCAGGAAGCTTTGGGTGGGCCATGTTTTGTCATACATTGTGATAACCCAGTCGCTAAGTTTTCTGTAGTTAAAGAGTTCTTATCTGGGGATATTAAAGTCCTGACGCATTTGATCTGAAGAGATGATGCAATTATTCATGAACCATGATCCCATCCTATCTTATTTAAGAGAAGTCCGAAAAGCTTTTGAAGCTGCTGAGCAGGTGGCTTGCATGGTCAAAAGTGAGAATAGTGAAGTGAGAGGTGAAAAAGGTTGAGCTAATTTATGTTCAGATTTGGCCCATCTCCAGGTTTTCAAAGTCAGGTTGATCATTTGGCTCAGGGAGTTGGTCCTGAGTGAGTTGAGGGTAAGGGGACCATAAGATTTCCCCAGGATAGAGGGGCCATTTGAAAGTTTTCTATAAATATCCAGCTAGGCTGGTGTTGGTAGAGTGAATGAGAGGTATGAATTCCAGTTGTGCTGCTTTTATAATAGTGGAAAAAATTAGGACAAGATAAGCCTCCCTTTGATTTGTGCAGCAACATAATCTTTTTCGCTATTCTGGGAGGCCTATTTATCCAAATGAATTTAATAACTTGGTTTTAGAAACAAATTAGTTCTTATTGTTTATTGGAATAGGTAGGGTCTTAAATAAGTAAAGAAGCCTATATAAGACATTCATTTTAATAGAGGCAATACGTCCCATCCAAGAGATGTGTGATCTATACCAAGTGCCCATGTCTGTTAAGGATTTAAGAAGAGGGGGATAGTTTGCCTTGTATAGGTTGATATTAGGTGATTTAGAGTTTCTGTAGAGAGACTCAAGCTGAGAGCTTCAGTTTTGTCAAGGTTCAGGTGGAGACCTGAGAGGGCACTATATTGGTGAATAGTAGACATCAGAGCCTCTATAGATAACTTCGGGTTTGCCAGTGAGCAAAAAAGGTCATCAGCAAATAAACATTTGAGGTTATGGTGTCCTACCTCAAAGCCTTTGATCGCCGAGTTGGCCGTGATGGTTTGGGTCAGGGGCTCAATAGCCAAAGCAAAGAGCAGGGGGGACAGAGGACATCCCTGTCTGGTGCCCGTTGTATGGAAATGCATGCTCTTTACGAACTTGGAAGTTTTAGGTTAGTCTTGGGAGAGTTGTAATAAGTATGTAGCATATTGATAAACCTTCCCTTAAATCCAAATTTGGACAAAGTGGCAAACAGAAAAGGCTGTGCAAGCAGGCAGAGAGGGGAGGTGGATTTTCGGGAAAGATGTATGATATTCAAGATTCTCCTAATATTATCCCCTGTTTGTCTGTGGGGTATGAAACAAGATGTGTCTTTGAGTATCAGGTCAGGTAAGAAGTTGTTTTGAAATTCTTTTTAGCAAAAATCTTAGCTAGTAATTTTACATTACCATTCAGAGGCGAAATTAGCTGGTGTTTTTTTGCTTCCATAGGGTCTCTCCCTTCTTTGGGAAAGAGCGTTAAGTCTGCATGATTTAATTCTGGAGGCATTAATTCTATAGACCTATCTATAGCAGTGATTGAGATCACCTCCTATGATGAGCTTCCCCCAGTCCCCACCTTCAAGCGTTCTAAGAAATGTAATCAAAGCCGAGTGGGGAGTTGTGGTGGGAGAGTAGAGAGAAACTAGAGAGATCTTAACTCCCAATGTGGCCCCTTTCAGAATTTAAAAAGGAGCCCTCTCGGTGTACTACCTTGGACTCCAGTTACATAGTAATTTTAGGTTGAAAAAATAATTTAGTCCATCAAGTTCAACCTTTTTAGATCTCCTCTGATCTGCAACAGAAAAAACAAACAAAAAAACAGTGAAACTTTGCCAATTGTCTCAACAGGGAAAAAAAATATTAAATTCCTTCCTGACCCCAGATACTGCTGATCGGATTCATCCCTGGATCAATACTCTCTCTCTATTTATCCAGGATAGCCCTTAATGTCCTTTTTTATTTACAAATAAATCCAATCCCTTTTTAAAGATATCTATCAAGTCCGCTATCACCACCTCCTTGGAGAATTCCACAGATTAACCATCCTTACTGTGAAAAAACGTTTTTTCTTTCTTTAAGCTGAAATCTTTTTACTTCTAATCTCAAAGGATGTCCCCTTGTCAATTGGAAACCTCTTGGTACGAAAAGTTCCCTTGATAAAGCCTTGTATTGACCCAGGATATATTTATATACGGTAATCATATACCCTCTTAGACGCCTTTTTTCTAGAGTAAGAAAGTTTAATCTGGTTAGTCTTTCTTCATAACTTAGCCCCTCCATTCCCTTTATTAGCTTTGTTGCCCTTCTCTGTACTTTTTCCAGCTCTAAAATGTCCTTTTTATGTAGTGGTGCCCCAAATTTGACTCCATATTCCAAATGAGGGTTTTGTATAGTGGGAGAATTATATATTTGCTTCCCTTGCTTCTATACCCTTCTTAATACATGCTAATATTTTACTTGCATTTGCAGATGCTGCTTGGCATTGAGCACGGTTACCTAGACGGTTGTTCACAAGTACTCACAAATCCCTTTCAATATCTTATACCCCTAGATTTGCTCCATTAAAATTATAAATTGCATGGCTATTTTTCCTTCCCAGATGCATATCTTTACATTTATTCGGAGTAAATCTCATCTGCCACTTAGATGCCCATTTTTCTAATTTAGGCAAATACCTTTGAAGGGAAAGAACATAATTTTTTGATTTTAATTACCTTGCACAACTTTGTGTCATCAGCAAAAATGGACACCACACTCCAATCCCACTTCACAGTCATTAATAAATATGTTAAAAAGGAGGGGACCTAATACTGAGCCTTGAGGAACCTCACTTACCACATTAGTCCAATCTAAGTATGTTCCATTTACCACAACCCTTTGCTTCCTGTATTTTAGCCAGCTCTCAATCCATCAGCAAATATTTATGCCAATTCCTGTATCCCTTAGTTTGCTCAATAGTCTCCCATGTGGCACTGTATCAAAAGCCTTTGCAAAATCCAAATATACTACATCCACTGAGTTGCCTTGATCCAAGTTCCTACTAATCTCCTCATAGAAACTAAAAATAAATCCTCTTACTTATAATCCTGTTTGAATAGACCTATTCCTGTATATTATCCCTTATTAACCCTTCTAAAAGCTTTCTCACTGCCGAAGTGAGACTCACTATTCTATAATTCCACAGATTTGCTCTTGCTCCCTTCTTAAATATAGCTATCACATTTGCTTTTCTCCAGTCATCTGGTAGAAACCCTGTGTTGAGTGAATCTTGAAAAATTAGATATACTGGTTTTGCTATTACAGATGTATTCCATCAGGACCCGGGGCTTTATTAACATTTATTGCTTTAAACCTCTTTTGGATTTCTTCCTGCGTTAACCAGTTATTTGGTTGTGTAGCCCAATTGTGTTGCATTTACCCAAATAACCTATTTAGCTCATCTGCATTTTCCTGGTCACTAATTATCAGATGGCATGTGTCACATTGTAATGTTCCTATAGCTTCCTCCCTGGCCTTCTTCCCATTTTTAATATATTTTAAAATATTTTAGCGTTAGTCTTACTCTCCTTTGCAACTAACTTTTCATTTTCGATTTTAGGCAGTCTAATAGCCCTTTTGCCAGCCTTGGTGATTTCCTTGTACTTTACTTAAAGGAGTCTCGGTCCCCTCATCTTCATCTTTAACTCATTGCTAAGCCACATGGGTTGTGATTTACTCCTACTTTTATTTCCACATAGTATATGGTGATAAGTATGTTTGTTTATTTATTAAGGATTTGAACGTTGTCCATTTATGTTAAAATGGAAAGTTTCTGTGTAGTAGTATAGCAGCTCCTTCCTTCTTAGAAGTGTGGGTAGTGCAATAACATTTTGGATATTCTCTGTTTAAGGTATATGGGGACTTTATTTTTAGAGAAGTGGGTTTCTTGGAGAAATAGTATGGAGGTTCTAAAGTTTTTATAGTAAAGAAAAGCCTTCCTTTGTTTAAAAGGAGAGATAAACCCTTTGAAAATTTGGGTTACCAAAGTAAAATCTGATGTCCATTGTTGGGCAAGGAGTGCAGGTTCAGTGTGCATCCCAGCTTGGAGGAGTGGGAGGCAGGAGTGAATGTCCCCACTTGAGACAAAATTCAGGCAGGGCCGGGAAAGTGTAATACGGAGAAGAGCCACCATATGGGAAGGAATAAAACAGAAAACCTATTAACAAGCATAAAGATCAAAAGCAGTACATCTATGCACAAGGGAAAACTGGCATCTGGCTGACAGTTGAAGGTTGAGTGAGTCAAAGAGGGTACCAAAGCTACCCCCTCTGTCGATCATTCCCCCAGTAAACAAAAAGGGGGTTAAGTATATTAAACTGTGTAATATTCTAAGTCGGTTAACACTTTGTTTTGAATAGTTTATTATGAATATGTATTCAATGAATGTGCAGTAATTTGAATTTGAAAAACTTTGTTTCTCAACAGCAGAGGAGCCCGAGCGGAAAAGAAAAAAGGGACCAGCTCCAAAGATGCTGGGGAACGAAGTTTGCAGTGTGTGCGGGGACAAGGCTTCTGGATTCCACTACAATGTACTGAGCTGTGAGGGATGTAAAGGCTTCTTCCGACGCAGTGTCATAAAAACGGCAAAGTACACTTGTAAGAACAATGGCAAGTGCCAGATGGATATGTACATGCGGCGGAAGTGCCAGGAATGCCGACTTCGGAAATGCAGAGAGGCAGGCATGAGAGAGCAGTGTGAGTAAAGAACCTGTGTTATTGAGGCAGATTAGAAATCACCTTATTTTAAAATGAAAAATCCATGGTGAGCAAGAAGTAAAAAATAGAAAAAGATTCCTTAGTTTATATTGCAGTGTACGTGTTTCAATCAGTTTAATTAATGCTAAAACAATAGTTCTTTTATCTGTTTGAACTCTCTCGCTTCTTAATTTCCTGTTGTACTTCAGCCGATCTTTTCATGACTTTAGCCTCCTGATTGCTGTTGCTTTAATCAGGTGTCCTTTCTGAGGAGCAGATTCGTAGTAAAAAGATCAAAAAGCAGCAACAAGAGGATGATGTGGTACGGTCATCTGCAGTCTTGGTTCCTCCCAGTCCTTGTATACTGATGCAGGATGTTGTTCAACTCACGCCTCAGCAGGAAGAGATGATCCAGCAACTGGTTTCAGCACAACAGCAATGCAACAAGAGGTCTTTTAGTGATCAACCCAAAGTAACAGTATGTACCCAGTAGAATTAAGAGTGGTTAAATATTAACATTAAAAAGTTAAGCTTTTTTTTTTTTCTTGCTTTTAGGCATATTTTTTTATTCTCACTTTGCTTTTCTTCTTGCTAGCCATGGCCCATTGGCAGTGACCCAAACAGCCGAGAAGCTCGCCAGCAACGTTTTGCTCACTTTACAGAACTGGCAATCATTTCAGTGCAGGAGATAGTGGATTTTGCCAAACAAGTCCCAGGCTTTCTGGAGCTGTCCCGCGAGGATCAGATAGCTCTACTGAAGGCTTCCACAATTGAGGTATGAGGTATATAATTTTTGCTAACATTATTATTATTTTTATTTTTAACGTGGGAACATATTCCACAGCAGCATACATAGGATGAAAAGGAACATAACAATATCCATACAGATTAAACGAATAGAGAGCACTGTCTTTGAGCATAGAATCTTGTAAATAGAGTACTTTCTCAAGCATGATATAGTATTAAAACTTGCAATCTAAGGAATTTGGAAGGTGATAGATAAATTGTGCATATTAAGTATGATGGTGATACGCTTCATTAAATAGATGTGTTGTTATTGAAGCACTTGAGACCAGAGGAAAGTCTAGTGTGGCGAGGTAAGGCGTTCCAAAGAATAAGGGCCACACAATAAAAGTCCTGAAGGCGGAAATGAGAGTAGGAAAGAAGGTCATTCACAGGGAAGAGGGGTGAGAGTGGGGAAATATTTTGAGATGAGAGCAGAGAATGAATTAGAATTTTAGTTGTGTCTTGTGTAAGATTTTTGGTAAATTAATTTATATGAAAGGAATGAAAGAGAGGACAGTATAAAGAAGAACCCCAAGACAATGGGTTTGGGAGGTGGGAGTTATAAATGCATTCTCAACAGTTTGAGGAATGTATACTGTAGTAGAGGGTGGGAAAATAAGGAGCTCCGTTAATTTTTAGATGGTGGGTGGACATTCAGAAGGATATGCTAGAGAGGCAGTTGGAAACGTGCTAGAATAGAGGGGGATAGATCTGGTATTTAGAGGTAAATGTGAGTGTCCTTTGCATAGAAATGACTGTGAAATCTGAAATTCCCCCATCACACACTGCTTAATCTTAGTCAAGTCTTATTTGAAGAAGCTCAGCAAAACTCGCCAGTTAAGTGGAGTGTTGAAAGGTATGGGGATTTTTTTTACTAATTCTAAAATTGTTGATAGTGTGATGGAAATAGGATATTTTGGTGTTTGCAAAGTGTTTGAATCCCTTCTAGAACTGTCAACAAAAGCATTTAGAACTTGTTGTGGATTGCTTGATGGCAGCCTTAATGCTGTATAGCTTTTTACACTTGCTTTGTTAGCTTGGGAAATAAATAACTCGGTGGTGGTACATTTTGTCTGTAATACAAAAGGTTTGTTTAACTCCGGACCCCTTTTTTTTTATTTGTTTGTTTTGTATATTTTTTTAGATCACTTGGTGAAACAAACAGAACTTGTATAAACTTTTAAGTAGTCAATATATAACCATAGACTTTGTAGTGCATTAGTACTCCAGTTCCCTATATCACACATTCAGATTTATTATTTTTGCAGTGCATAACATCACTTCTCCTTTGCAGAGCTGGCAGAATATAAATCAGTACACTTATTCTTTGTTATACACTTATATACCTAAGTACATTCTTGAGCAATTTTTAAAATGTAAAGTTCTTCTCGCATGTGTTGCAACACAATACTTCAAGTGAAATCTTGTGAAAAGCATAATGTTTGAAATGTAATTGTTTGACCTTTCTCTGCATGTTAAACAAAAACAAAAAATGATTGGATTAATTGTAATTTTGTTTTTCTTTTTGTTTGTTTTTTGAGGCAGGACAGGTGAATTCCTATCCATTTATAAACTGATTTCAAATACCAAAATCTTCTGAGTATGCAACTAAACATGTATACAAAATACACACAAAACAATATATGCCTATTCTGTGGTGCACTGAATTGTTGACATATTTCATAATGGAGAAAAACTGTAACATTTCATTGTACTTCAACAGATTATGCTACTTGAAACAGCCAGACGCTACAATCATGAGACCGAGTGTATAACTTTCCTCAAGGACTTCACATATAGCAAGGATGATTTCCACCGAGCAGGTAAGTGATAAATTGCTTGTCACTGGAGCTAAAGATTTTATAGATTATGGTCATGAAAAACCTCAAAGCTTGAAAGAAGCCCAAGCACAATCCTTTTGTCATCCATCTAGTAAAAAAAAAAAAAAAACCTCCCATATGTTGTTTGAGTTGGAGTAAACCTTAAAATTATATTTATTTTATAAAAATTGCTGTTGTATAGAAATTTTAAGTGATTCTCCTGGGTGGAGATGACCATTCTACCTTTTCTGGATAATACTTGCAGAAGCTATAAATTGATAGGCTAAATGGACAAAGAATGGATATGTAAGATGTACAGATCAACTGTTTTGCCCTGAGGTCCATCAAACTAATAATGTTCCTTTGTTTTTTGTTTTATTTCAGCAAAATTTACAAAAATATCACAATACATCTTGATAACACAATGAAGAGCATAAACACACAATGTAGCATAATTCATTCTTAACATTTTGTACCTACTTCTCCTTTCTTCTGGAACCTCTTTATGTTATTATTTCCTTCAAAAGGGGAAATAGATACTCCTATTAAGAACGTGCGTTTATATAGCCATACGTTACTTCTATTGCACAAATTCCCCAGTTTTTATTTATTAAACAATATATATAAACCAAGTGGGTTCTAAGGGTGATCCAAGGAAAATATTTAATTTCACCATTAATTGTCCAAAAAGGACTTACTGAAAATGTTTGTTTATCCCATAGCTTCCAGTTTAGTTGACGTTTTTGTTTGATTGGTCGAAAAAAATCTTTTTCAAATTCTCTATTTCTATTAACTATCCTTTTCAACTTCCGACCTATTCGGAGCCTTGGCTTGCTTCCAATATGAAGCTATGAGACATTTTATCACTGCGCAAATCTGAATTATCAAAGCCTTCATTTACAGAGTGAACAATGCCATCGCGGGATCTAAGGGTATTTTGGTTTTCCCTCCTTTTTAAGATCTGTGTGAAGCAGACCTGACAGAATTTTTGGATTATCTTTCTTGCATTCCCACCAGATTCCCACCAGATGTGGAAATGTGCTCCTATATATCCACATTCTCTCCAATAAAATTTCTGATTATTATCACTTGTAATTTTGATACAGTTTTGTTGGTACAATATACCACTTGTTAAGTAGTTTTAAACTGCACCTCTCTAAAAGCTGCATGCTTTTTAAACCTCTTCGCAAAGGTTGTTACTTTGAACCATACTAGTTTTAAGTCCCTTTCCCACGACTGCATTTTAATAGTTTTTCCTTCCTCATTTTCAAAATTCCAAAACATTTCGATATCAAATTTGAATTGTTATTGGATATAAGTAGATTTTCAAATCAATGTTTTAAATCTACTACTTATTATTTTACACTTTTCCAAGCAGGACCTCCATCTATTATAATGGAGCCAATCTTCATTTTTAATCTCACATCTCCTATTTAATTCTTCCCAAGTCATTAATCTTGCATACACATATAAATCTTTCAATATATTTGGGCTCATAGTGGACCAGGATTTTAATCCTGGCATATTAAAGAATACTGCTTGACTATTCAAGGGAGTCAGTAAGCTAGGAAAGGGAATCAACACATTATTCCTATTTTTAACTTTTCCAGCAGCTGTCAAAAATTGGAAGTTTATATAAGATGAATTTCTCATTGAGTTTCTCTAAAACAAATTATCGAATCTAAATCACCTATTAACATTATTTGTGATTCTATCCTCATCCATTGTGTCTCAAGCATTGGATAGGAAATTCACCCTTTTTTCAAAGCTCCTGGCCATAATCTTCCATTGAACTCTCTGTTTTTTTGAGTTTTGGATGTAATTTCTTTTAACCTCTGAAATTGTTTTAATATATAGCTTGAAATTAAAAGTGGAATACAACAGCTCAAATAATTAACTTTTCCTTTTGGTTTTTAAGCTTATGGGTAGGATAATTCATGTTTACCTTGACATTTGCATTTCTGTAGTTTGTAATGAAAAGCCATTGGAAAACATGCCACCTCTAAAACTCCATGATCCTCTCCATAGGGTTACAAGTAGAATTTATAAATCCCATCTTCGAGTTCTCCCGTGGTATGAGGCAGATGCAACTGGATGATGCCGAATACGCTCTTCTGATTGCGATAAACATCTTCTCCGCAGACCGACCAAACGTTCAGAATCACCAGCTTGTAGAAAACCTGCAGCTGCCATATGTTGAAGCACTGCACTCCTACACTCGCATTAAAAGGCCTCAGGTAATGAGCCAGGCTTACTAGCCTAGTTTTCTTTACATTTATTCTTTTTGATCAGAGCCTCAAGTGTTCCAGTATGCCAATCAGAATAGAAAAACTAGGCTAGTAGGAGCTCAATGGGCAGAAGTGTTAATAAAACATGAGGTATGTGTTTGTTATCCCGCTTCCTTATCTTGAGATCAGCAACTCTAGTACCGTAAATGTTATCTCTGAAACTAGCGGTAAATTCTACGTTTTTTGTTATTCCTGTGCTCCAGGACACCTTTATATTTATACTATTAGACTTTTCTTTAGTGGTGTGTCTCCCATTCTTTACATTTAAAAAAAAAAAAGGCACAGCTAAACTGTCAGTTTTTTTTCTACACTTGTTATCTATACTTTAAGTAGTTATTTAAAGGGACATGGAAATATTTTATTTCTCTCTCTTGCATCAGAAAGAGGATGTCAAAGTGAGTTTTTATTTTTTCAAATAAAGGTTGTGGAGCACAAAAGCTCACCTGCTCTTGGGGCTTTCCCTTTGCCAGCCAATGCAATTTGCAGACTACACTTTGCTCGCTTTACTTTCTTTTAGTTTCAGTGAAGTTTTAATTGGTTTTATTTAAAACTTTTCATGCAAAAACAACTGTAATGGTTAAAACATTCTCTTTTAAATGCTGGAAAAAACAGTTGTGTTCCATGTCCCTTTAATCCTTTTTTTTCCTGCTTTTTATAGGATCATCTGATGTTTCCTCGCATGCTGATGAAACTTGTTAGTTTGCGAACTCTTAGTAGTGTGCACTCAGAGCAGGTATTTGCTCTCCGCCTTCAAGACAAAAAACTGCCTCCACTGCTCTCTGAAATCTGGGATGTTCACGAGTAAGGCATAATCACAGCTTGGATTTGATGTCAGGACTGTTGCAGCAAACTACTAAATATGCTCATACCCAGGCTGCGAATTGGAAACAGCCGTGTGGGAGAGCACTTGATGGCCATTCCCAAGGTGGGAAACTACACATTTTTGAAAGCTATTGTGAGTGGATATTCACTTACCCAAGTGTTTTCACATAACTACAGGAAGAAGAGTTGAGAAACAATCAACACCTATACACTTGCTTATATGTAGCTGGCCTCAATTAGGTTTAGAGAATGTGTTCCCTGCTTCTAAAGCGCTGCTCCTCTTCGAAGATAGAAAGAGATTGGAGTAAGCTTTGTTTTGCTGAAGAGATGATATTGCTTAGAAAAACAACTGAGGCAGGTACTACCCTGAGAGGTAGTGGGAAGGCAACATCGGTCTTCTAAAAGAGACTAACCCAACAGACAGGCAGCAGATGATGATTTGATATCTCACATTTGTTTGTGAAAAAATGAGATAATCTGTGACTGCTTTGAGAAGATTGTTCAACCCTGCTGATGTCAAAAAAATGAATCCTTTTGTAGTGGGAGGAAAAAAAATTGTTCAATGTGCAGGATTTGAGGACAACTACCTCTCCCGCTATGTTGAAATAGTGGGTGTGTCAGATCGCTGTATGCAGTTCCGCTATGCTTCCTTCTACAGAACTATAATGAAGATTAGTCTCCTTGTGTTATCACACAAAATGGGGTGTCTTCTACCATCACCAACTTGTTCATACCATAATATTTCTACTTCCTTACAAACCTGGCACTTGTTTGTACATTTATTTTCTTAATATGCACTTAAAGTGTTTTCATTTTAAAAGATTTAAATTGAGAAGATCTTTAGTTTGGCACTTAAGAGAAATAGTTATTTTAGGGTTAAAAAATAAACTTTTAACCAGCAGTTGGTGAAAAGGATGATTTGGTGTCTATTGCAAGCTAGTAATTTGACTATTTGAAACACCTGAAAAGGCTTCCTCCATCCCTGTGAAAACCTATAAACTATTGACAATCATTAGCTGCCCCTTTTGGCTTTTGGTATGTTCTGTGGCCTCTTCCTTTGTTAATTCTCCATAAGGAAATTAGACCGCCATTGGCATAGCTTTCCACTAGGGAATCTTCTACATTTATTCTGGTGCCAATCGCTATCTCTTCCCAGTAGCACAGTTTCCCTGCTTTAATATCGCTCTACTGTTTTACTGATGAACTCTAAGTGAAACATCTAATAGCAAGCATCATATCATGAAGCAGTCTAACATTGTTCAAGAGAAGAACCTCCAGGAAGTGAGCAATGTATGGACGGTTGTAAAGGTCTCCCCTGCAACAGATTATGGAAAATAACCGGACACTAGACATGATACATGAATTAACACCATGTCATTATAGAAAAATAAAGATATAATTGTCATATTATTTTACAAAAAAAAATGATTTGATCTGAAAACTTTGTGTGTGGGGTACGGATAATGTACAATTCACGTTATACATAAAGAGAGGCACAACAATATGCTTTATAAGTAAAGATACTGTGTATCAGCAGTGCTAGATGACTGATTTGGTTTATAGTTTGTATCAATTAACTGTTCAAGGTTTTTTTTTTTTTTTTTTTTTTAATTAAGCACATAAGTAAGCTTATAAGAAGAATCTGTGTTGCTATTCCTTATCTGCCCTTCTGTTATACCACCCAGAGCTTCATTGTACTAAAATAGCTTCTAGACAGGAAGCAGCCGTGTCGCCAGTCTGAGAAAGGGATAAGTGCTTACATCATCGGTAATAAAGAGTACCGAAACCAGCTGTGTCTAGTTCTAGGAATACTAGAGTCTCCTTCAAGATCCTGTAAAGAAACCGTTCCGAAATATATAGACTGTATCAATTTGAAGTTCCGTTATCAATCATTCTGGTGCTGCCAAGCTGAAAATTATTTACCAGTACAACGGATTAAGGAAAACTTAAGGTACTTTAGAGATTTCTAAAAGATGATGTTCATTGCAACCAAAATATTTGCATCTTTATTCTAAACCAGGGGTTTCCAAACTTTTCATGTGAGGAACCAGAGAGAAAACTTCAGGACTAATTTAGTGGAATTTTCTGAGTTAATAATGTAATACTCATCACTATAACTAAATACTATAGTTAGACGTCTTCCATTGCTGTTGCTTGTCTATATAGGCTTTTCCTAACTTGATACAGTAGGTTTGCTACTTTTTCAGTGAACTGAAAATTAAACTGGGTATTGGTGTAAGTATAGAAAAGCCACATATCATTGTGCACAGTTATGATTGTATTGTATTCTAAAGTAATTAAACTGCATTGGGGTTGGAAGAATGGTAAGGGACAGAAAAAGGAAGGAAAATAGATTTGAGATGATGTGTTCAGAAACTTTGGGTGAAATTACTATATAAAAAAAAAAAAAACTATTCCATCACTAAGACTTTGCATGGCTTTTGATGGACAGTGAAAGGCAATAGTGGCAATTTGCCACGTAGAAAAAAAGGCCTCATAGACATTGTTCATGCTCTGCATCCCATGTAATGTTTGGGGAAAATGTCTCTGGACCAAACATGTAAGTGGGGCCACTAGAACATTGGAGGGCTATTAGATGGATAACCTTTATTATAAATCATATATATTTCTATATGTCTTGTTGCATTCTTTGTAGTTCATTAAAGTAGTGAGTTGGCCTATCTGTACCATATGATTTGCTGGGATAAGTCACATTTGCTACTATCTCATTCTAAAAAAATAAAGCTTCTGATCTATTGACTTGACCAATGGCAAGTCCATTAAAAGAATCAATGTTAGAAAACCGTGCAATATTAATGCAAGGAAAGGTAATTCTAATCATGGTCGGATTTATATTTCCTGCACCCTAGGCACAGCTGTTAGCTGCTCCATATGTGCACATTGGTGAAGATTCTCCACACACACACACTAAGCTTTCAGTACTCTCCACAAACGCACGCTCTTGTGCATGTCTGTGTATATGTGTCACACAATTAAAACGTAGAGGAAAAAACATGTCGGCAATTACTGAGAAAATATACAGCTCCTGCTATCTCACTCTGTAGAGATATACATTACACACAGTCCCCCATCATTGCATATACATATAAACAAATGCCCCACACACTATATACATAAATACTAATAGTCGTGTAATTTCCTCTTAGTATGGTATATTGCTACATAATCCTTTAGCCTGCCTAGAGGGCTAGGGATAGTAGAGATGGTGTGTTGTAGGATAAAGTGGGAGGGATGAATGATGCGTAGATGGAGGTAGTTGATGATTAAGGGGGTATTATGTTGTAAGAACTTCCAGGTTACACTTGGTTATTTGTTTATGAGGTAGCTTTGGTGAAAGCTTCCTTTTATTCGGGGTGGGGTTAAGGATATAGTGCATAAAGAAATTGGATTTTCAACAACCCATGGACCTGAATGGGTCAAGACCTAATCTGAGGAGTAAGACTCTTAATGCAGTGATTGAATGATGTGGTTGACAAAGGCTGGCTGGAAATGCTACGAAGACCGTGGAAAGTATTTTTCTTTTTTTGGCAGTGGTGTCTAGTAAGGTCCTGATAATGGCAAGAGGGCACCAATTGTTGAGTGTGAAGTAGTAGGTTATTATCACAGGAGTACAGCTTGTTTTCCTGGATCCGAGGGTGTTGGAGAATGTAAAGTTATGTTTTGTGATGTATAGTAGATTATTCTGTGATGTGAATTTCCTTGAGTAACCCATAGAAGGCCATCATATCAGCAGCGGTGATGGTAAAGGATGTTTCTGAACCAGTATTCTTTTTTAAGAGTGTCTCTGTGTGTGTTTTTAAATGGGACTTATCTATACGTTGTCTTTGAGATTTTGGAGGTTGTGGCTCTGTGATAGTGCACAAAGAAAGACTTAACTGGGGATGAAGTGAGGAGTGGATTCTCTGTAGCAAACAGAGATTTTAAGTAGAATTGGATGCATGTCACGTATTTATAGTAGTATTTTTTTTAGTAGTGTAACTGCTTAAGGCAGTTTTATTTTGTGGTTACATACAAATAAAGAAAATTAAAAGGAAAATAATTGCCTTGTACTATAGGTACATTTTAGTATTTTCTGACCATACGGAGTACCTAATTTTTTAAAGCTGAAAACCGAAGAGTCTCTAGACTAGAGCTTGCAGGAGATGTGATGGCTTAGAGCGGATGGTGTACTTTGGTGGATTTGATCCAATGTTTTAGAGCGAGAAAGTAGATATGTGAAGGTTTAATTCTTCTAGATAAGGAAATATCTTGAATTGTTGCAGGGTAGGTATGCCAGTTCCCTTAGAAGGGGCATTGTTGAGTAATTGTTGGATCAGATCTAGTGTTCATAGCATAAGTAGACTCCTCTGTTAGCAGGCGTATAAATTGTTCTTGTTAGAGGTGGCCCCAAGAACTTGATGTTATTAAAGCAAGTATAACATCACTAGTCAAATGGCATATTCATAGAGAGAGGGCCATTTGGAAGCAATTTATTTCTGAACTGTGAATGACTTTGTAATGGAATCGAAGTATATACACAAGTACTGCTTGCTCAAGATGAAAGTCTGATATTGCTCAGAATGTCTGAATAGTTCCATAAAAGAGATTGCTAGTGAAAGCTCTGCCTTGGGGTAGTATGAATGAGGCCCCAACAGATTGATGTTCCTTTACAATGTATCTTATAGATAGCTGAAATAATGCTAAAGTGTTTTTCAATCATTCTTGTTGGGTAAGCTAGCTTCCATTATTGCAGTGTCCAAGTTGATGCCTAAGAATTCGACCTTGAGAGCTAGACCTTTGGTTTTTATCCTCTGCAAATGGAATATTAAAGACTGCAAATAGCGAGACGGATTTGTTAAGGCTAATGGGAGTAGTGGCAGCCTCCTTTGTACAGAAAATAATCCAAAATATGGATAGCTGCAAGGCATTGTTGTTATGTTTTAAGATGATCCAGCCTAGCCTTTCTACAAAATGGTTGAAGAGTTTGGGGCTACTTTTCGAACCAAATGTAAGGCTGGTAGAGAAATAGTATGTGCTTTTCCATTGTGGGACATGAATGTGCCAGAAGGCTGGTGTTGAATCTTTTGACAGCAGCTAAAATGTTTATGGAGGTTTCCCTGGTTTTAAATGTATCTTATCTATCTTATCTATAAACCGAAAAAATATGTATTAGAGTGAGAAGTTCAATATACCCACGTTTATTTGCAGCAAACGGATCTCGATTTCCACACCTCTAGAGCAACCCATCCTAGCCTATAGCAGCACAGTATTCAAGTATGGCAAGTAACTAACAGGTTAAAATACAAATGGCTGCACAGTTCAATCTGCCTAGCATGCATGTGAGAGATAAATCTACTGCAGTAGCTTATACGTAGAATAGTTTTACAGCTGAAGTGGTAACCAAGGTGGAACCCATACTGTAGCCAGTGTTTTTTTGTATGAGCAATATGACTGCATTTTATGTTCTTTGCAGAGAGAGAGAAAATCTGTACAACTGAGGGCTAACAGCTAATTATACTGAGCTGTGGGTTCATTATGCTCTGACATAGAGAGAAAAACAGATCCTACAGCAGTAGTTGATACACAAAATGATTTCCAGCAGTAGTGGTAACCAAGGCCGAATCAACACTGCAGCCAGTGTTTGGTACAGCAGTATGATTGTGTATAAAATATAAGCTCTGTTCTTTGCTGTAGGGAATGGGGTGGAATATGCTGCAGAGACTCTGAAATTTATTCCACCTCCATGTCTGCAGCACATTTTCAGAGTGAATGTGAGATTGGAATGGATGCAGAGACTTGAGGTGGAATGTCCTGCAGAGAGAGAGAGAGAGAGACTCATGAAAGTACAAAGCATCTTCTTACATGGATAAATGCCAGTCTACAAATCCCATGATGCTGTGCTGCAGAGATATGATCCCCAGACTTTGCTGCAGCTGCCTCTGGCCAAAACAAATTATTCATTTTATGCTAGTTTAGCCTGTGTCTTTAGGGGGCCTCTACTCTTTAATTCAACTGGCAGAAAATAGAAGACAGATGGGGCAGCAGAAACAGCTAGTTGGGACCTCAATGGCAATAGCAGTCCGTGCTGTAAAAGTGTGAGAAGCAACCACTGGGAGCGAGGCACACAGTCTAAAAAAAACAAACACTAGAGGCAAAGGAAGCGGAGACTAAACTGCCTTGCAACCAAAGACCCTTTTGGTTCCCCTGCTGCAAACCGATCTAGAGTAAGCAAGGCCAACTGATTCAAGAGCGACAGGAGGACCGGTAGCAGAGAAGAAGGAGTGACGGAGCACGAAAGAAGACAGGAAGCGGAGGTCGGAGAGGGAAGCCAACAGACGATCCGGTAACAAATGGCTACAGAGGAAAAACTCCTGCGGGAGAGAGGGAAATGCAAACTTTACGAAAGAGTACTGCACATGCCTAATCGAAGCATAGGTCTGGTTAGTGGATGTTGAAGATGCATCCTCCCTAGTGGCGAGTGTAAACTGCAGAATTATTTTTTTTCTTTATGGCAATAGAACGTTTTTAAGTGTGAAATTATGCGCATTTTACAGAGAAATGCCTCTATGCGGCTGTCTTGTTGGTCTAATGAGAAATCCAGCCATGGTTAAAGTCCTCTCCAGGTACTCAAAAGAGAAAAACTGATGCATGATAATGTTAAAAGAATAATTGTGTACAAAAAAAATCAAATTTCTTCAAAATACTGAATGCAATTAGAAGTACCAATGTAGCTTATGTCATCAGTCATTCTTTAAATCTGAACTCCTGCTGGTTAAGAAGATAAAGGAGAACTATTTGTATCCACATTTCTTATACTTTGTCAAAACATCAGCTTAGATTTTTCATGTTTTCATCTAATTATTAAAGTCATAACCTATAATATGAGATTCAAGTAAACGGATTCAGAGTGTGTGGGAAAAGTCAAGTAATTTTCCAGGTCTGGTCGGGCTGCCTTTAGTGTAGGATGGCTGTTTTTCCATATTAATTTGTTTGTGTGATTCAATAACCGTTTGTTTCAGAGAAATTGGAAGGGCTTTGGAAATAGGCATGGAAGCAGGTCATTTTTTATCCAAGCCAGCAAGTAGAAAAAGTTCTCTATCTATTAAGATTATTTTGCAGTTGGATGAACATATGGGCATAACTGGAATGATATACTTCCATGTATGATCTAGTAAGGTTAATGCCTAAATAGTCGATGGAATTACGACAGGGTATAGGAAGATGAATTCCAAAAATAAATATTTTTATACATATCGATTAGTATATGTAATAATTTTGACCATGAGGCATGGTAGAGATTTAAGAGGGTGAGTCAAAGTAAATAGTATATCATCCACAAAAAGCATCTATTTTATAGGATGATCCTTTGTGTATTATTCCCTGTGTGTTGAGAATCAAAATTATTTTAAATATGGGTTCGAGAGAGAGCAAACAATAGAGCAGAAAGGGGACATCCCAGTTTTGTGATATAGATTTTAAACCTGAAATTAATAATGTAGCTGAGGGGTCATTATAAAGGTTTTGAATTATTGTAATAAAAAAGGAGGGAGTATCAAAAGCATGTAGAGTTTGAAAAAGATAAGCCCATAGGACCCTATCCCACACTTTCCCTGTATTGAGAGAAAGTTTTTGCCTGTCTGTTGTTGATGAATCCCACCTGATCTGAGTGTATCAAGGTGGGAAAGTGCTGAGCTATCTGAGAAATAGCCAAGATTTTTAAGTTTGTAATTAAGTGAAAAAGGACCATAATTGGACAATTTTAGTGTGTTTCTATCTTCCTTGTGAATAAAACATGTATCCTTGTAATATGTCTTGGTAATGATTTTTCTTATTGTGAGTGAGATGAGCAGGTGAAACATACATTGTCCTAGTATGTTGTCAAAATTATTATAACAGGCATTGCCAAATCCATCTTTTCTTGGGGATTTGGATGATTTTGATGTTCTTTGACTTTTTTAAGAATTAAGATTCGTTTGGTTCACTTGTTCCTCTGCAGGTTTTGTAATGCTGGCGTCTTTAAACTATTTTTCACAATCACCAAGGTTTTTTGTTTTGTTCTTGTATGCTAGGAGATTACTGATATAAAAATGCATAGTATTTTGTGAAGGTTTATAAGGAAGGCAAACAGAAAAAAACAATTTGCCAATTGTCTCAAAAGAGGAAAAACATAAATTCCTTCCTGACCCCAGATACTGGCGATCGGATTCCTCCCTGGATCGATACGCCCTCTTAATTAACCAGGATATCCCTGAATGCTCTTTTTATTAAAAAATATATACAACCCCTTTTTAAAGTTCAAATCCTCTGTCCATTCTTTGGTAGAGAATGTCACAGAATAACCACCCTTACTGTGAAGAACCATTTTTAAAGGTGGAATCTTTTTACTTCTAACCTCAAGGGATGCCCTCTTGTCAGTTAAAAAAACCTTGGCACAAAAGTTCACTTGCTAGCCTTAAATTGGCCATGGATTAATTTTATAAAAGGTAATCATATCCCTTCTTAGACACCTTTTTTCTAGAAAAAATAAATTCATAAATTACTCCTTCCATTCCCCTTATTAGTTTTGTTGCCTTTCTCTGTACCCTTTCCAACTCTAAAATGTCCTTTTTATGAAGTGGTGCTAAAAAAATTGTACTCCATATTCCAAATGAGGGCGTACTAGGGATTTGTATAGTCGCAGAATTATATTTGCTTCCCTTGCTTATATACCCTTCCTAATTCATGCTAATATTTTATTTGCCTTTGCAGCTGCCATTTGGCATAGAGCACTGTTACCTAGGTGGTTGTCCACACGCATTCCCAAATCCCTTTCAATATCTGATACCCCTAGATTTGCTCCATTTAAGGATATAAAATGCATGTCTATTTTTCCGTTCCAGATGCATAGCTTTTACATTTATTTGTATTAAATCTGATCTGCCATTTAGTTGCCCATTTCTCTAAATTATGCAAATCCCTTTGGAGGGAAATTACATAATTTTCTGATTTACCTTGCACAGCATAGAAGTAGGACTGGAAAGTATTGTCTCCATTTCCGCTGATGACACTAAGTCACTAATAAATATGTTTAAAAGGAGGCAACCTAACTGAATCCTAAGGAACCCCACTTGCCATATTAGTCCAATCTGAGTATACAGTGGATATAAAAAGTCTACACATCCCTGTTAAAATGTTAGGTTTCTGTGCTGTAACAAAATGAGACAAAGATAAATCATTTCAGAACTTTTTCCACCTTTTAATGTGACCTATAAACTGTACAACTCAATTGAAAAACAAACTGAAATCTTTTAGGTAGAGGGAAGAAAAAATATAAAAATAAAAAAATATGTATGCATAAGTATGCACACCCTTAAACTAATACTTTGTTGAAGCACCTTTTTGATTTTATTACAGCACTCAGTCTTTTTGGGTATGAGTCTATCAGCATGGCACATTTTGACTTGGCAAGATTTGCCCACTCTTCTTTGCAAAAAAACTCAAAATCTGTCAGATTGCGAGGGCATCTCCTGTGCGCAGCCCTCTTCAGATCACCCCACAGATTTTCAATCGGATTCAGGTCTGGGCTCTGGCTGGGCCATTCCAAAACTTTAATCTTCTTCCGGTGAAGCCATTCCTTTGTTGATTTGGATGTATGCTTTGGGTCGTTGTCATGCTGAAAGATGAAGTTCCTCTTCATGTTCAGCTTTCTAGCAGAAGCCTGAAGGTTTTGTGCCAATATTGACTGGTATTTGGAACTGTTCATAATTCCCTCTATCTTAACTAAAGCCCCAGTTCCAGCTGAAGAAAAACAGCCCCAAAGCAGGATGCTTCCACCACCATGCTTCACTGTGCGTATGGTGTTCTTTTGGTGATTTGCAGTGTTGTTTTTGCGCCAAACATATCTTTTGGAATTATGGCCAAAAAGTACAATCTTGGTTTCATCAGACCATAACACCCTTTCCCACATGCTTTTGGGAGACTTCAGATGTGTTTTTGCAAAATGTAGCCTGGCTTGGATGTTTTTCTTTGTAAGAAAAGGCTTTCGTCATGCCACTCTACCCCATAGCCCAGACATATGAATAATGCGGGAGATTGGTGTCACATGTACCACACCTCCAGTACTTGCCAGATATTCCTGCAGCTCCTTTAATGTTGCTGTAGGCCTCTTGGTAGCCTCCCAGACCAGTTTTCTTCTCGTCTTTTCATCAATTTTGGAGGGAGCTTCAGTTCTTGGTAATGTCACTGTTGTGCCGTATTTTCTCCACTTGATGATGACTGTCTTCACTGTGTTCCATGGTATATCTAATGCCTTGGACATTCTTTTGTACCCTTCTCCTGACTGATACCTTTTAACAATGAGATCCCTCTGATGCTTTGGAAGCTCTCTGTAGACCATGGCTTTTGCTGTGGGATGCGACTAAGAATATTTCAGGAAAGACCAACTAGAGCAGCTGAACTTTATTTGGGTTTAATCAGAGGCACTTTAAATGATGGCAGGTGTATGCTGACTCTATTTAACACAATTTGGAATGTGATTGCTTAATTCTGAATACAGCTACATCCCCAGTTATAAGAGGGTGTGCAGACTAATGCAACCACGTTATTTTTTTTTTTTTCTTCCCTCTATCTAAATTATTTCAGTCTGTTTTTCAATTGAGTTGTACAGTTTATAGGTCACATTAAAGGTGGAAAATTTTCTGAAATGATTTATCTTTGTCTCATTTTTTTTTACAGCACAGAAACCTGACATTTTAACAGGGGCGTGTAGACTTTTTATATCCACTGTATTTCATTTACAACAACCCTTTGCTTCCTTTTAGTCAGCTGTCAATTCATCAGCAGATTTTTACTGCAATTCCTGTATCCCTTAGTTTGTTCAATAGCCTTACATGTGGCACTGTATCAAAAGCCTTTGCAAAATCCCCCCCAAAAAAAACATCCACTGAGCTGCCTTGACCCAAGTTCCTACTAACCTCATAGAAACTAATTAGATTTGTTTGACATGACTATCTCCCATAAATTCATGTTGACTCCTACTTATAATCCTGTTCAAATAGACATATTCTAGTATATTATCCCTTATTAATCTTAATCGTAGAGTTTTCCTTGTTGTTTACTGGTGGTGTTTGATGTGCTTTACTAGAACAGTCTATTGCTGAACAGGTTGTAATGTTAGTCACCACCTAGCATCAGAGGAGCAGAAGTGTATTTCATTATGAGTTGTAGGAGATTTTCTCAAAAGTGTTGGTTACTCTGAGTATATAAGTTCACCAAAGTAATTGGAATGAATCCCAGGGTTCCATTCAAAAGATGTACCAAGAAACTACTGATATAGGCAAAGACCTAACTTTTTACCTTTTTTTTCCTTAAATGTCTATCCATATCACTGAACTTGCGTTTTACAGCATATTATTCACAGCATGAAGATAGGTATAATAAGTCGAGGTACATATGCTAATTAAATACTGTCACAGAATTTTACAAGTGAAGGTAGAAACCTGAAATAGGGCCTTTTTGTTTTTTTAAGAATTTTTTTTAGTGATGTGATGATAATTTGTTTGAATCATTTGCCATGTAATAAGAATTTAATTTAATTGCCTAGATTCTCAAGAATGTTTTTTTTTTTTGTTAAATGACTTGGAGAAGTATTTGAAGACAGTCAACTTCGTATGCAATTGGCATCAACAAATGTTGACGAAAAGTAGATTCATTCCTAAACAAACATATGTAAAATATGTCTGCCCCTCTAATTTCTATAGTGTTCTATTTTCTAAAGAAGATGATCCCAAACTGTGGTTTGGTGAGCATTAGTGGTTTGTGAGCTTCTTTCAGTTGTAGCAAAGTAACTAGTATTACAATATATTATGCTACATAATAAATTAATTAGATGCCTGAAGAAATAGTACAGAGTTTTGTATATACTATTGTAAGTATTGTTTATAGAAGTAAATTAATAATTGCAATGGTCTATGATATATTACAAAAATATGTTTAAAAAAAGGACTGTGTGGCCTGCCAAGACCTAACATAGCTTTCTAGAGGTGCAGGGGAAATAAAACTACGAATTACTGCACTAAATTATGACGAAATATCCACAAGTTGGTAGAAACTGTGTGAAAATTAATTAATGAAATGTTGCTTCAAACGGAGAATGCTGTTGCCAGTGTAAATATAGCCCTTTTTGTAAAGCGCATGCTTTGTGTATTGCACAATTATATATACCTTTATATAAATGCCATAGATTTAGTGCTGTGACAAGGTATTTTATTGATGTAGACCTATTCGCACCACAAACTAACATGCCAAAGCTTTTCAAATTCAATTTAACATTCTTAATTCACAAACTCTAAAGTTAAAATAATTTTACAGTTCTGAAAATCTACAGTGTATAGACCTTCCATGTAACAAATTATAAATATAAAAGTAGCTCTGCATTCAGGTCAATCTGTCGAAAAAAATAATTACTAAATTAATGTCAATCCTTACTTTTGAAAGATATTAAAATAAAGGTAGACAATTGTAGCCATTATTATTATTATTAATAATGCTCGAGTAAGCCCATTCCAAAGTATAAGTTGTTCTGAATGTTAGTCATTATCCCTATTAAGGGAGCTACTCCATGCAAATGGAGAAGGTAAACCGGGTCAAGGAGCTGTGTTCTATGGACTTTCCCATCACTATACAAGTGACCATATTTGGTATTAATCACTATGCTCGTTAGCTGCGTTTAGAAACTCTTAAAGGGATATGGAACACTATTTTTTTTCATACATTTTAAAAGAGTATGTTTTAAACATTATAATTTTTTTTTTTTAAGTTTCCAGTCTTTTTTTATTTTTAACAATACTCAAAAAAAATATTTTTTTGCCAAAGTTCAGGAGGTTAAAATACTTCACAAAGTACTGTTGAGAGATATAACCTACTCTATGGATATCAGTGGTATTTAAGCTGGAAACATCTAATTATCAGCCTGTACTAATACCAGAGTCTTACTCAGTCTTAAGAGTACCGTACTTTCCGATTTTGCCAAGCACATGTATACAAAATTGTAGATCTTTCAATGACTGACTGATTCAAACATGGCGCCTCCAAGTGCTTAACTAATTATTGAATTAAATTTGCCTGTTTCATATTGAACAGAATAACTTGCAGTAGCACTCACACTCTGTAAAAGTACCCTTCAGCACAATGTATTATAACTGCATGACTCAACTTCTGCCTTATTTTTGGGGGTGATTAAAGGGGCAATTAAAGCATTTTTTTTTTTTTTTACATCTGAAGGAAAGGAATTGCTAATGTACCACTGTATATTTTTATTTTCTTATTTATTTATTTATTTATTTTTTAAATGGTCCTGCAAAGCAGAAAAATAACTAATTTAAATATTTAGCTGATCTGCCCCTGTCAGCCAAAGTTTTGTAATATAGATGTATTCGTCATAATTGTTTCTCAATGAAATGTATAGACATACGTATGCTCTATGTATTTCCTATTTTTTTCAATTAAGTTTAAACTATTTTTTATTTAATAATTTCATGCAAAACACAACTTAGTAATGTTTTAAGGCATGTTCTTTTAAATGCATGACTAAAAGAATTGCATTCCATGTCCCTTTAAGACATTCTCTTCTGATCATACTGGCTACTCCATCCGTATCAATACTAATAAGCCAGTTAACCGTTTACGTGCTTGAAACTCTTGGGCAATTGCAATTTGGCCAATTCAATAGTGCTCTAAATAAGCACATAACATATTTTTTTTAAATAAGTTTTTAGTTCGTGAAAACCTTGTTTTTGGATAGATGTTTACTAACTAAAAACCTCTTTAAAAAAATATGTTATGTGCTTATTTAGACCCCTATTCAATTGGCCAAATTGCAATTGAATGAGGGCCTTGTAATGGTGCCCATTGTTAACATTGCAAGTATACATTGTCAAGTATTACTGCCAGTATTTTCTGATGCCATTATTTTTTTTTATAAACCTTAAAAAAATAATCAACTCTTTCACACCTACTTTGTCTTCCCTACCTGACTTATTTGACATCCGTTTGCTTTGGTTCAATGCGAGAGATCAACTTTGTGGTTTTTTTTAATCATCTTTGCGTATGCTTTTCTTCTACTCTCAGTATTGTTGAACGGATGTCTTGTTCTTTGAAACCTCTGAGACTGCACCAATTCCAAATGAATGACCAGAATATTTGCTTTGGTTTAGTCCAAGTATAGAAATGATTTCCTGATTAAGGAATATAGCAGAGGGCTATCTCTTGTAAAAAAAAAAAAAATAATTTGAGGACTCTAGTATGTTTTGAAACTAATTTGGCACCAATTTAGTTGGGGTTAGTACTAAATTGTCACAATATTTTGCTTAACTTTATCTTTTGGAAGATATAAAATCTAACGTTCACCAGACTTATTATTAGGACTTATTTTTAGGAAAGGCTTTTTTTTATGGATTTCAAAGTGATAAAGGCAACAATAAAAATTAACTTTTGCTTGGTATGAAGGTGTGTGTTCACCATATTTTCTTGAAAAGTAACACGTCCATTTGGAGTCTAGTTTTTAGGTGAATAACTTTTCAAATGAATAAGTATTTTAATGAATATTTGCTTCAGTTTTAGAGTGCCATTGTTTAGAAGTATTTTTAGGGAGTAAAAAGTATAAATTATGCTGTATACCTGCTACATGGAGCTTGATAAGTTATTGGAGAGAATTTGTGATGCAGAGCTGGAAATAAATGTTGTATCCACGGAGTACATGGTACTGGGTGTGTGAGGATATAAGGTTTTAAAATAAACTTCAGGCTCAGGAATATATATATATATATATATATATATATATATATATATATTCTAGCATGGTGTGAGAAGGCAAAATAAATAATGTTTAAGACTGGGCATTTAACTAAAGATAACACTGATCCTGGGTAATGCTACTGAAATGTGATGTGTTGCGAGGGCAGTGCAGGTATTCTGCATCTTTTAATCCTGAATAAAATGTCTGTGGAGAATGTTTTGATATGTAATACTCCAATTAAAATTAATAATGTACTGTACTTTTACTGTAGCTCCTTTTGAAGAAAAAGATATCTGATAGCTTGCCTTCATCTGGATCAATAAACATATTACAAGGATCAGGGGAGATTTTAAAAGATTGATCTTGATGGCCTAAGTCTTTTTACTCTTCAACCTCAATTACTATGTAGTCTTAGAAGGTATATACAACCATATTTATATCCCAAGTTCACAGCTATAAATATATCTTTATTTTAGCATCAAATGTTCAGAGTATATTATTTCTGTATAAATACCAATATGATTTCTGTTAATGGGTTTGTTTTTTAATTAGCCTTGGTTCTTTTAGTTTTAGTTTTTAACCTTGATGGCTGTATTACCTTTGAGTCCTGGGAGCACTGTATGTCCTCACAAGGTGAAATTGAGAGAAACTATATTAATATGTTTCCCTTTCCCCATTGCCATGTGCACCAGTTAAGGTATGGAGCACAATTGCAGCCCCTATTAATTTAATTAATTTTATTTTTATGACATTGTACTATAAATATACTATACCATATATACTTCTATATTGTTTGGTTACCTTGAGGACAACTAAAGTTGTAGGAGTGGTGTCAGGACACAGAGACGAGGGGCTCATTACACCCTAAATCTCCTGCTTTTGCTTGCAGGAACAATCTGCAGGTTGTGACTTTATATTCATCTCAGTATACAGCAATTCAGATCAGGACATCATTCATGGAGAAGCAGTTAAATCCGAAGGGCAACACCCTTAGTTACTGCAGAGCAGACTAGCAACTTTTTTTATTCTCACTGAGATATATAACCAACACAAAAAGATCTCACTCACACCTTTCCCATCCCATTCACAGCATTCCTTCCTCTCAGATATACCTGATCTGGTGTGTTTCTCCTGTGCATGGTGGTTAAATGTATCTTGATCCCCAAACCTGATCTTCTTCACAACCCCAGAAAACAATAAAATATCTTTAACTTTTATGACTGAGGCCAGAGATAAAGCATCTACCCAAATTAGCTTGGCTTCACCCACCTGGAAAACTGGGTGTGGAGGGCACTTCTATTCCTAGGTCAGAAGCCTAGGAGGGAAACATCCAACATATTTCACACCACAATGATAGAAAATGCACAAATTAAACAAGCGCAAGATATTCACATTAGTCACTTTTAGTAATCATTGAATGCCCATTTTGATGGTCTTGATGTTTATCAATCAATTGTGTAAGAGTCCCAGATAACAGGGTTACTTGTGAGCTGCAGTGGGGTCCCAAACTGGCCAGCCGCAAAATCAGTCATGACCAGGAGCATCTCCATATCTTAAAACATCACCCTCCTGCTCCTGATGCAGTGGAAAAACAAGAAAAATATTAAACCCGGTTTAAAGAGAAGAGCACCTTCATGAGGCTTAGTTATGGGACACTTCTAAAACTTCATACCAAATGGTAAAGTTATCATGAAGTTATCACGGAAAGGCACTAAAAATAACCTATATCTATGTAGTGGAGCTTCTCTGGATAGTCTTAAGAGAAGTTTTCAAGTATGTCAAGTCTGCCTTCCATTGAGTTTGCTTTTTGGAATTAAGAAAAAATAGCTGAAAGGGCCAATTTTTCTAAGTTGTGGTCCAGCTTCTCCTGTAACTTGTGCAGAAGAAATACATGATACTGTGTCGGAATTAGCACGTTCTTAATCAGATAATGATTCTCATTGACGTATCTTGGAATTGATAAAGAAAAGTAAATACTGGTGTGTTAGAAAATAATTATTCTAGGTTGATTGGTGTATACTAACTTTCTTGTGGATCTGATGAAATCTGAAAATGTAAAGGGAACATAACATTAAAGGTGGCTTTATAATTTTGTAGTTATGACATTAGAGAGGGAGAGCCACTATTCACACATGATGGCGTATCCCTGTCTGTCAATTGAGGAAGAGCTGGGGTAATTCTAGCAAGTTACAGAAAGCGGCAGTTCTTCAAGAGATGGAGGGCAGCTGATGATTTTTTTTTTTTTTTTTTTTTATGTGATGGGAAAGTCATTGATACTTCCATAAGAGAAGGAGACAGGATAACACTCTCAGAGAGTTGCCTCTTTCAAAGAGCCAGCTAGTACCTTCAGAATTGATCTTTATGACTTGGGGATAGGCCATTTTGTTACCATTATTACTACCTAAGGAATGTATGCTTTTGATACTGGAGCTTGTCTGTAGAATGACCATGACAAATTTCTGAGATTATTTTGCATAATAAATGGGAAAAAAGTCACGCAAAAAGGTCCGGGTTGTGCAGCTCAGTTAAAATATTTATTTCTATAAAATAATAATATAAGGTAAGGTATTACACTCACGTGTATAACCCTCAATCACAATGAGGAATGGGGGGGAGGGGGGGTGTAAGTATAGACCGCACAGGATACACTGCATAGTAATATTAGAGTAGCCAGCATGTTTCTATTGATATGGAATGGTCTAAGAGATTGCCAATATAGATATCAGTAAATGGTAATACTGAGGTCCAAAGACCGCATCGCTGATAGGGTTTTGAAGGCTAACCCTGATCGTGTGGTGACCGAGAGATTAACAGGTTAAGATAAGCATAGATATAATGGGACCTAGATCTAAATGAGAACCCAATATATAATATAGTGTCAATATATTACTGCAAATTCCCTCTTATCACATATATTAAGTAACTGGGGTAAATGATATGCACTAGTGCAATGTCTTCAACAAACCCAAATGATGGCAAAGCAATTTAAAACTAATATTAAAATGTGTAATGTAGCTATCTAAGGAAGAAGGAGTTTGCAGTAATATATCCATTATCGGATGGTAATAAATATTTTAACTAAGCTGCACCATCAGGACCGTTTCGTGCTTCTTTTTCCCCTACCCATTAATTTTGCATATCCAAGCACCAGTGAACAGTGGTTGTGTGAGAGAAGCTGCATGGGTTCAGCGTAGATCACATATATTATCAAGACTATCCCAATAGACTCCAATTTTCTCCACTTGGACTCTCAATAACAGATAGTGAAAGATATATAAGTGGGTATATTACCCATTGATTTACCACCACTTTGAAAAGACTGATATTTCTGTATTGCATTTGACGTTAATATAAGTCTTTTTTTGGAACTTTTGGGCACACCACTCGCAACATAATATCATTAAGCAAAACTGTACTATTTGTTACGTGATAATCTGGTTTATTTTACATAATACCCATATAATTTGTTGTCACCATGCTTTCTGCAATTTATGTCTAAACATTTTTGGTTGGTTAGGTTTCCATTTTTTTTGGAAACCTTAGTGGGACTTTATAATTGTTATTAGTGTTCTGTCTATATCCGTTTTAAACATTAGCAGATACATTAGCACCACAGTTTTTCACTACACTCAGCGAGAGGTGTGTTTATAGATTTGTTATGTTGCATAATGATTGTAAATTCAGAGGCTCTAAAATGGGTATTATACAATTTGTATTTACAGTGGATATAAAAAAAGTCTACACACCCCTATTAAAATGTCAGGTTTCTGTGCTGTAAAAAAATGAGACAAAGATAAATCATTTCAACTTTTTCCACCTTTTTAATGTGACCTATAAACTGTACAACTCAATTGAAAAACAAACTGAAATCTTTTAGGTAGAGGGAAGAAAAAATATAAAAATAAAATAATATGGTTGCATAAGTATGCACACCCTTAAACTAATACTTTGTTGAAGCACCTTTTTGATTTTATTACAGCACTCAGTCTTTTTGGGTATGAGTCTATCAGCATGGCACATTTTGACTTGGCAAGATTTGCCCACTCTTCTTTGCAAAAACACTCCAAATCTGTCAGATTGCAAGGGCATCTCCTGTGCGCAGCCCTCTTCAGATCACCCCACAGATTTTCAATCGGATTTAGGTCTGGACTCTGGCTGTGCCATTCCAAAACTTTAATCTTCCGGTGAAGCCATTCCTTTGTTGATTTGGATGTATGCTTTGGGTCGTTGTCATGCTGAAAGATGAAGTTCCTCTTCATGTTCAGCTTTCTAGCAGAAGCCTGAAGGTTTTGTGCCAATATTGACTGGTATTTGGAACTGTTCATAATTCCCTCTATCTTAACTAAGGCCCCAGTTCCAGCTCAAGAAAAACAACCCAAAGCATGATGCTGCCACCACCATGCTTCACTGTGGGTATGGTGTTCTTTTGGTGATGTGCAGTGTTGTTTTTGTGCCAAACATATCTTTTGGAATTATGGCCAAGAAGTTCAACCTTGGTTTCATCAGACCATAACACCTTTTCCCACATGCTTTTGTGAGACTTCAGATATGTTTTTGCAAAATGTAGCCTGGCTTGGATGTTTTTCTTTGTAAGAAAAGGCTTTCGTCTTGCCACTCTACCCCATAGCCCAGACATTTGAAGAATACGGGAGATTGTTGTCACATGTACCACACAGCCAGTACTTGCCAGATATTCCTGCAGCTCCTTTAATGTTGCTGTAGGCCTCTTGGTAGCCTCCCAGACCAGTTTTCTTCTCGTCTTTTCATCAATTTTGGAGGGAGCTCCAGTTCTTGGCAATGTCACTGTTGTGCCATATTTTCTCCACTTGATGAAGACTGTCTTCACTGTGTTTCATGGTATATCTAATGCATTGGAAATTCTTTTGTACCCTTCTCCTGACTGATACCTTTTAACAATGAGATCCCTCTGATGCTTTGGAAGCTCTCTGTGGACCATGGCTTTTGCTGTGGGATGCGACTAAGAAAATTTCAGGAAAGACCAACTAGAGCAGCTGAACTTTATTTGGGGTTAATCAGAGGCACTTTAAATGATGGCAGGTGTATGCTGACTCCTGTTTAACACGATTTGGAATGTGATTGCTTAATTCTGAACACAGCTACATCCCCAGTTATATAAGGGTGTACAGACTTATGCAACCACATTATTTTCTTTTTTTTTCTTCCCTCCACCTAAAAGCTTTCAGTTTGTTTTTCAATTGAGTTGTACAGTTTATAGGTCACATTAAAGATGGAAAAAGTTCTGAAATGATTTATCTTTGTCTAATTTTTTTACAGCACAGAAACCTGACATTTTAACAGGGGTGTGTAGACTTTTTATATCCACTGTATTTTTAACTATTCTTTCATAAGAATTGCATGTCATATATGTTTAAGAATTCACATTTAGGTTCAGAATACATTTACTATGCCTGTAAAATGCTAGAAACAATGTTACTATGATTATAGTATAATATATTATTCATGAAAAATAATATGGACATCATTTAATGAAATTTGCTTTACTTATTTACCATTTTATAATTGGATAATTAAAGGGCCATTTTAGTTCAAAACCTACTATCATGCATTTAAAAGAACACATTTTATATATTACAAAAATGCTTTTTTTTTTGGTTGGAAAATAAAATATACCAGTAAAGTGTCACAGAAACAGATGAACAATGTTCTTTCAATCTGCCTTTATCTTACTATTGAAATGATGTGCAATCAGGGTCTTACAGGAACCTGTTGAGTATTTTCATATGGGATCTACAGTCAATTGAATGGGAATATAGGCACAAATTTGTTGCAGTTCAGTTTCACAAGCCTCACTATACTTATTTCCTATAACATCAGGACAAAGGAGAAGAAAATAATTCCATTCTCTCATTTCAATGAACGCTATATATATATATATATATATATATATATATATATATATATATATATATATATATCCTGATTACTGAATGTTTGTCATATTGTTATTTTAAATAAATATTTGTTAATTTATGGATATATGTTAATACATGTTTTTAACAAGAATAAAGTTTATTTTTTATCCTGGACACCACAGTCTAGTGTCATAAGATATTTCTCTCTTTAGGTTCTGTGTGTAACTTGGATTCAGCAGTGTATTTGTAACTGGCAGCGACTGTTCCACATCATCCATTTTAATATGACTTAATAAGTTTAGAGAAAAGACTATTTTCCCTATTCAATTGCAAGCCTGCATATTACTTTATATGTACCGTGTATACTCAAGTATAAGCCGACCCGAGTATAAGCCGAGGCACCCATTTTACCACAAAATACTGGGTAAAATGAGTGACTTGAGTATAAGCCGAAGGTGGGAAATGTGCTGCCCCCTGTGTCCCCCTCTCTCTCCGTGTCTCTTCTCCCCTCTCCCTTCCCTGTGTCTCTTCTCGCCACTCCTTTCCCTGTGTCTCTTCCCCCCTCCCTTATCACCCTCATCAACCCCACTCCTCAACCTCCCTCCTCATCCTCAACCTCCCTCCTCATCCTCAACCTCCCTCCTCATCCTCAACCTCCCTCTTCATCCTCAACCTCCCTCTTCATCCTCAACCTCCCTCTTCATCCTCAACCTCCCTCTTCATCCTCAACCTCCCTCTTCATCCTCAACCTCCCTCTTCATCCTCAACCTCCCTCCTCATCCTCAACCTCCCTCCTCATCCTCCCTCCTCAAGCCCCCCAAGGTATTTAGTGGGGTTTAGGTGGAGGAGGGGGGCTGAGGGGGGTTTAGGTGGAGGAGGGGGGCTGAGGGGGGTTTAGGTGGAGGAGGGGGGTTGAGGGGGGTTTAGGTGGAGGAGGGGGGTTGAGGTTGAGGAGGGGGAGGGTTAGAGACACACGGGGAGGGTTAGAGACACACGGGGAGGGTTAGAGACACACAGGGAGGGTTAGAGACACACAGGGGGGAGAGTGACTCGAGTATAAGCCGAGGGGGGCCTTTTTTGCCTTAAAAAAAGGGCTGAAAAACTTGGCTTATAATTGAGTATATACGGTATGTATGCAAGCTTATATGTTTGTCTGTGAGAATTTGCTACAATTACAGAGCGATTTAATTGAACAAGCGGCAATTTACAGGCCGAAACCGTAAACCATGTAATCAAAAGTAGCACTTCAGCACATGATCATGATCAATTAAGCAAGACCATAACTATTAAATTAGGAACAGCCAATAGTAAATGAGACCGTCATCATTACCTCAGTAAAACATGGAGGTTACATGTCAATCAATAAGCGGTTATAGGTCCCATATGCGATCAGACTTGCAATTTGGCAATGTACAAAATATTAAAAAGGAATGATGATACTGTTTTAGTCCATGTGGATGGCTTGATATGTATTAACTCCTTGATTCCTGAGATTGATATGACACCAAAATAAAACATAAAAACAAATATTTTTATATTGCATATTTGCGAGCTAATGTTAACTCTAATGTCTTTCATTGCTTTCCCCTTATTTTAAACTGCAGTACTGATTGTTTATTTGCATTTACAGTGCTACGATCAGGTGTTTAACCCCCTTGCAAGTCCTATCTGGTACTCGTAGGATTTTCTTCTATAATTGACATTTGCGGGTGTGAGAACATTTGCGGGCTTGACAAATTGTAGCAATTCAATAGCGATTTTGCGATTTTAATAATTGTAACTTTTGCGGGCTTGAAATATCAAAGGCTTAGATGGTCTGTGAATTACAATTTTGACAACTTCAGGGATTTTCAGCCTGTAACCAATACATCTTTTGCGGCTCGCTAAAAGACGCCAATTGAATAGCAAATTAGCTTACGGGCTCCATTATGGGCTACAATAACTTACATTTAATAGGGGCCTATATTTTTAGGGTGTGCATAATTTTATGGAAACACTTAAATTAAGTTTATAATTTTATATTAAAGGACCACAGATAACAAAAATAAAAGCTGTCCAGATTTCATATGAGCAAAGTAAGCATGAATGGACAATAACAGCAAAAATGTATATGAATGATGATGAAAAGATCAGCCTTATGTAGGATGTATGATGAAGAAGGCGGAGTGATTCAGTTACTGCCACACTGAAAGGTAGAAGTTGATGGCGCCCCTCTGCTACATGCAGTCCCAATGTTCTTTGTCAAGTCAGAAATGTGGGACATCTCTGAAGACCCTCTAACAAATCAGATCTACAGGCACATATCTTCTTTTTGACATGTACCGTTTATTAAACTGTATTGGGAAAAACCGTAAGCCATTAGACTGCTAGACCAGGGGTAGTTCATCATCTATTTTTTTTACGTTTCTCAACGTCTCGTAGTGCAGATCCAGAATTCATATTTTCTTATGGACCTTGGTATAAATATTTTAATACAAGGGCATTCAGAAGTGTAGAAAGACATTTTTTTAATAGGAAAATTCCTGTTATCTCCCCGCCACTCCTCTACCAACAAAGTGGTGGGCACATGACAAAAAAGATCCAAGCCTTTTAATTCCTATCTTACTTAAGGATTTACAACTATGAAGATGGATATATAATTAATTTAATAATTTGGCACATCATTATATAGTAATTCATAACTTAATAATTATCTGTATGTAACTTAACTAGTATTTCTTTTGTATTACTTGTACAATTTAACGAGTTTGAAAAAAATAATTAAAAAAATATATCTTCAACACAAAATATATTGGGCACATTGCTGCAAAAGTGTGGATTTTTTTTTTTTAACTTCATGTGATTTCTTTTCTGTTCCAGCTGTTAAGAAGAACACTATCCGTGACCTTTTAGTTAAATTTTACTTCCCTTTATCTCATTTTCTCACACTGAAGACAAGGCAGGAGTCTCCTACTAGTATATTATTATTGCTGATGGGTTGTGAGGAAAATATGCTTTTTGTAGACCCAAGCAGAAAATTTTACTGTTTAAATAATGTAATACCCAGAATGTCAAGTGGCACCAGGAACTGAGTCTGGCATCATGTGATTGCTCTTAATCTTAATCACGTGAACCATGCAAACTCTCTGACTCTCCTTATTTTACTCCTGCAATTCAATTTGACAATTTAAAGGGACATGCAAAACGAAACAATTTCTGATAAACGTTTAAAGGTATTTTGAACGTCCATATTTATCAATTCTTGCCCTTCAAAAGTGTTTACTGTAAAAACAAGTAAACAACTAAATCCATCTCTTTTACGCATTCCTGGGATTCCGTGGCCATTTGTTCACCTAAACCAAAATGTTTTTCCTTTTTTTTTTTTTTTACATTCTAAACAGTACAACCTCTAATAGAATATATTTTATATACAATTATGTTGCAGTGCAGTTTGGGATTGTGAGTATAATTAACCATTACACTTATCTTTACCTTGCTCTTTATTCACAAACTACACCCTACCAGTATGGCACTTTTACTCCCACAGCAGAACTTACAAAAATCCATGTCCAAGGACACCTGCATATAGTTTGGTTAACTTTTTTTTAGGTCCTATCCTGTTATGGTTACGGCACAGTGCAGTGACCAACCACTAGATGGCGCTGTCAATATTCCTGTACAATATCGTAGAGTCAAGGCTTAGGGAAATGGTTAGGGTTAGTTTAAGGGTTCGGCTACCATTCTAAGGTTAGAACTTCTCTCATGTTTTGGCAGTGCCGCAAAATATCAGCAGCGCCATCTAGCGGTTGTTCGCTGCACTGCAGCGGCGGACTGGTGCCGTAACTATAGCAGGTCCCTTTTTTAAATTATCACTTCTCTTATATGTTTTTTTCAAGTGGATTCCAATTTGTATCAGTTGTTTCTGTTGCAGCCAAATGGATCAACAGCTCGTATTCATGTTGTATCTGGCATAGAGGACCCTGCAGGAATAGGGTGTTATCGAAGAAAGATACATGTCAAAAGGCTCACTGAGAATTACTAGCTTGATAAGGGTTAATTGAACATCAAAACTATACTTAACCATTTATACATTAACATCGACAAAGGCAATTTATTTTATGAACCTTTATCTATTAAACACTTGGTCATGGCTAGGATTAGACAGTGTTATTGAAAGAGGAAGTCCCACATATTCTAAAATGCATTTAGAAACGTTAAAAACATTTTTTCGACATGATAAACGAGTGCTCTGAAATTCAAAAGCTTACTTTTTTCAGTTTCACTTTTGTAGGATTACTTTTTAATTATGTTTTGCCTTTATAACTGCAAAAAAACATGAAAACACTAGAGTGAATTGTAAGTTCTCAATGCTAGTCTTTTTTTTTTTTTTTTTTTTTTTAGTTCAGTTAAATAATATTAAAAACACATGTGCAAACAGCAGCAAAGCAAACCTTTAGCCAGAAAATTTCAGTTTAAGCACTGCTGCTGTTCCCATCAAGACCTCTCTCATTGTCCTGAGCATTGCTGAAAGAAATATTTCAACTGAAATAAAAATAATTTGGCAGATATGGTTAGAAAGGTTATATTTTGTTCATATTTTCTGTGTAGGATTACTTTTTTCTGCTAATTTTTACCAATGGTGCACAAAATTCTGGGGTGCACCGTAAATGTAATGAATAAATCAACCCTGTACATTTTCTCGAGAGGTGGAGTGTAGTAGACTGTATAAATAAATAAATAAAGATCATACCTATTTTGCATACACTATCTACAATATATTGTGATAATATAGAAAGATGTCACACTGTGAGAAAGTGGGAATATCATTTTTTTTGTGTATTTGTTAAAAGAAAGAATAAAAAATCGTCCAAGGAATGATGATGATGATCGTGATTGTTTGGGAGCGACTTAGGGCCTGTGGAGTGCCTTTGGGTGGCCATTTGTGAGAAAAAAAAATGGAGCCAGAGCCAGTCTAATCTGCGGTAAGCTAGATGTCAAATGGAGAAAGGTTAGGGCCATGGGTGGACTCTGATAAGTTTGAGTTTAAGCGGGAGGTAAACCGGGATCCATCTGGGAGGGTGACCTGTTGTACAGGGTGACCTATCCACATAGAGACAAGCAGCCTTAGAGGGCACTGCAACAGCTGGTCATCCCCAAGAGGGACTGGTCATACTTGCTAGCCATTGCATATAACATCCCTAGCATGGCACCATGGCAATCGCTGCATTCGCCAAAGGCCTGACACCGGCATTTTATTGGCCTGGAGTATCTTGAGATGTCACTAGTTTCTGTGCCTTGTTTGATGCCGGTCAGCTCTTTAGCGGCCATGCACTCCCTTTCATCCCATGCCTGTTATAGATATTCCCACATACCGAGTGGCTGTAGATTTCATTGGTCCCCTTGTAGACCTAATAATTTGGGTAAGAGAAACATCCTCACTGTGGTGGATTATGCCATCTGGTATCTGAAGGCTGTAGCTCTTTGCTGAACTATGGTATCAATGGTGGCTGATGCTTTAGTAGCCTTTATTACCAGAATTGGGTTCCTGAGTGAAGTTTTGTAGGTAGGGTACCCAGTTTATGGCTGGGCTGATTCAGCAGTTGTGGCAAATCAATGACTTGTGTGCGAGAGTCAATGGCACCCTCAAGGCTATGTTTAGAACCTTTTAGGACACTGAGAATGATTGGGGAATGTTTCTTCCCTACCTGCTCTTTACCTCCAGAGAGAGTCCAAGGGGTTCTCTCCATTTATATTGTTGGATGGGGATGAGGATGTGGAACACTTATGAGCCTTTTAGGAAGGGTGCCACCATGGAAAGGAACACCCCATAGTGCCATATGTACTGCTTCTCAGAGATAGGCTGGAGACACTGACTGGGCTAACTAAAGAGTATCTTGCAGCCAAAGGCAAGCAGAAGTGCTTTTATGATCAGTACACCAGTGCTAGGAAATTCCAAATAGGCCAGCAGGTGTTAGTGTTTGGTACCCAATGCCCACAAACAAGCTTCTGGTGATTTTGGAAGGTCCCTTACAAAATGGTCTGGAAATTAGCCAACACCACCAATGTGGTAGCCCCTGATAAGCAACAGCAGATTCAGAAGGTGATCCATGTGAGAATGCTGAAGCCATATCAGAGTCTGAATCCCCAAGTAATATGCCTAACAGAAGGGGGAGATTCTGACGATGTTAATCCTCCGGACACGCTTGACCCTGGTTTTTTGTAACATTTCCCTTATCCCAACTGTCATGTGACCAGCGACAGCAGCTTACCCCTGACACTTCCTCACTGAAGCCGCCAACTTATAGGCTCTCTGAGAATGTGAAGGGGGATATAAGGAGGGAGCTGGATTCGATTTTTGAGCTAGCGGCCATGGAGCTATCCTATGCTCCTTGGACGTTTCCTGTGATCTTGGCTTCTAATAAGGATGGGTCCACCCACTTTTCAGTGGACTATAGGCAGATAACTAACAAGATGACTACTGACATTTACCCCATGCCTAGACCGGGTGAATTGCTAGATAAGTTGTCCATCCTAGCCTATGTAACCAATCTGGACTTGTCTAATGGCTACTGGTAGATACCACTTGCTGAAAGTCCTAGAATAAAGTCTGCATTCACCACTCATTTGGACTATACCATTTTGTGGCTATGCCTTTTGGTATGAAGAATGCAGCTTCCACTTTCCAACTGATTTTTAGCCACCACCTATATAGGTGCGAGGAGTTCACCCATGTCCACATGGATGACACTGCCATATTCAGCCCTACTGGGCAGCAACATGTGGACCACCTAGCCATGGTCGGATACAGCAAGCAGGGTTGACTATTCATCCCAGGCAAGGGCCACTAAGCTAGGACACAGAGCAGGGAGTGGCAGGGTCCAGCCAAAGATGCCCAAGGTAGCCTTGATAGAGCAGCGGTCCACTCCAGTGAGTAAAAGGCAGGTGTTGGCATTTCTGGGTAACACAGGGTATTTTTGCCAGTTTATTCTCCATTACAGTACCTTGGCAAAGCCACTGGCAGACCATTTGAAAAAGAATATGCCCTGCCTAATACAGTGGTCCCAAAAATGGGGACACGAAGGCTCCCCTAACAGCCCGCCCTGTCCTAGTTGCCCTGTATTACTCTCACCCTTTCTTGGACCAGACAGGTGCCTCTACCTATGGCATCTGATTGCATTTGTCTCTACTTATTACTGTGTGCTTGAGACATAGTGAGGAAACAGGATGGATTAAAACCATTTCCTATTCAGTGCTTAGTACTAACTGTCATCTTGACTACATCCTGAGCAGGCCTTCTTCCAGGGAATCCTTAGCACTAATACACAGAAACCAGCAGACGAGAGGCCCTAAGGTGTGGGATCCATTCAGTGCTTGGTCAAATTAGTCTGTCCTCTTGACAGTATATATAAAAAACAAATGTATAAGTGCTTTTTTATATCCACAGTTTCAGAAAATGTTAGCTACACTTACAGTGCCTTGCAAAAGTATTCACCCCCTTGACTTTTTATCTATTTTGTTACATTACAGCTTTAAGTTCAATGTTTTGTTAACCTGAATTTTATGTGATGGATCAGAACACAATAGTCAAAGTTGGTGAAGTGAAATGAGAAAAATATATACATAAAGCATTTTTTTAGAAATAGAATACAGAAAATTGGCATGTGCTTATGTATTCACCCCCTTTGTTATGAAGCCCATAAAAAGCTCTGGTGCAACCAATTACCTTCAGAAGTCACATAATTAGGGAAATGATTTCCACCTGTGGGCAATTTAAGTATCACATGATCTGTCATTACATATACACACTTTTTTGAAAGGCCCCAGAAGCTGCAACACCTAAGCAAGAGGCACCACTTACCAAACACTGCAATGAAGACCAAGGAACTCTCCAAACAAGTAAGGGACAATGTTGTTGAGAAGTAAAAGTCAGGGTTAGGTTATAAAAAAATATCCAAATCTTTGATAATCCCCAGGAACACCATAAAATTTATCATAACCAAATGGAAAGAACATGGCACAGCAGCAAACCTGCCAAGAGACGGCCGCCCACAAAAACTCACGGACCAGGGCAAGGAGGGCATTAATCAGAGAGGCAGCACAGAGACCTAAGGTAACCCTGGAGGAGCTGCAGAGTTCCACAGCAAAGACTGGAGTATCTGTATGTAGGATGACAATAAGCCGTACTCTCCATAGAGTTGGGCTTTATGGCAGAGTGGCCAGAAGAAAGCCATTACTTTCAGCAAAAAACAAAATGGCACGTTTTGAGGTTGCAAAAAGGCATGTGGGAGACCCCCAAAATGTATGGAGGAAGGTGCTCTGGTCTGATGAGTCTAAAATTGAACTTTTCATCCATCAAAGAAAACGCTATGTCTGGCGCAAACCCAACACATCACATCTTCTAAAGAACACCATTCCCACAGTGAAACATGGTGGTGGCAGCATCATGCTGTGGGGATGTTTTTCAGCAGCCGGGACTGGGAAACTGGTCAGAGTTGAGGGAAAGATGGATGGTGCTAAATACAGGGATATTCTTGAGCAAAACCTGTACCACTCTGTGCGTGATTTGAGGCTAGGACGGAGGTTCACCTTCCAGCAGGACAATGACCCCAAACACACTGCTAAAGCAACACTTGAGTGGTTTAAGGGGAAACTTGTAAATGTGTTGGAATGGCCTAGTCAAAGCCCAAAGACGTCAATCCAATGGAAAATCTGTGGTCAGACTAACCAGCGCAAACCATCCAACTTGAAGAAACTGGAGCAGTCTTGCAAGGCGGAATGGGCAAAAATCCCAGTGGTAAGAAGTGGCAAGCTCATAGAGACTTATCCAAAGCGACTTGGAGCTATGATTGCCGCAAAAGGTGGCTCTACAAAGTATTGACTTTAGGGGGGTTAATAGTTATGCAAATTTAATTTTTTTGTTATTTTGTCCTCTTTGTTGTTTGCTTTACAATAAAAAAAACATCTTCAAAGTTGTGGGCATGTTCTGTAAATTAAATGATGTAAATCCTCAAACAATCCATGTTAATTCCAGATTGTGAGGCAACAAAACACGAAAAATGCCAAGGGGGGTGAATACTTTTGCAAGGGACCATATAGTATAGATGACAGAGTATAATTACATTTCTGTACATATGTATGCACTTCTCCATCGCATCGTATTGTGTCAATGTGCTAGTGGAAAATGAGTACCAGGACATGGGAAACAAAATAAACACTTTTGATAGAGTATCGTGTAAATTCTCGTGTAGAGCAGAGAAAAATATAAGTTCAGGAAAGAAAGGCAAGAGATTAGGTCTTAAATATTTATGTTGCATATAATTTTTTTTTACATCTTTCTATATGATATACCTAAATATTGACATATATTTCTATATAATTATTGTATGGTAGAGGAGGTCTTTCACTCTTTTGCCCACCATATTCTAAATGATGAGGTTAATAGTCTTCACACAAAATCTAAAGCATGGGTTGAGTCATGGGTGTCCCGAAATGGGGGGGGGGGGGGGGGCAAGGGGGGGACAAATCTTTTATACAATTTACAGAGTTCAAACCTCTATATCTGTCTCTGAAACAAAACTACAGATTCACTCTCTTATCTCCATTCAATTGGATTACTGTAATTCCCTTCTCATGGGGCCCATGCATTCACTCCCTCCAACAAATCTGTTTCTGCATGACTAATATTCCGTTTTTCCCTGTACAACACTCACTTCTACCCTCCTTGCCCAACTCAAATGGATTCCTATCTATCACTATTGCATTTTCAAGCTCCTAACTCTTTTATAAAAATCCCCTGATGGCCTTGCCCCTCCATGTCTTGCCTTGCTAATCTCCCCTATATTAGACTATGTTTGGTGCAATCCAATTCCCTACCTACAATCACTGTCCAATCCAGATGAGTTTTAGGTCCTTCTCCCTCCTTGCACCTCTCCACTAGCATAAACTTCCACTTTATATCAGTCTTCAAACCTATATACATTCTGCATCTCCCTGAAGACCAACTTATCTTGCTTCCCTTTCTGATCTCTCAGCTTGCCATTTTGCTCCAGTGACCTGACCTTGCTTCTTGCCTGTTGCACAATTCTCAGCAACAACTCCAAACCTCAAAACATAGTTTTCTATATTTCAAAGCAATGGTGTATATTTTTTAAAACTGTGTAAAGCTTGATACCTTCAGTCTGGCTTCAGGCCCCAACACTCCACAGAGACAGCTCTTACAAAAGTTACTAATGACCTGCTCACCGCCATATCAAAGGGTCATTTCTCTATCCTAATTCTCCTGGATCTCTCTGATGCCTTTGACACAGTTGATCATCCTCTTCATATCCAAATTCTCCACGCTCTTGGCATCCGTGACACTGCTCTCTCTTGGTTCACATCTTATCTAGAACATTAAACATTTACACCCTTATTAAATTGCAATTCGGCAAATTCTAAAGTGCTCTATATAAGCACAGAGCATAATTTTTTTACAGAAGTTTTTAGTTAGTGAAGACCTTGCTTTTGCATAGAAGTTCACTAACTAAAAACTTCTGAAAAAAACATATGCTCTGTGCTTATATAGAGCCCTTTATAATTTGCCGAATTGCAATTTAATAAGGGTGTTAGTGTCTCCTTCTCTGCTATCTCTTCATCTCCTCACCCTCTAACTGTCGGTGTACCCCAAGGCTCAGTCCTAGGCCCCCTCCTGTTCTCCATCTACACATCCTCCCTTGGTGCCCTTATACAATCTTTTGGATTTCAGTATCATCTATATGCTGATGACACCCAAATCTACATCTCTGCACCTGAACTATCCCCCTCTCTGCTAGCTCATGTTGCCAATTTCCTCTCGAGCATATCCTCATGGATGTCTGCCTGTCAACTCAAACTCAACATGTCTAAAACAGAGCTCCTTATCTTTCCACCCTCTTCCTCAGTTCCCACCCCTCACTTATCTCTCACTGTTGACAATGCCATCATCACCCCCACCTCCCAGGCCGGCTGTCTTGGGGTCCTACTGGACCCTTCCCTCTCTTTCATTCCTCACATTCAATCACTCACAAAATTTTGTCACTTTCACCTAAAAAACGTATCCAAAATACGTCACTACCTTACACAAGACACAACTAAAATTCTTATTCACTCTCTCATCATATCTCGCCTTGATTACTGCAACTCTCTCCTTGCTGGCCTTCCTATCACCCGTCTGTCTCCACTCCAATCCAATTTGAATGCATCCGCTAGACTCATCTACCATACTAAACGATGAGTATCTGCAGCACCTCTCTGTCAGGCACTACACTGGCTTCCCATAGTCTCTAGAATAAAATTCAAAATCATGACCCTAACATATAAAGCCCTCCACAATAATGCACACTCCTACATCTCTGCTCTCATCCCAAAATACACTACCACCTGCCCTCTTCGCTCTGCTAATGACCTTCTTCTCTCCTCCTCTCTCATCACCTCCTCTCACTCCTCTCACTCCCGTCCTGCCCCTATTCTTTGGAACTCCTTAACTCACTCCACCAGACTATCTTCCTGCCTCAAATCCTTCAAAATCTCTTTATCCAAAAATCTCTTTATCCAAAACCCATCTATCCAAAAAAAAGCCTATCATCTTTAGCCTCTTCATTCACTATGCATCTATCACTCTCTGTACCTCACCAACACCCTTTAGAATGTACGTTTTCAAGTTTTCAATCTTGTGAGGTGCTTTAGGGAAAGCACTGTGTATATCTGATTGAAATAACAGGGTCTTCCATTATTTTCATTGTGGAGAAATTGTTTATACTTGTACCTAACCCCTGTATAGCGCTACTGAATATGTTGGCACGTTACTAATAAAGGATAATAATAATAATAATAATCACATATATAGTTGTGAGCATACGAGCCGTTGCTCACGGCGAGGGCCTCAGTTGCTGGCGTGGAGTGCCGAAGGCGCTCCTTGCCAGCAACTGCGACCCTCGCAAAATTTACGTTCAAACGCAAACAACCACACAACAACCGCGACCATGCAAACAACACGACACACCAACTATGACCCTCGCAAACTTTACCTCGCAACGCAAACAGCATACGAGACACGTTAGCACACATTACGACCTCGCAACAATCGGACGCAATTCACAAACATTACAAAATTCAAAACACAATAAATACACACAGCACATACATAAAAAGCTTACTTACAGCAAGAGGGAGCATCCAGGACCTCAAAAAAACAACTTACACCTTCATTTAACTCAAAATTAAAGAGTTTAGACACTAAAAAATGTGCTAAGCGAGAGAAAAAATGGCCGCCGAACAAAACGAAAACGAGGCTACAAACGCAAACAACATACGAGACACATTAGCACACATTACGACCTCACAAAAATCGTCCGCAACCCGCGAACATGAAAAAATTAAAAACACAATAAATACACACAACACATACATAATAAGCTTACCTACAGCAAGAGTGGGCATCCAGGACCTCAAAAAAGCAACTTCATTTAACTCAAAATAAAAATTCGCTAAGCAACAGAAAAAATGGCTGCCGAACAAAACGAAAACGAGGCTACAGCACTCTAAACACGCAAAACACCACAAGAAACTCGCAAAACACCAAAAGAAACTCGCAAAACACCAAAAGAAACTCGCAAAACACCACAAAAGACCTACGGATATTCCGCTAAGACGCATACCACACATTACCCGCCATTTTACGACAATGCGGAAGTACACGAGTACCCTAACGGTTTGGTCTCGCGCACGCACACTATTACACTGCACACATTCATCACGCTTACACAGCAGCTCCACACCACTAATGCTGCAGCAACATCAAAACAGATTACCAGCTCTTCAACACAATGCTTCAAAATAGGTAAAGTATATTCATTTATTAATGTATTACATAATTCATTATTACACACCAAACACCATTAGCTACCTTACAATTTCATTGCCGTCATTTTTTGATGGGCAATTCGCTAGTAATAATAATAATCATAAAGCTCTATGGACAAAGGCTCTATATACAATGGGCCTCATTCAATTGTGATTTGGCCAATTGAATCGGGCTCTAAATAAGCACATAACATATTTTTTTAAAGAAGTTTTTAGTTAGTAAACATCTATCCAAAAGCAAGATTTTCACTAACTAAAAACGTATTTTAAAAAAATATGCTATGTGCTTATTTAGAGCCCTATTCAATTGGCCAAATCGCAATTGAATGAGGGCCAATGTAAATAAATAAATACAAAATAAATACCAGCATGACACTGCATAAACATTGCATGAAATTCCCCATTGAAGCAAGGAGCCTCATGATTGAGAGAAGTAAATTTAAACTACCGTATATACTTGAGTATAAGCCGAGTTTTTCAGCCCTTTTTTTTAAGGCTGAAAAGGGCCCCCTCGGCTTATACTCGAGTCACTGTGTCTCTCTCCCCCCCCCCCCCTCGTGTCTCTCCTTAACCCCCCGTCTCTCTCTCTTTAACGCCCCGTGTCTCTCAAGTGGCCCCCCCCGCCGTGTGGCTCTTTCCCTCCCGCCTCCATCTTCATCCTCAACCCCCCCATCCTCAACCCCCCCATCCTCATCCTAAACTCCCATCCTCATCCTAAACCCCCCTCCTCATCCAAAATTCCCCTCCTCATCCTAAACCCCTCTAATTAAACCCCCTCTTCATTTTCCCTCCTTTACCTTCCATCTGCAGCTGCTCCTCCGCTCCTCCGCTCCTCCGCTCTCCTTCCGGCTACGTCGGGACCCGGCATATGCTAATGACGTGATGTCACATGCGCGTCACGTCATTAGCATTGGCCGGGTCACGACGCAGCCGGAAGGAGCACGGAGGAGCAGCTGCAGATGGAGATGGAAGGTTTGTGAGGGGAAAGGGAGAGGGGGAGGTAATTAGAGGGGTAAAGTGAGGAGGGGGTTTAGGATGAGGAGGGGGGGTTGAGGATGAGGATGGGTAGTGTTGAGGATGAGGAGGGGGATGAGTATGGGGTGGATGAGGATGGGGATTGAGAGGGGGGTTAAGAAGGGAGGAGGAGGGTTGAGGAGGGAAGTTGAGGAGGGGGGTTAAGGATGAGGATGAGGGGGATTGAGGAGGGAGGAGGAGGGTTGAGGAGGGAGGTTGAGGAGGGGGTTGAGGATGAGGATGGGGGTTGAAGATGAGGATGGGGGTTGAAGATGAGGATGGGGGGTTGAAGATGAGGATGGGGGTTAAGGATGAGGATGGGGATGTGGATGGGGGGATGAGGATGAGGGGGTTGAGGAGGGAGGTTGAGGAGGGGGGTTGAGGATAAGGATGGGGGGTTGAAGATGAGGATGGGGGATTGAAGATGAAGATGGGGGTTGAGGATGAGGATGGGGGATGAGGATGAGGAGGGGGGTTGAGGATGAGGGGAGTTGAGGAGGGAGGAGAAGGGTTGAGGAGGGAGGTTGAGGAGGGGGGTTGAGGATGAGGATGGGGGTTGAAGATGAGGATGGGGGGTTGAGGATGGGGATGGGGGATGAGGATGAGGAGGGGGGTTTCGGATGAGGAGGGGGGTTGAGGATGAGGATGAGGGGGTTGAGGATGAGGATGAGGCGGTTGAGGACGAGGGGGTTGAGGATGAGGATGAGGGGTTGAGGATGAGGATGGGGGGTTGAGGATGAGGATGGGGGGTTGAAGATGAGGAGGGGGGTTGAGGATGAGGATGAGGGGGTTGAGGATGAGGATGGGGGATTGAAGATGAGGAGGGGGGTTGAGGATGAGGATGAGGGGGTTGAGGATGAGGATGGGGGATTGAAGATGAGGAGGGGGGTTGAGGAGGGGGGTTGAGGATGAGGATGGGGGTTGAAGATGAGGATGGGGGGTTGAGGATGGTGGATGAGGATGATGAGGGGGGTTTCGGATGAGGAGGGGGGTTGAGGATGAGGATGAGGGGGTTGAGGATGAGGATGAGACGGTTGAGGATGAGGGGGTTGAGGATGAGGATGAGACGGTTGAGGATGAGGATGGGGGGTTGAGGATGAGGATGGGGGGTTGAAGATGAGGAGGGGGGTTGAGGATGAGGATGAGGGGGTTGAGGATGAGGATGGGGGATTGAAGATGAGGAGGGGGGTTGAGGATGGGGGGTTGAGGATGAGGATGAGGGGGTTGAGAATGAGGAGGGGGTTGAGGATGAGGATGAGGGGTTGAGGATGAGACGGTTTGGTCTCGCGCACGCACACTATTACACTGCACACATTCATCATGCTTACACAGCACCTCCACACCACTAATGCTGCAGCAACATCAAAACAGATTGCCAGCTCTTCAACACAATGCTTCAAAATAGGTAAAGTATATTCATTTATTAATGTATTACATATTTCATTATTACACACCAAATACCATTAGCTACCTTACAATTTCATTGCCGTCATTTTTTGACGGGCAATTCGCTAGTAATAATAATAATCATAAAGCTCTATGGACAAAGGCTCTATATACAATGTAAATAAATAAATAAAAAATAAATACCAGCATGACACTGCATAAACATTGCATGAAATTCCCCATTGAAGCAAGGAGCCTCATGATTGAGAGAAGTAAATTTAAACTACCGTATATACTTGAGTATGAGCCAAGTTTTTCAGCCCTTTTTTTTTAAGGCTGAAAAGGTCCCCCTTTGGCTTATACTCGAGTCACTGTGTCTCTCCCCCCTCCCCCTCGTGTCTCTCCTTAACCCCCCGTCTCTCTCTTTAACGCCCCGTGTCTCTCTTACCCCCCCCCGTGGCTCTTCCCCTCCCGCCCCCATCTTCATCCTCAACCCCCCCATCCTCAACCCCCCCATCCTCATCCTAAACTCCCATCCTCATCCTAAACCCCCCTCCTCATCCAAAATTCCCCTCCTCATCCTAAACCCCTCTAATTAAACCCCCTCTTCATTTCCCCCCGTTACCTTCCATCTGCAGCTGCTCCTCCACTCCTCCGCTCCTCCGCTCTCCTTTCGGCTACGTTGGGACCCGGCATATGCTAATGACGTGAAGACACATGCGCGTCATTAGCATTGGCCGGGTCCCGACGCAGCCGGAAGGAGCACGGAGGAGCAGCTGCAGATGGAGATGGAAGGTTTGTGAGGGAAAAGGGAGAGGGGGAGGTAATTAGAGGGGTAAAGTGAGGAGGGGGTTTAGGATGAGGAGGGGGGTTGAGGATGAGGATGGGTAGTGTTGAGGATGAGGAGAGGGGATGAGTATGGGGTGGATGAGGATGGGGGATTGAGAAGGGAGGAGGAGGGTTGAGGAGGGAAGTTGAGGAGGGGCTTTGAGGATGAGGATGGGGGTTGAGGAGGGAGGAGGAGGGTTGAGGACGGAGGTTGAGGAGGGGGTTGAGGATGAGGATGGGGGTTGAAGATGAGGATGGGGGGTTGAAGATGAGGATGGGGGTTGAAGATGAGGATGGGGATTAAGGATGAGGATGGGGGGATGAGGATGAGGGGGGATGAGGATGAGGGGGGTTGAGGAGGGAGGTTGAGGAGGGGGGTTGAAGATGAAGATGGGGGGTTGAAGATGAAGATGGGGGTTGAGGATGGGGATGGGGGGATGAGGATGAGGAGGGGGATTGAGGATGAGGATGGGGGTTAAGGATGAGGATGAGGGGGTTGAGGATGAGGATGAGGGGGTTGAGGATGAGGATGGGGGATGAGGATGAGGAGGGGGGTTGAGGATGGGGGATGAGGATGAGGAGGGGGATTGAGGATGAGGAGGGGGATTGAGGATGAGTAGGGGGGTTGAGGATGAGGATGAGGGGGTTGAGGATGAGGATGAGGGGGTTGAGGATGAGGATGGGGGGTTGACGATGAGGATGGGGGGTTGAAGATGAGGAGGGGGGTTGAGGATGAGGATGAGGGGGTTGAGGATGAGGATGGGGGATTGAAGATGAGGAGGGGGGTTGAGGATGAGGATGGGGGGTTGAGGATGAGGATGGGGGGTTGAAGATGAGGAGGGGGGTTGAGGATGAGTATGAGGGGGATGAGGATGAGGATGGGGGATTGAAGATGAGGATGGGGGTTGAGGATGGGGGGTTAAGGATGAGGATAGGGGATGAGGATGAGGAGGGGGGGTTGAGGATGAGGGGAGTTGAGAAAGGAGGAGGAGGGTTGAGGCGGGAGGTTGAGGAGGGGGGTTGAAGATGAGGATGGGGGGTTGAGGATGAGGATGGGGGGATGAGGATGAGGAGGGGGGTTGAGGATGAGGAGGGGGGTTGAGGATGAGGATGAGGGGGTTGAGGTTGAGGATGAGGATGGGGGGTTGAAGATGAGGAGGGGGGTTGAGGATGAGTATGAGGGGGATGAGGATGAGGATGGGGGATTGAAGATGAGGATGGGGGTTGAGGATGGGGGGTTAAGGATGAGGATGGGGGATGAGGATGAGGAGGGGGGGTTGAGGATGAGGGGAGTTGAGGAGGGAGGAGGAGGGTTGAGGCGGGAGGTTGAGGAGGGGGGTTGAAGATGAGGATGGGGGGTTGAGGATGAGGATGGGGGGATGAGGATGAGGAGGGGGGTTGAGGATGAGGAGGGGGGTTGAGGATGAGGATGAGGGGGTTGAGGATGAGGATGAGGGGGTTGAGGATGAGGATGGGGGGTTGAGGATGAGGATGGGGGGTTGAAGATGAGGAGGGGGGTTGAGGATGAGGATGAGGGGGTTGAGGATGAGGATGGGGGATTGAAGATGAGGAGGGGGTTGAGAATGAGAAGGGGGTTGAAGATGAGGATGGGGGGTTGAGGATGAGGATGGGGGTTGAAGATGAGGAGGGGGGTTGAGGATGAGGAGGGGGGTTGAGGATGAGGATGAGGGGGTTGAGGATGAGGATGAGGGGGTTGAGGATGAGGATGAGGGGGTTGAGGATGAGGAGGGGGGTTGAGGATGAGGGGGTTGAGGATGAGGATGAGGGGGTTGAGGATGAGGATGGGGGGTTGAGGATGAGGATGGGGGTTGAAGATGAGGAGGGGGGTTGAGGATGAGGATGAGGGGGTTGAGGATGAGGATGGGGGATTGAAGATGAGGAGGGGGGTTGAGGATGGGGGTTGAGGATGAGGACAAGGGGGTTGAGAATGAGAAGGGGGTTGAGGATGAGGATGGGGGGTTGAGGATGAGGATGGGGGGTTGAGGATGAGGATAGGGGGTTGAAGATGAGGGGGTTGAGAATGAGTAAGGGGGTTGAGGATGAGGATGATGGGGTTGAGGATGAGGGGGTTGAGGATGAGGAAGGGGGTTGAGGATGAGGATGGGGTTGAAGATGAGGAGGGTGTTGAGGATGAGGATGATGGGGTTGAGGATGACGATGGGGGATTGAAGATGAGGAGGGGGGTTGAGGATGGGGGGTTGAGGATGAGGATGGGGGATGAGGATGAGGAGGGGGGTTAAGGATGGGGGGTTGAGGATGAGGATGGGGATGAGGATGAGGAGGGGGGTTGAGGATGAGGGGAGTTGAGGAGGGAGGAGGAGGGTTGAGGCGGGAGGTTGAGGAGGGGGGTTGAAGATGAGGATGGGGGTTGAGGATGAGGATGGGGGGATGAGGATGAGGAGGGGGTTTGAGGATCAGGAGGGGAGTTGAGGATGAGGATGAGGGGGTGGAGGATGAGGATGAGGGGGTGGAGGATGAGGATGAGGATGGGGAGTTGAGGATGAGGATGGGGGGTTGAAGATGAGGAGGGGGGTTGAGGATGAGGGGGTTGAGGATGAGGATGGGGGATTGAAGATGAGGACGGGGGTTGAGGATGGGGGGTTGAGGATGAGGATGAGGGGGTTGAGAATGAGAAGGGGGTTGAGGATGAGGATGGGGGGTTGAGGATGAGGAGGAGGGTTGAAGATGAGGAGGGGGGTTGAGGATGAGGAGGGGGGTTGAGGATGAGGATGAGGGGGTTGAGGATGAGGATGAGGGGGTTGAGGATGAGGATGGGGGGTTGAGGATGAGGATGGGGGTTGAAGATGAGGAGGGGGTTGAGGATGAGGATGAGGGGGTTGAGTATGAGGATGGGGGATTGAAGATGAGGAGGGGGATT